>SJYX01018486.1:72881-173796 GCA_006410675.1 Oreotragus oreotragus
TTTATTTCTTTCTATTTATTTATTTGGTTGTGTTGGATCTTAGTCGCGTCACGAGGGATCTTTCCTTGCGACACGCAGACTCTGGTTGTAGCACCTGGGCTCCAGAGAGCGTGGGCTCAACAGCTGTGGCATCAGGGCGTAATTGCCCCTTGACATCTTGGCATATGGGATCTGTTTCCTGACCCGGGATCAAACCCACGTCCCCTACATTGCAAGGCAGGGTCTTAACCACGAGACCACCGGGGAAGTCTCCCAAGTACAGTTTTGATGCATTTGATGGGATCTGCCCTGGCAGAACTGATCATTCCGTTTGGGTTGTAGCCTCCATCACTGCAGTATTTGCCAGCCGGATATGGCTGGTGAGCTCCACCACGGTTCACCTGCAGAGCACCTCAGAGTTTTGGAAGGGCGGGTGTGTCTGTTCTGTCATTCGATCCTAGACGGGAAGAGTAAGGGAATTCTTCTAATCAGGAGTTCTCCTAATTTGACTGGAGAGATGATGTGGCATGACCAAGGCCACACAATCAGAACCAGAGCTGAGACCGTACCATCTGAGCTCCGAGCCAGTCTGTTTCTGCTCCTTGTGGCCGCCCAGTCGCAGAGATCAAGGTCACCACGGCTGATGAACAACAGGAGCCTCTGTCTCCATGTTACAAATGTGAAATGGAAGACAGCTCCGATTTTCCTCCTCTGTGCTCCCATCTTCAGGGGAAGAGGTTAAGAATTAAAGTGCAGGTGCCACTGGCCTAGCCCTGACTCCTCCTTGTGATCTCGCCCTGGATCAAGCCATCCTGATTTCCAGCCAGAGCTTCACATGCCAATACCAGACTTGATGACAAGGGTCACTGCTGAGCCCGGAGACTCCTCTCCGGACAGGACTTACTGATGCTTACATTTCCTGTGGTCTCTGGTATCTCCCATTCCTTGCAGAAAGGAAATGAGGCAGCTTTCCAGAAAAGGTGTGCAGTAAATATATAGAAAACTAGGAATGCCAGTTGGTGGGCCAAGAAGGAACAATTCTGTGCCAAGCAGAGGGCTGCATGGCCGTATTTGAACACTGACTCATCTTACCAGACACGGAGGATTACATGAATTGCTCCAATGGGGACACAGACTTCCCTACACCCCCAGTTAATTCCAGTGTGTATTTCTTTCTGAGCTTGCTTTCATGTTCATATGTCTTTATCAGACACAACTTCATATCTCCAATTACAATTAATGTTACATGACTGTTTCTTTGTTACTGTAAAGTCATTATGACTGATTCTTTAATGAATGTGAAATACATTGTTAATGAATATACTCTTTCCCCTACTATTAGCTATTTAGATTATCTGCACTTTCCTTAATCATCAACTTCAGTAAACATCTTTGGGCATCTTTGGGTTTTTTCTATGCTTTGGATAATATCCTTAGGCAAAACTCCCAGAAGTAGAAATAGTGGGTCAAATGGTGTGACTTTCTAGTTATTGCTAGGTTGCTTTCCCCAAGGGTTCTGTCAAGTTAGAGGCACCAGTGGTGATGACCAGCAGTGATCATCAGCACCCACACAGCTTTCAGTGAGAGCCTTGCGCATTACCTACTATAGGAGCATCATAGCCCTTGTCTTCCCCCTTGAACCAGACCTGGTCTCTGTCTTCACACTTGGAGACACGGGGGAGCAAGGCTGATGAAAGTGTGGAAGGAGTTAAAGGCCTGGCCTGTTAGTTCTCAGATGAATAAACCAGGCTCATAAATGATAGATGCTGGCCACTCAAATTGGGGGGCAGATGAGAAGTCCCAGGTATTTTCCAAATAGCCCACAATCCCTGGAAAGAAGAATTTGACTGGAGGAAGCATGGAGACAGGTCACTCTTCCCCGTCTGTCTTGACCGTTTATCCTAATGCATGATTTGTGTTTGTCCTGACTTGTGGTTTTGTTTTTTTTGGTTTTTTTTTTTTTTGCAGTTTTTTGTATTCTTGTAAGCCCCTTCAAGTTCTTTCCAGAGTGAAGTTATAGCAGGAAAGGCTAAATGGGTAGGATTGCCAGACTGAACAACAACAACAACAAAAAAAACACCAGGGTGCCCCATCCTTAGGCTAAAAGTTTTCATTGTTTATTCAAAATTCAAACATCATTGGATGTTATGTAGATCATCTGGTGGCCCTGTGAATGGACATGCCATGTGAAACGATATCTCTTGAGTAACTCAAGTCAGCAGGTCACAAGTACAAAAAGAAGGGGGGCCAGATGCTGTGTTAACCATATGTCCTGGTTTGCTTATCTCGACATGTATAATGTGAGTTATTTATGGCACCTTGAGGGTGCTGGGGAGCTCGCTCTCTGAAGGTTCCCAGGAGCCAGTGGGCCCGGTCAGGAGACTGGCTATGACTGCAGTGTGGTCTGGTCACAGGGTGAGGAATTTCTTCCTTTCAATAAAAGATGTGAGGGTCGGCGTGATGAGAAAGGAAGGAAAAGGAGGCCAGATTCACTTGCTTTTGTCTGGCCCCTCGGCACTGGAAAAAGCAAGACACAAACTTATCAGAGAACCTAAAGTGGAAACAGGTAGGACGTACAGGACCACTTGCCTCCTGGTTCTCCCTGTCTTAAGGTGACATTCCCTTCTTTCTCCAGCAAGCTTCCTTCCACCCTGACGTCAGTGAGGAGGTGCGCACCAGAGCTTTGCGGTATGGGACAGAGTGCACTCTCGGCTATCTGGACCTCCTGGAGCACGTCTTGGTGGTGAGGAGGGGCGTGGGCAGGGCTGGGGCTGGGGAGGAGCTAAGCATCCTTTCCTTGGGAAAAATCCCACTTAGAGCTTCATGCAAGCTCCACTTGCAAGGCTCGGACTAGATTGAGCCAAAAAGCGTCTCACAAGTCACTGCTCCAACTCACAAGATACAGGTGTAGACTGGGAGAGGTGCCATTCAAATCCAAAAGAACTGGGGGAGGTCTGGAAGAGAGCTTGTTCAGGAGTCATAAACAACACCCCAGGAGAGACTTGACGGTAGCTCCCCTCCCTTCGTTATTTTTCTTCTTCCCAAACCTAAAAAAAAAAAGATCCATCACTTTCAGATATACAACACATGTATCTCAAAGACTGTCAAGCCTTTTGATTCTCTGGGCATTGAAATTTTTCTCTTTTCATGCAACCACATGAGGCTCACAGGGCAAAGGAAGGATCCAAGACTCAAAGATGTTTGGCCTCCTGGTTGAGGTTAGCAGCTACTAATGACAGACCTGGGACCATGTCCTACTTATTATTCTCAGCTGTCCCCATCCTAGCATTTCAATGCCTTCTCTTTAACTTAAATTTCCCTCTGATGTTAAGCACTTTGGGTTTCCTAAGGGAGCACCACTTACATTCTTCACCCAGGTAACTGTTGGTGTTTAGTCATGTTGTTAAGTCATGTCCAACTCCATGGACTGAAGCCCACCAGGCTTCTCTGTCCATAGGATTTTCCAGGCAAGAATACAGGAGTGGGTTGCCATTTTCTTCTCCAGGAGATCTTCCTGACCCAGAGATCTAATCCACGTCTCCTGCATGGGCAGGCAGATTCTTCACCACTGAGCCACCAGTAACTGTGGTCAGTACAAAAGTGCATCTTTTGTTAGAGTGACCTGTCTGGGGTTCCTCACACTGGGCTCCCAAAGCCTGAATACTTGTGGGTAGAAGCCAGTATATTGCTTGTGAGCCAGGTGAGAACATCTTGGTCAGTCAGCGGTCGCAGGCATGAGCCTCCCTCAGCCAAACCAGCTCTCTGTGTTGGGACTGAAGTGTTCAGCCCGTGAGTACACTTAGCAGGAAATTCACTGTAAAGAGAGTGAAGCCAGTAAGGCTTCCAAAAGGTATCTTTATCTTGATGAGACGATCTCTTCTGGACACATGGAATCTTGTTGTGTCCAAACATTAGAAAGCAGAGTGGAAACAGTCTTAGGCTAAGGTTTAGAACCCTCGAATTCAAATTCAGGCTCTACCAAGAAACTAGCTAGCTGCACAGGCACCATCTATCTGGCCTTGAGTTTGCTCAGATGTTAGACAGGCAGCTTATTCAGGATTAAGTGAGACTGTGGGGAGGCCAAGGCACTGGCTGAGCTCACGTCTGCTGCACACTTCGTTGAAATACTTCTGGAAGGTGCCCATCCTGGCTGAGCGGAGGTGCAGGGCTGCAGCAACAGTGCCCACCTTGCTTCCTAAGTGGGGGCCCTCCCCTGACCCCCTGTTTCTCCTTGTCTCTGCTATGCTTTGATTTCTGTCTCGGTCGTTTAATACTTCCTTGTTATTCAGTTTCTGTGCCCTACTCTTCGTGACCCCGTGGGTTGCCGCACGCCAGGCTCCTCTGTCGTCTACTGTCTTCCGGAGTTTGCTCAAATTAATGTCCATTGAGTCGGTGATGCCATCCAACCATCTCATCCTCCACCGCCCCTTCTATTTCTGCCCTCAATCTTCCCCAGCATCAGGGTCTCTTCCAGTGAGTCGGCTCCTGCATCAGGTGGCCATATTATTGGAGCTTCAGCTTCATCATCAGTCCTTCTGATGAATATTCAGAGTTGATTTCCTTCAGGATTGACTGATTTGATCTCCTTGCTATCTAAGAGATTCTCAAGAGTCTTCTCCAGCACCACAGTTCTGGCAGCTTCCTATTACTCACCGGAGGGATCCTCACTTCACCTGTTTCCTGCAGGTCCGTTTCTTGGTTAATCCACATTTTTTCCCGCTCCTGTGTCCGTATCTGTGTTGCACTGACAACTGACTCAGGGTTAGTAGGTCCAGGCCCGTGCACACCTTTGCTCTTGGTGAAGCATTTAACGAGAATGTTACTGTGTTGGGGCCCACCTGCAGTGGCATCTCTGCCGCATCCATGAAGCTGCGTGGAACAGATGCAGCAGCCTTCAAGGCAAATAGTGAAGATGTCGAGTTTCCTTCCCCGCCTAGTCCAGGGTGAGTTCTGTCTGCATGAGGAAGGACAGGTGCCTGCACTTGCTTTGAGAGGTTTCTCCCAAGGGAGAAGGAAAAGGGAGCCCTCATAGGGTCCCCTGCTTGACCTCAAGCCACCTGTGGCCCTTCTCCCGGTATCTGGGAACCAGGTGCAGCATCCAGCAAGGCACTTGCTGTCTCCTCAGCTCCTCTCCCTGCACACCGTGTGTCAGTGGCAGCCAAGGCCTCCTGGGGTGGGGGCCAGGGAGAATGTCGGCCTCTTTGCTCAAGAAGCCCAGGGCTCCGGGTCTCAGTGAACGTGAGGCAAGACCTAGGAGCCGTTTCTGGGCCACACACTCAGAGACCCCAGCTTTATGGCCACTTAATGACTGTGTCGGACTTCCCAGGTGGCACCAGTGGTAAAGAACCCACCTGCCAATGCAGGAAACATGAGAGACGCATGTTCAGTCCCTGGGTCGGGAAGATCCCCTGGAGGAGGGCATGGCAACCCATGCCAGTATTCCTGCCTGGAGAATCCCATGGACAGGGGAGCCTGGAGGGCTGCAGTCCATGGAGTGACAGAGTCAGACACTACTAAAGCGACTTAGCACAGACTCAGTGACTGTCAGGCATCAGCCCTAGTGATAATCAGCAGGTTCTTCTGGAACAGGAAGGACACATTCCACAGGGAGACCCCACATCACCCATGATTTAGGAGGTTTCATGTGAGGCCAGAGGTTGGCAATCGCCTCTTTTCATGGACCCCTCTTCCCTGGTGTTTTCTGTTGTGAGTTCTTCCTGATATTTACTGAAGAGACAGGACTCTGAAACCTGATGTTTTTCAAACCTAATTTGGTTGATTGTGTGGTGGTCGATGTGTCTGTTAGAAGCCTGCCACCCAAATTTCTTTTTATTTTTCTGTACAATTATTATCATTGTAACCCATAAGTAAAGTAGAAGAATAAATGTCCTGTTTCCCCATAGTTGTTTTGAGATTTACAGTGTGAAAAACTCTGGGGCTAAATTGAAATCACTAATAGGAAAAAAAGCTAGATGACATGAAAACTTTTATACAGCGTACAGAAATGGTCTTATGTTTTGCAAGAAGGATGTTATTGCCTTTTTATGGTGACAAGTGCTGATGGTTCTAATGTCCAAGGAGATAAGAGTGAAATCACATCAAATATTTGTTTTAAAAAATTAGCTCATATATTTTTGTCTCTTTAGAGACTTGCACATATTCCATAAAGGATATTTTCCAATGAAAATACAGGAAGGAAACATCCAGATAATGTTCATTATCATAAACATGAAAAATACCACTTCCTAACTGAAAACAGTGGAACCTCTGGGACAGTGTTCCGTCCTCTAAGCTGCAGACAGTGGTAGTTTCCTTGGTCCTGCAGCTGGAGATAAGCTCACATTTCACCTCATGTGCCCTCACTCCTTCTCCAAACCGATTTGAAAGAAATCTGGGCTACTACAATGCTAAGTATGAGGAAGGTTGTTCCACATGAGAGGCATGCATGCTTAGTTGCTCAGTCATGTCCGATTCTTTGTGACCCCGTGAACCACAGCCTGCTAGGCCCCTCTGTCCATTTCCCAGGCAAGAATACTGGGGTGGGTTGCAATTTGCTTCTCCAGGGGATCTTCCTAACCCAGGCATAGAACCCACATCTACACTGCAGGCAGGTTCTTTACTACTTGAGCCACCAGGGAAGCCCTCTGCGTGACGGAACCATGAGCCATAAGACTGCTTAGGACAGAGCTGGTGGAGCCCCGACCCAGGAAGAAATGGAGCAAATGGAAATGCACAGACAGAGACACTAGTGTTCACTTCTGCGGGAACTTAGAGTCAGATAAAGAAAGCCAAATTGCAAATTTAGAGAAGACATTAGATTTATTTGGAAATTACCTTTAGGGTAGAGGGAAAGAATACTAAGATAAGCTATTTGAGAGTGGTGAATTAAAAAGCAGTTAAAACTAGAGATTTACACCCACATACACACATACACCATACTCCCCATCCTGCCCTCCTCCTCACTTGGAGAAAGTGTCTGGCAATTTAGAGGAGTAAACTGAAATCACTTTCAAGTGGTCCAAAGAAGTTCAGCCATCTTCTTTAGGGGCTGTTTTTCTTAAATTTAGACACGTGAAAATGTGGGAGAAGGTATCCTGCTTTGGCTTGTTCAGTTCAAATATCTTAGAGTCAAGGATTCCTCACCTGTTTTGGCTGGTTTGTATATTTTAGTTTTACTTTAGAAAAAAAAAAAATCTTAAAACACAGAAAACGATGTCAACATTTGTGTGTCTACCATCTATAATTAACTTTGTTAGTTAATATTTTGTCTTATTTGGTTCAGGTTCTTATTTATTAAAAAAAAAAAAACTCTCAATAATAATTTTAAATCCTTTACCAATACCATTCTCCTATTTTTCTCTCTTGAGGCACAAATAACTATCATGATTTCAGCTTTCTTAACCTTTGATGAATTTGGGCCTCCCTGAATTAGCTAAAAGCCCATTTCCTGCCATCTCCCTACCCTCATCAGAGAAACATCAGCACGTAAAAACACAAATGTCCTTAAACTGTTAGGAGGATTCCCAGACACCCTGCTCCATCCTTTGGGAATTTAGAAACTCCAAATGGAGAACCCCTCCTTGGGGAATGTTTTGTTTGTTTGTTTGAGAATCCAGTTCTCAGCCTATAAACAGAGGGATCTAATTTAGGCAGACCCTGTCCTCGCCGCCCTGGGAGCTACTTTTCGCAGCGTTAGCTGTGCCTGTTTGAGCAGTCTTGGCCTTCTGCATTTGCTGTTAGCTCGTTCGTTGTGGAGGATTTCTACAGCAGGGTGAGAGACAGCCAGCTGGCCTCTGCAGCGACCACAGTTCAATAGTGCTGCTAACCCACAATATGAGCTCTTCAACAGTGTTAAAATTACCCTAACTTTCACTAGCTGCACTTTAATTTTGTTCTGTTTCCTGCTACTAGAAATCATGTTGACTTAATTGCAGAATAAAAATAGAACTCCTTTGCTCTGCCTTGTCTAAATAGGGTGCTTTGTTGCCAGGGCCGTTCCCTTTCTTAGAGCCAGAGTGTATGCTGCTGCTGCTGCTAAGTCACTTCAGTCGTGTCCGACTCTGTGTGACCCCATAGACGGCAGCCCACCAGGCTCCCCCGTCCCTGGGATTCTCCAGGCAAGAACACTGGAGTGGGTTGCCATTTCCTTCTCCAATGCATGAAAGAGAAAAGTGAAAGTGAAGCCGCTCAGTCTGTCCAACTGTTAGCGACCCCATGGACTGCAGCCCACCATGCTACTCCATCCATTGGATTTTCCAGGCAGGAGTACTGGGGTGGGGTGCCATTGCCAGAGTGTATACAGAAGTGGTTTTCTCTTTCCATCAAGGTTCTTTTAAAGACAGAAGGCTTTCACCACTCCACTCAGATGATTTAAGTGAATCTCCCTACCACACCCTTCACTTTTGTTTCAGCTTTATTGAGGCATAGCTAGCATACAATAAACACATATTTGAAGTTTACTGTTTGAGTGCTCATATTTGAATACATCTGTGAAAACATCACCACAATCAAAACAATGAGTATATCCATTATTCTTCAGAACTTCCAGGCAGCCACTGATCTGCATTTTGTTATTATAGATTTGCTTACACTTTCCAGACTTTTATATAAAAGTAATCACCTAGTGTGTACTCTTCTTTGTGTAGCTTCTTTCACTCAGCACCAGTATTTTTAATTCCATCCACATTCTTATGTGTAGCAGTAATTTGACCCCTTTTATTGTTACATGGTGTTCTCTAATCTTTCCCTGTTGATGGATACTTGGGTTGTTTCCAGGTTTGATTGTTAAAAATAAAGCTGCTAAGAGCATCCTATATATGTCTTTCTGCCTATATGTTTTCATTCTCTTGGATAAATATATTAAAGTGGAATATTTATATCATAGGATGGGTACATTTTTAACTTCTTAGGAAACTACTAAATTCTTTTGTAAAGTGGTTATTTCCACTAGCAGTATATGAGAGTTCCCATTTCTCCATGTCTTAGTAAACCCTTAGAATGGTCAGTCTTTTCAATTTTATCCATTCTAGCGGGTATGAGGTGGTGTCTTATTGTGGTTTCTTTTGTAATATGTATATATTTTGGCTGCACCAGGTCTTAGTTTTGGCATGTGAGATCTAGTTCCATGACCAGGGATTGAACCCTGGCCACCTGTACTGGGCACATGGAGTCCCCGCCACTGGACCACCAGAGAAGTCTACTGTGGTTTTAATTTACAACATGGAGTATCTTTTATGTACCTGTTTGCCTTCTGTATATCTTCTCAGATGATCTCTGTTCAGATCTTTTGCCCTTTTTAATTGGGTTTTTGTCTTATTGAACTTTTAGAGTTCTTTATATTTTCCAGGCATGAGTTCTTTGCCATGTTGGTGAAAAACATTAATAGTCAATCAAAGAAATGAAAAATTTTATTTGAGTGAACCTGAGTATTGTATCCTGGGAGACAGTCTCTCAGAGAGCTCTGAGAACTGTTTTGAAGAGATAGGTGAGAAGGTGGGCATCAGAATATATGTGGTTTTAGCAAAGAGAGTACATACAATTAAGCACTCATCTCGGGAGAGGCTTGCTGCTAGTCACTAGGAACCGACATCTTCGTTAAAGGTTTTAGTGCTTTCACAGTATAAGATGTAAGAATTCAGGTTCATTTTTAAGATCTCCTGAAAATATCTAATTCTCTGAGGACCGGTTCAGTCGGTTTTCCTGGAGCACAAGGGCCTCACCCTTGCCCTGAATTTCTTTCAGGATGTATTGTAGGTCAGTTAACTTAGTGGAGAATGACTTAATCCTTAAGGCCTGGATGGTGGGCAACATTCTTTACTTTACACTCCCTTCCCTTTCAGTTTTAATTGCAACCAGAGGTTGGAAGGCATTTGGTGGCCAATTTGTCCCACTGTGCTAGAAATGCTCATTCGCAGGTCAGGCCAGGGTTTTGTTGATAAGCCACTCAGTGTGCCATTATAGGACCAGGTCCTGTTAACAGTAACCAGAGGCCTCTGGGCCGCCTGTCTTACCAGTCTGTTATGGTCCAGGATGCAGTTCCCTCTTCTTTCTTCTTCCCATATCATGAGTTACACTGTTACAGTCATTGAGGTCCTGGCACTATATATTTGGTCAATCATTTCAGTTCACCTAGTCATTATTAGTTTTATCTGAAGCTCAGTCACACATTTGGTAATGCAAGAAACAATAATCTTGTAAAATAGGCAGAATACAAGTAATTATTAATGCTGGTAGCATTAATAAGGTTGTAAGTATTTAAGCTGAGAACTTTCATTAGGTGTGGCCCAGTATCTCCTCAGACCATCTAAACAGTCTACTCTGCATCCATCTCTGTCTTTAAGGGAAATGGTATATTGACATTTTATGTAAGGTTCACCAAAGAAGTCTGCATGTACACGGTGTGAGTAGTGGGTCATTGTGACCCCTTACAGGATTGAGAAAGGGATTTTATCTTCTAAGGAGTTACATGGTGGCATCAGGAGAAAAATTGATCTTTATGGTTGAGCAGCTATTTCTGTTAACGTATACTGCAGATGCACAGTGCGGACTAGAGGGGAGTGAGGAGGCTAAAGGGAATCTTCCCAGGGGGTCTTCCCAACCGAGGGATTGAACTCAAGTCTCCTGCATTGCAGGCAGATTCTTGATCATCTGAGCCACCATGGAAGTCCAACAGTGTCTGGCAGCGGGAGACAAATGTATATTTAAAAAGAAAAAAATGACAGCAATGCAGACCAAAAACAAAAAAGTGCAGATAGAACTTGAATGAAACTGAAAGTGCAACTAAGATATGTCTTATATCTAAAATATTAAACATTTAGGAAGAATTGAATGTTTGTTGGCAAGTGTGTGTTAGTCACTTAGTCGTGTCCAACTTTGCGACCCCATGGACTGGAGCCTGCCAGGCTCCGACTCTACAACCCCATGGACTGTAGTCTGCTAGGCTCCTCTGTCCATGGGGATTCTCCAGGCAAGAATATGGGAGTGGGTTGCCATTTCCTTCTCCAGGGGATCTTCCTGACTCAGGGATCAAACCTGGTTCTCCTGCATTGCAGGGAGATTGTTCACCAAGGTTATCAAGTTATTTTTAAGATTATATCCCAGTGTGGGGGAAGAAAAATAATTTTCCCTCTGCTCTGAATTCTTGCCTGAGATCCCATGTTGTAAGACAAATTAGCCAGAGAACAACAAACAAAATTTTATTCACATGTGTACCCCATGGATAAATGGAAGCTACCCAGGGGAAAAACGAGTAAGTCACAAACTGGCCTAAGCCACCTGATTATATACTGCCTTTAGGCAAAAAAAAAAAAAAAAAGGTGTATATGGTGGGAGGAGGCTGGTTGGAGCAGGTGGTCAGGAAAAGCAGGGTTAATGAGGGTTAAGATTGTTAGCAGATTTAAGTCAGCTTTTTTTCTTTTTTGTCTGCACTGGGTCTTTGTTGCTGTGCATGGCCTTTGTCGAGTTGCTGCAAGTGGGGGCTACTCTTTATTGTGGTGCATGGGTTTCTCATTTTGGTGGCTTCTCTAGGGCATGCAGGCTCAGTAGTTGTGGCTGGTGAGCTCTAGAGTGCAGGCTCAATAGTTGGGGCCCATGGTTTTAGTTGCTCTGGGCACTGGAGAGGGAAATGGCAACCCACTCCAGTAGTCTTGCCTGGAAAATGCTATGGACGGAGGAGCATGGTAGGCTACAGTCCATGGGGTCACAAAGAGTTGGACATGACTGAGCGACTTCACTTCCTTCCAGAAGAGGGATCGAATCCATGTCCCCTGCATTAGCAGGCAGATTCTTATCCGTTACACCACTGGGGAAGTCCAAGTCAGAGCCTTCTTCATTGATAGCATTCTCTTGTGATTTCGAGTCAGCCTTCTCTTACTGGTACAGAGAAGGAGGTTTATTTTATAAATGTATATTTCCCTTTCAAACTGTAACTTCCCTGTTTTCAGAGCATCTCCTGTGTCTGATTTTTCTCAAAATAATCAACTGAAAGCAATCTGTATGCCAAAGAGGCATATTTTGGAGTAACATACTTTACTACCAGCTTCCTTGCTTTCTTCTTTCATTTGCCTGCCCAGTTAATTCTCTTCTTGTTAAAGACCTATTGAGATATAATTGGCATATGACAAACTTTTCCAGTTAAGTCATACAATTCCTTTATCTTCACTGTATTTAAGAGATGTACAACTATGGTAATAATAATTTTAGAACATTTTCTTCTCCCCAAAAAGAAACCTCATGCTCTTTACCCTCTTCATTCCCTTCAGCCCCACTCCTAATCCAAGGCCAATGCTGTTCTTGTTTCTGCCTCTATGGATTGCCTGTTCTGGTCACTGCATATAAACACAATCATACAGCATGTGGTCTTTTGTAACTGGCTTCTTTCATGTAGCATCATGTTTTTAAAATTCTAAGACAAACTTGCAGGTTCCTGCTTTTTAAAGTTTTAAAGCATAATTTATGTGTTTTGTCCCCTATTTAAGAAGCTAAGATCACTAAGGTTATTTCCTGTATTCTACAGTTTTCATTCTTACAGTCAGGTTTCTACTCCATTTCTAGTTCATGTATGCATATAGTGTGAGGAAAGGGTCAGGTTCATTTTCTTACCTATGGCTATCCAATTGTTCCAGCATCGTTTGTTGACAAAATTATCCTGTTCCCAATCAGTCAACCAGTATGGCCTACTGAATCTAGTTCTGCACTCTCTCCTGTTCTGTTTATCTATATGTCTGTGTACAATATCATGTTGTCTTGATCACTACTATAACTTTATCACGAGTCTCAAAATCAGATATTAGAAGACTTGTAACTTTGTTCTTTTTCAAAATGGTTTAGCTGTCCTAGGTCCTTTGCATTTTATGTACAACTTAGAATCATCTTGTCAGTATCTTTTTAAAAAAATCCTATTGGGATTTTGGCTGGAATCATGGAGATATCTGAGAACAATTGCTATCTTAATAATTTTCTAATCAATGAATATAGTATATCTATCCATTTATTTAGCTCTTCTTTAATATTTTCAGCAATATAGTTTTTAGCATCCACATCTTGCACATTTGTTATTGAATTTAACAGGTATGTCATGATTTTTATGCTACTGTAAATGGTATTGCTTTTTTAAAAATTTAATTCCCACTGCTAATATGTAGTAGCATATTGGCAGTGAAAATGTTTTTTACTTACTGGTAATATGTAGAAATATAATTGGTGTTTGTAGATTGACCTTTTATCTTGTGACCTTGCTAATAAATGCATTTATTCTTCCTTTTTTTCCTTTATTTTTTTAACAAATGCCTTCGAAATTTCTACATAGACATTCATGTTATTTGTAAACAGAGACAGTTGTACTTCATTCATTTGTTCAGTCATTCACAGGTTTGTACTGAGTTAATATCAGCCTGGTGACGTGTAGGTAGGTCCTAGGGTGAGGGAATGAGAAAAACAGAACAGCTGAACTCAGAACAGTAACAAATATAAAATTTAGAAGATTGCTAGAGGAAGGAGGGCAGGGAAAGATGCCTGGGAAGTGATGTTCGAGAATCTTTGACTGATCAGTTCAAGGGTATAACATCACGTCTTCTATGCACTGGTAGGTCTGGGACTGGTCAATGTGTAATCCTGTTAACTCTCCCAACCCCACACTTTTCACCAAGCTTCTCTTAAAATTCTCTTATAGTTTTTGGATTCAAAAGACATCTTTTGCAAACTCATGCGAAAGAGTACAGTTCCTGGCCATGTGAAAAGGGTGTAGGACACCAAAAAGGGAATTTAACGTTTCATGAATGCCTACTGTGCTCCAGGCATTGTGCTAGATACTTCTCGTGTGTGATTCCGTTTGATGTTTATGCCACTCCTAAGGAGTAAACATTACTACAGTTTCACAGATACGAAAACAGGCTCTGAGGGGGGTGAGTAATCTGCCCATTGTCACAAACCAGGAGCACGTGAAGCCAAGTTTGAGCCACAGGCCTGACAAAGCCAAAGCCCACGGGCTGTCTACTGCTCAGAGGCTCCAAAACCGCCCGTAGTCGTCAGCAGTGGCGCTTTCCTCCTGAATGTCTGAGCATTTCTAAATCTCAGCAGGACCCCTGTAAAGCATGGGTAAGAGATGCAGAAAAGAATATTGAAAGAAGGAAATTTCCAGATTAGGGAGGAAGAAGACGGTGTACGTCAGATGTAAATCCATGGGGGAGGATGGTAGGGAACGCTTGTCTGTTTCATAGTTCTGTTCTTGAATTAATTTAGGAAGAAATCAGCTGGAGGTTGTCCTTTAAATTGGATTAGGGTTATATTTTTTTAGGATCTTTTTTAACACCATAAAAAAAAAGCAAGTTTAAAGCCCTTGAAGCCAGATTTTAAAAAAGGAAAGTCCGTAGGACTTCTCCCAGGAGAGCTTGCTGTCAGAACCCTGGAAATGAGTTGTCCTTTTAGGAGCAGCCCTCCTCTTGAGGATTTTTCCCTCCAAGATCCCACCTAAGTCACACGTGTCTTCTGGCCCCATATTTGCTTTGTCACAAGCCCCAGATGACCTGTGGCCTTGGGCTTTCATGTTCACTCAGAGCATTCTTCCACCTTGGGTAGTTTTCATGTGTGTAGATTTGCCTTAGGTACAAACAAAAGAACAACTAAGAGCTTCATCTCCCTTACGATCTCAGGGAGTATGTCAGAAAGACTTGAGGAAAACCCCTGCCCCCCAGCTCTTCATTTCTCACGTGAGGAAACTGAAGGCCAGTGAGTCTTAGGTGTTTCCCCTAAGTTTCTGAAGTCGCTCAGGGGCAGAGTTGCAACTTCAAACCCCGGGGTCCGGCTCTGCATCCGCCAGCAAGAGTGTGCTTCCTGTCACAACAGCTGCCATCTTCCTTACATGTCTGATGTGTTCTTCACACCCAGATTCTTCAGAAACCAACACCAGAACTCAAGCACCAGCTGGCTGCTTTCTCCAAGCGCGTGGCTGGTGCCGTGACCGAGCTCATCCAGGCAGCAGAGGCCATGAAAGGTAGGCTGGATTCTCGCATGTCATCCTGTGGGGCAGCCTGGACAGCCGACTGAGCAGAGAGAATGTGCAGCCAACACAGGCCTTTTCTTGACAGCCAGAGGAGTAGAGTGAGGAACTTTGTAAAGGCTAATAGGAGTCGAGTTAGACTTAAAAAGTAATATCCTCCTGAAACAAGTCTTTTCTCCAGTTAGGTATTAAGTGCTTCAACATAAATGGTGCAATCCATCTAGAACTGTTCACTTCTCTTTTAAGGGTCTTGCCATCCATTTTCTTCTGTATTTTTCTTTGAATATTTATTTTTATTTAAATAATACACTTCATGTTTAGAAATGGTGCTGTCTGGATACATTGTTTACACACCCCTTCATAGTTTCGTGGAAGCAATCAGCTCACCCGGGAAGGGTTTTCTCACCAGTCTCCCTTTGTTTGCATTGAGGGGAGTGATTGTTCTCTTCTGGGAACTCATGAGGATGAGTTCCCAGAAGAGAAAGACAAATCTCTGTGCTCAGCATGATCTCATTTCTCCTGTGGATGCTGACTTGCATTCATGAGCTTTAAGTTACAAATCAGAGTAAAACTCCAGCTAGCCTCGGGCTGTAAGGTCTTGATTTTTGCAGCTCTCATTGATGGCTGCTTCTGTGGTAGGGCTGTCTGTACAGCTGGTTTGGAAAGCAAGGATCACACAGGCGGCCAGTGCACTCAGTTGATTTCTACGAGAGCTTGGGGAGAACATCCCTTAGGAGAGTGCAGCTGGTTGGCTTATGGAGCGTGCCTGCATGCAAATCCCGATATTGTTTGCAATTAAGCCACTGCTCTGAGGTATGCAGCTACCAAGAATGACCCTTTTTGGACTGATTTTAGGAACAGAGTGGGTGGATCCCGAAGACCCAACCGTCATTGCAGAAACAGAATTACTGGGGGCTGCAGCATCCATTGAGGCTGCTGCTAAGAAGTTAGAGCAACTGAAGCCAAGAGCAAAACCAAAAGTGAGTGTCCATGTGTGGCTGCTTGTCTGATGTCAGTAGATCTTCCAGTGGTCTTCCAGTGGATGGCTGTGAGTGGAGCCAGGTGGGCTTCAGGGAGCTCATGTCCCTACCTGTGCCAGAACTAGTAACCTGCAAACCTGTTCTACCTGCCTAGCACCTTTTTATAGGGTATAGAAAAAAAACCCAAGGGTAGGTCTTTCTGGTTGACCACCCAAAGAAATACCCTTGGGTAGCCAGAGGAAGAATCCAGGTGTTTCTTGAAACAAAATCGTGATTTTTGTTTCACTATTATATGAAGCCCCAGTAATTGAATGTGAGACTGTCACCCTGTAATTTTCTGGTTTCCATAATGCTCTTTACCAAAAGTAGCAGTGCTGGGTCTCTCCTTTCCTTAAAAATCAACAGAGAGTAATGTGAATCTCAAAAGTGGACCCAGTAAAAGAGTAATGTGAACTTGACAAACTCTTGACACATCACTTGACACATCACAAGTAATGTGTCAAGAGTAATGTGAACCTCAAAAGTGGACCCAGACTTTTTTCAGTACATACTGGAGACTATGGTTAACTGGCATGTTTCCTCCATCTATGGTTGTCATCTAGATAAATATTGAGAACTTAAGATCATAAATATGTGTTAAGAGAAAGTCATTTAAAAGAAAGAGATACTTTAAGGTAGTGCAGTAGAGAGGACAATTAATACGTAAAAAGATGGTGCACTGGTGCTGTCTGGGGGACAAAGCCCAACCCTGTAAAGAAACCATAATCCCATCTCCCCCATGGCTATCTTCACCAGGAGGATGGTGGAACCAAAGGGAGCCATCTTTCTAGTCAAGCAAGTCCCTGCTGATAACCTCACCTCCCTTCCAAGAACCCACATACATTAGGAAGTAAAATCTGGCTCTTCTCAAAAAAAAAAAAAAAAAAAAAAGTTGGATCTCCAGTTTAGATATGTCTAAAAGTGTACCTTTAAATAAAAAAAAAAAAGGGGGTGGAGTTTAAGTACTAAAATACACCAAAGTGCTCAAAAGCAGTTCTTGGGCTCATCATGTGTATAAAATAGACATGGACATATAGGCAATCTGTTAAGTTTGCAAACATTCTTAAAACCTTGGAATTCTTAGAGCCAGTCTCCTAATCGTCACTCTAAGTTTGGTAAAGGCCTTTTTTAGAATTTCTCATCTGAACTCAAAAGTTCAGAGTTTTGGCTTCTAGTTTTTTAGTTTGTCAAGGCCCTCTGTACTGGCCTTAACCTGAGGATCTTAGGTGATACGAGTTTTTTTTTTTTTTGTATTTATTTATTTTTTTACACGAACTCCCAAACATGAAGTTTTTCTCCGCAAACTTCAGAGTTAAGTGTAGGGGTAAGGGCAACTCCATCTTCTGGACTTGACTTTATTTCTGCTTTATAAAATAAGTTCAGCGTGAGTGGAAAACGTCTTTCACCTAAGAAGCAGGCAGCCATTAACTGTGATTTTGAGACTTAAACTTAACTCACTGTCCTTTCCCTTTTCTGATTTGCCACATACTTTCCCGTCCTCTGGGGAAAGCTTCCGTCTGCTAGTGTTACAGCCGTGTCAGTTGCTCTTTCTCCTGGAGAATTAGCCTGGCGTGAATTTACACCACCACTTCCCAAGCTCTAAGAGCTCCTGTCTCAATCCCAGTCCTGTTGTCCTTCGGCAGGATCTTCCCAAGCTCTGTCTGCTTCCCCCCTGTCCAGCTCTTGATTTATCTCACGATTCTTGATCTGAAAAACAAGGTCATTAGAGTTCCTACCCCACAGCGTTATTGACATATCAGATAATTTAGAAATAGTGCCTGACATGTCATAAGACTTAGTAATATCACTGTCACCAAAAATACACTTCTGGATCTTTTATCTACTACCTCCTAGGAAATGTCTGAAACAAAAGTTATTCCATGGATCCATGAGCTTATGGCCTTAGCTTAAAAAAAAAAAAACAAAAAAACCTCACATTGATTGAGTACCAAGCACACGCTAGTCAATCTGCTAGGTATTTTACATAGATTAACTCATCTGGTCCTTCCAAATCCATAAGGCAGCATCATTAGCATCCCTGCTCTAGGGATGCAGAATCAGAGGCAAATTACTTGCCAGAGTCAGGTGACCTCGACTGAGCTAGAAGCAGCATTGCATGGGCTCCAGGTGGCAGTTCAGCCCATTCCAGTCCTCTTGGCCTACCTAGTATCAGAAACTCTGGTGCCGTCACATGGGGGATGTTTTTGGTTTACTCATACCCTTCGAGCTGTTAATCCCACCTCTGGGAATCTGTCCTGAGGAGGAAATCCAGAGACGATAAAAGTCTGGTGTGCATGAGAGAGTTGCTCCTTTCATTCTATTCAAAGCAGCAAGAATTTGGAGGTGACCCTGAGTGTCTCCTTGAAGGACGAGTATGTAGCTCTTTGGAATAATGGATGATCAGTCTGTGTAGCATGAAGAAGATGCTCCCGGCATAATATTAAGTGAAAAGAAAACAGGATGTGGAGTCCTATACTCAGTATGATCACAACTCTGTTAAAAGAAACACTTGTGAATGAAGGAGACAGGTGGGGAATGTGCAAGGATGATGGTGGGACTGGGGTGGTGGGAGGGTCTATGTCTTAAAATTTCATAAGACAATGTTTTAAAAATAATAGCACTTAAAAAGTTAGTGATGACTGCTGAACTGGGCCAGTGTGTGTTCCCCCGCTGCCCCGGGATCACCCAGCCTTTCTGTTTACAGTGTGGGTTTATAGGGAAAGCCAGGGTCACAGTTGATATAAGTGTTGATTTGAGTCCCTTCCTTGGGGGTACCTACTCTGTGTCACTCCCATCTTTATATGAGGGAGTATTTGGCCCTTCCTGAGTCTTTAAAATAATTAAAAATCTCACTCCAGCCAGTGACAAAGGCTCCCACCACATGGATTGTGTTATCTATAAAACCACTCTGAAGAACCCATCACCCTAAACCAGATTCTGTGCCTGTCTGGAAATGCTATCTGCTCTTTGGTTAATGCCTGCATGAAATAAAATATCTTTCTTGACTTCAAGAAGAAATTTCTCCCCAGTTTAAAAAAAAATATCGCAATCTGACATCATAATCAATTAGTCTTTTGAGACCAACCAATTCTTCCCATCCCCTTCCAAAATGGAAGTCAATCAGTTAATCACAAATCCTCAGGGTTCTGTAAGTAGGCCATTGCTGCTATGCCTCTGTCCCTGATAACTCTACATAAAACCCCAGGCACCCAAGATTGGGTGAGTGTGCTTTGCTTCTGTACCTGGGAAGCAGCTCCACTGCTTTGAGGAAGTTTGGGGGATGGGCAATGTTTTCATCTCTGTTGTTTTGCCCACCACATTCCCAGGTTGCCTGTTTTAAAAATAGAATTGTCCAGGGTTTGTAAAGATGATTCCTGGTATATTCCCAGCTTGGGCCCTTAAAAACGTAAGCATCTCTTTTTACCGGGAATCGCCCAGACACAAGTAACAAATTGGCATCCTTGGATCCACCGTTTGCTTGGGAAGATGGTATAAAGGCAAAATGAGAATGTTGATGAGCCCAGGTGCATGTGCCTAGGATACCGCTGATGGCGCCGTTTCCATACCTGCAGACACACCTGTGCTCCACAGACAGGTAACGGAGGTGCCACAGTGGCTCCCTCCCCACCCACGCCCCCCATCCCGTGGCTGCAGCTTGCAATGATGTGCCCCATTCTCAGCTCAGTCAGACCTGGATGCCTTTCTGCAGGCCTCTGTGTGATATGTTTGATATATTAGGTTGTTATTTAATCCAACTATATATCAAACATATTCCTACAGTGTCTTGCCCTGTCTCCGGGGGTTCCTAATATAGCTCATAAGGCAACAGGAAAGAATATGTTAGAATCAGAGGTAGATTACTCTTTACATCTCTTTGTTATATTCCATTTCTTCTTGTAGCATTTAAAACCTGTATCTGTACTGCTAGATTATTTTTTTTATTATAGAAATAAATCGTAATTAGTGATGTTTCATAAGAGCTTAGATATTATGTATAGCTTAGTTTTGTGCAATGATGAATCCTTAAAGGCTGTGCTCAGTGTGGGGGAATAAAACCCATGTTTGTGATACAGGGTCAGGATTATAACCTCCAGACACATCTAGATTTACATTTCATTTTAGTTCCGTTTTATCCTGATCTCCAATTTAGAAATTAGTAATTTTCACGATCAAGCTTTCAGCAAAAAATTCAAGCACAAATCAACTCTCTGTAACGTTGCTGTCCACCCACAGTAACAAAATGTATAAACCAAATCAGCCAAACCAAATGTATGGATAGTGAGTCACTGGGCTTTATATAAACTTTGGGGATGAAATATATCTAATAAAGATAATGCAGTGTGGAATATACTCTGTCTGTTGAGTTTCCTGTTGTAGGTTAACTTGTCAGTAGAGGTTGATAATATTTAGAATATGCCGACAATCAGAAAGTGATTCCATGGCCTAATTGGGTGCAACAGGAAGTTCGGGATTGTGAAACATTTTTTCCTGGCATGTAACAGCCTAACTCGTTGGCTCTGACCTCCTCCCCCTAGGAGAGCCTGTGAAGGATATGTGAGTTCATTCTGATCTCTTTGAGCAAAAGACTTAAAACTCTGCTTGCTGAAAGGGGAAGTATTGTGCTAATGGCTCTGATTTTGGGAGCAAAGAGGATGTGCTCTTGTAAAGGTCACTCCTGAATATGCAGACACTACTCTATGAAGATAGTGAGCCAGAGGTGTGTACAGGTGGGTTAAGAAAGCCTCTTCTGGTGGGTCTAAGAGCCAACGCTGCTGGCAGGGACTGCCTAGTGACAGGTCNGGGAGCAAAGAGGATGTGCTCTTGTAAAGGTCACTCCTGAATATGCAGACACTACTCTATGAAGATAGTGAGCCAGAGGTGTGTACAGGTGGGTTAGGAAAGCCTCTTCTGGTGGGTCTAAGAGCCAACGCTGCTGGCAGGGACTGCCTAGTGACAGGTCACAGCAGCAGAGGAGTGGTGACACAGGGGAGGTCAATACAGTGTTGGGGCCCCAGCTTCCAGAGTTAAGAAGTGGAGCCTGTCCCTGGCATCCTCCTCAACTGAGAAGAGAACAGCGGCTATGTGCCAGCAGGAGCGCCTTCAGCCAATTTCCAAGATGCTGCCGTAGTCAGTGCTACCTTCACGCAGCTAGATGGCGTTGTTTTGAGTTTTAAGCCCAGTTAAAGTTGTTGGGCCAAAATGACAGATAGTCATGGAAAAGCAACAGCAAGCTGTGCTGAATAATGAAAAGCTCTGTTTAAAAGGACTTGAAGTTTGAAGCCCTACATTAGAATTGATGTATCTTTTTAGGGTACATTTTGCTGTTGACCAGCAGGCTCTATTGATTAGCTGGGCAAATGGGGAAAAGCAGCCAGATGTTCAGGGAGGAGAAGCATTTTCTCTATGACCAAGCAGTGGGCATTGAGCTCACGTACCACTAGCTGCTTCCAGGCCAGAAGACGTGAGGTGGGCGGAAGAGTAAAGGTGAGTGGGGCCCCTAGTCAGCATGTATTCCCACATGACTCCCCACCAAACAGAGCAGTGGGTCTCTCAGACCCTCCTCAGACACACACAGGATTCATGTCACGTGACTTTACAGTGTAACAATTCTACCTAATTAAATCTTTGGAAGAATTCTGCCATCTGTTCTTCAACCATGCTTCCAAGACACTCGAGTGCCTATATATTTTTTTAAGAGTTTGACACATCTTTAAGAATTTTTCTATCAGAAATAGCAATTAGCAGATTCTGATAAAGGATGCTGCTGCTAAGTTTCTTCAATCGTGTCCAACCCTGTGTGACCCCATAGACAGCAGCCCACCAGGCTCCCCCATCCCTGGGATTGTCCAGGCAAGAACACTGGAATGGGTTGTCATTTCCTTCTCCAATGCATGAAAGTGAAAAGTGAAAGTGAAGTCGCTCAGTTGTGTCTGACTCTTCACGACCCCATGGACTGCAGCCTACCAAGCTCCTCCGTCCTCGGGATTTTCCAGGCAAGAGTACTGGAGTGGTTTGCCATTGCCTTCTCCACTGATAAAGGATAGATGGATGGATAGATATCTGTAGCATAAATCTGGAATGACATACAGGGAAAAAAGAACAGAAATAGCATTTAAAAGATTATTCCAGTGGTATTTAAAGAAAGAGTGGTGGCTATGTGGGAAAACTCCCAAAATACTAATCGGACAAGCTTGGACTTTGTCCATCAGATGTTGCAAAAACATGCAATTATTCCACACCTGGATGCAGAAGCCGGTCCCTTCCCAGCGGGCTGGCATAACCATTTGGCAATGCTTTCTCTCTGGCACCTGCTTTGCCTGTTGACTGTTTCCCTGGAGTTTCCCCTAGGACCAGATCAACCTGGGGAGACCAGGCCAGCTGGCCAGCTCTGGTCTCTTGGCAGTTCCTGTGGTTCTGAGAAGTTTCCTTTTCATTAAGACTAGTAAGTGTGGTAGTCCTAAGACAACCGACCTAGGGTCCTCCAGAAGAGAAGCTGACCTAGCTCACATACTGTTCAGGTCTTTGGGTACAGGTAAGGTCTCCCCTCCAGCACCTCTCAGCTCAAAATCAGAAGCAAACTGCTAGTGGCCAGACTCACTACCAAAAGGAAGGAACCTGGGACTGCCTGTTCCACTCAGGTTTCCACCTGGCAGGAAAATGCTTCGCTCATGTTATGGAAGTTCTTGTTGTTTGCCTTCTTTTTTTTTTCCCCTGGAAGACACTTAAATTATATGCGGATGTTCACACTTTAAAAAATTATACCCAAATATATTTTTTTTAGTTTCTGGTGTGATTTATGACCTTGTTTTTAATTGTAAGCATCTACAAGGGCTTCAGTAACACAAAACACAGCATGATTCCTAACTGGAAAGATAGTGCAGTGAGTTGCAGTCTGGTTTTAGTGGCCAGCTGTGAGAGAGATGACTGTGATGCTTGTCCGCACTCAGCAAGGTGATCCCTCAGAGGAGGTTTTCAGGGAGGGAGGCAGAAATGAGGCTAGTGACCCTTAGGCCATCTCCTATGGTTGTCTTCAGCTCCTTCACTGTCAAGCCCATCAGGGGAAGGGACGGGATATTGCAGGGATGTGATTCACGCAGAAAAGGGGGAAAAGAGGACCACAGATGGACACGTTCTTCCTCTGCCAGGTGCATGCCCAGGGACCTGTCTAGGAGGGTGGGCTTGGTGGAGGTTAGTAAAGACCCTTTAGGAAGGAGGCCAAAAGAGAGGAAGGAAGAAAAAATGGAGTCTGAGCTAATTTTAGTCCATGCATTCTTTAAACAGATTTCACAAACAGAAAATGAAAGGTTTGTTTGCTGTCTGGAGAAGGGCATCAGATTCCCCGGCCACATGGCCAGACAGGGCAGAGCGGCGCCTGAAGCCCGGTTGTCTAGCTCCTGGTTGGGTGTCAAAGGAGGAGCTAGAAGCAGCACTGACGCTTGGCACTTCGTTTATCTCTGATTTCGCTTTTTTGTTTGTATAGTGGGCTGTGTTCAGAGATAGCAGCTAGAACCTTTACTCGAATTATGGGTGAAGAATAGGGTTCAGGCAGAGAAACAAACTAGTTTACCTCACAGTCTCGAAAACTGTTGTTAAAAGCCACAAAAAGTATGTGTATTAATAGAAAGAAAAATGAAGTTAATTGTGAGTTATTGAGCATTTTACTATATGCTCTGTGTATATTAATAATTTATATATAACAGCCTTATTGGATAGGTAGGCTGGAAGGTAGGTTAGGAAGATGAGTGAACTTCCACAAAGATTATGTTCTCAGAATGTCACTATGACCAAGCTCATACTGCGTGCCACACAACGTGACAGTAAATTAAGAGATGAGGCACTGGAGCAAGGAATAGCAACTTTATTCAGAAAGCCAGCTGACAAAGAAGGTGGTGGACTACTGTCCCAAAGAACCATCTTCCCCAAGTTAGGATTTAGGCTTCCTTAATACTAAAAGGAGGCTTCCCTGGTGGCTCAGATGGTAAAGCATCTGCCTACAATGTGGGAGACCCAGGTTCAAGCCCTGGGTCGGGAAGATCCTCTGGAGAAGGAAATGGCAACCCACTCCAGTACTCTTGCCTGGAAAATCCCATGGACGGAGGAGCCTGGTAGGCTGCAGTCTGTGGGGTCGCAAAGAGTCAGACACGACTGAGGGACTTTACAGTACTAAAAGGGGAGAGGATGTGGTTGGTTGGTGCAAACTTCTTGGTTCTGGAATCCTTTGTTCTTGCAGCTGTCCATGTAGGTTTGGTTACAACATTCCTATAAACTCAAACATGACACATGTTATTGTCTGTTCCGCAAGTTTTTGTCTCTGCTGCTGCTGCTGCTAAGTCACTTCAGTCGTGTCCGACTCTGTGTGACCCCATAGACGGCAGCCCACCAGGTTTGTCTCTAAATGAATGGAAAAGGGTTACACCTTTAGAGGCCAGAGCCTTGAGACTGAGCTACTTTATATATTTCAGGTTCTAGGCAACATTCTTAATTCATAGCAAACACAATAGAATACAGACGTTAAAGTTTAAGAGCAAAAACAGGTCCAATATGGAGTCAGATTTGTCCCTAGAACAAGAATTCCTGAAAGGTTGAAAGACAGAAATGAGTAAAGGCCTCCCTTTCCCACCCTCTTTTTCCCCCTCCTTCCTCTTCTCCATCAGTACAGCAAGAGTCTCAAATGCTCTCTCGTGCATGGGAAGCGGGTAGTGAGGGAGTCAGCCCAAAGTGAGGCCTTTCACCAGAGGGATCTCACCAGACCTTTAACTTTTTAAAAAAGGAGTTCTGGAGAAGATCACCTCACAGGAAAAATGTCAGCAAAAGGGTCCTTAGACTTTTCTCAAAGCTACTGAAAAGTCAAAGCTAGAGTCTACTCAACAGTCCAGAAAAGACAGTTGCTGAGCACTCCAGGTGACCTGGCCAGTAGTCCTGGAGTAGAGACCAGGGAAAGAGTATCGTACAGAGAATGAGAAGGTGGATTCAGATCTCAGAGGCTGCAGCTGACACCTTCGTTAAGGGCAGGTTGTTAGCTTAACATCTTTTATACTATTTTGTTAAGAGGGCCTCTTAGTAACATGCTGCTGTGTTTTGCATCTGTATATGCGTGAATCAGTGTCAGACTATGAGTGCCAGTTGAGGGCTACAGGCAGGGCATACAATTAACAACCCACAGTGTTCCACAGGGCAGAAGCCAGTGCTTTGATGTGTATGTCCAGTTATCCCCAGAGATCAGGAATGGAAAGTTACTGATGCAGGCACTCACTCCATGCCTCTCCCCTTTGCTTACCATGTAAATTGTCCTCTGGCTGAACTCTAGTACTCAGAAACTCATATTAAATGGATACATACTCTCAACAAACCTTTTCTGCATGGGTATCTCTGTCTCATGCTATATGCTCCAGAGATGTAAGTTGGATGAAACAACAGTCCATGCCCTGGAGGAGATCACAGGCTAGTAGGATTCAGCTCACTGGTGTCTTGAGCCCAGGCTTGCATTTACCCTAGGGCAGCCTATACCACCTGCATCTTGCACCAGATCCTCAGTGATCTGAGCGAGGAAGGGCTGTCCATTTACTGGCCCATTGAGTGAAAGCATTTCCTCATATTCAGGTGTCCTGGTCTGCAAATGATTTCCCAGGGTTCCCTAGCAGCATCTCCAAGTTACTGTTCTCGATCTCCCAGCTACAGTGGGGTTTATTCCATTAACAGTCCAGCATTTGAACTGTGATTTTTTTATTTAGGGAAGGCCTTCAAAGACTACACCTGTTCCACTTGTCTCCTTTTTTGCAACGTGGTTAAGGATATGTCCTTTTTCTTGCTGCCCTCACACCCCTCTCCCAGAGTCCATCCTGTATGTTGGTGGGAGGAGCTAAAGCCAACAGGAACTCAGACTGCAGTACCATGGCTTTTCATGAATTCTCCTTGACTTGGAGAAATCCCATTTTCTCTTAGGCTAGAAGTTGTATGATATGAGGAAAATCAAGTGTCAGTGCCTAATTTCAGCAGGAGAGATACAGTGGGCATTTAGTCTTGATGGTAAATCTGGCCCGCAGAAAGATATTGATCCAGCAGGTAGAAAGCAGATATCATCATGGAACTGTGCCCAACTGCAGCATTTAAATGTTTGCTCTCCATCACAGTCAGCTTTATTAAGCCTTTTGTTTGGAAACTCTCATACTTTTTAATCAGAGCAAATGTCTCCCAGAGATAAGGCTTCTTGCCATGTCTATTTTAAAATCTAGAGATCTTATAGAAAAGAAAAGATATTCATCAAAGGGCATTACAACACTTGCCATGGCAAGAACAATATGTGGTGTAAGAAATATTTCCAAGTTGAGTATATATTTCAAGCATGTGGGGTTTTTTTAGATTTTTTTGGAGTGTAGTTGATTTACAGTGTTACATTGGTTTCGGTATACAGCAAAGTGACTTGGTTTTACACACACACACACACACACACACACACACACACACATATATTCATTCTTGTTCAGATTCTTCTCTCACATAGGTTATCACAGAATATTGAGTAGAGTTCCTTGTGCTATACAGTAGGTCCTTGATGGTAATCTGTCTTATATATAGTAGTGTGCATATGGCATATGTTAATCCATGTGTCTTATGAAAACAGAATACTTCAAGGGTAGCAAAAGATATGGGAGAGGTCTTTTACACTGAGTCTAATGAGATATTCTTTTAGATCTATCCATGCTTAGAGTTGGCACTTAGTTTTAAGGAAATTGCATTTTTGTGCATGTTAAAATTTGGGAAATCAGAAACCTCCTGTGAAGTGGACTCAATCTGAGAAGCCTTAGCATAGCTGAGGCCACCTGTGAAAAGGGCCTGGGAGATGTTAGGAGCCACCACCGAGCCTCCATCTCTTCATCTGCAAAATGAGTAGGAGCTCCATTTGGACTCGGAAACTCTGTGGTTTCCCCAATGCTTATATCTTTTATAAGCTTAACTTTTCTTAACTTTTGCAGAACGAATTTCCAGAAAAGTTCTTAATTCAAGGTCACTGAATACACCGATCAGAGCCCAGTACCATTTCTTCATGGCTTGTGTATTGGGTTGGCCAAAAAGTTCAGTTGAGTTTTTCCATAAAGATGTTACAGAAAACCCAAATGAACTTGTTGGCCAACTCAATATAACAGTACCTTTTATGCCAGAGTGTGTTACAATGGGTTGTTTTATGTTTCAATAAACAAATTTTATATTCCACCATTACCACAGGCTTCCCCACCCCAGGAATCCAAACTTGATCTTTTGGAACTGAACCCATTTCTATCCTGAATGCTCCTGGAGCAAGACTTTGTCAGAAATAGAGAATATACTGCTTCTGTCTCAGAACTTCTCAAGTGCTACCGTCCATCTTCAGATCCACAGGACTTGCATGGAAATATTTTTCTGATAATGAGTTATTAAAACAGAAATGAGAATGGCCACATCTTGAATCATGAGAGATACCATAAAGAATAGGGAACTGGAAAACCATTCTGTGTATCCATCCTGTTTGGTGGTTCACATGGGACCATCCATGAGCCAACTTGGAGCCTCTGACCTGAAGTCTCCCCCACACTGATGCCCTAAGAGGTGGCCTTGTCTGGAAAAAACCTATCATAATGAAGGCAGAGAACCTTAGATTTAGATCATGCCTAGATTCTTTTACGCCTCCACTGGCCTCCTTCGGGCCGGTACTCCACCTCCCTCAGCCTGAGCCTTCCAATGTAAATATAAGGATAAAGATAACTTCAGTGTAAGACTTTTTGCTTTTTTGGTGAGAATTAAGTCAATGTGCACGGAAGTGCCTTACAAAATACCTGTACATAGTAGGCAGTCTTAAAAACGTATTGCTGTTGTATATTGGTAATGTACTTAGTGCCACTGGATGGTATACATAAAGTTGATTTGAAGAGTAAATTTTGTGTTACATTTATTTTACCAACACACGCAAAGAAAACTATTACTATACTTGACCATCATCTCTTAATGCCTGAAAGGTGGTACAGCCACATCTTTAAGGTACTGTGACCAAAGAGGCACTTATCCATATCCACACTGGCTCATGGCCACAGAGCAACGCTGCTGGAGGGGACCTTGCAGGTTATCTAGTCTGGCCACCCTTTATGATGATGCTCTGTCCCACTGAGCCTGGGACTAGGGTCTTTACACTTGCCCAACTTCCCAAAAGCTTCTCTTCAACAACCTGGGCACTTTGGCAGCAGGAAACCTGGTGATGGCGAGTTTCAAGCAGAGCCCTGAATGCCTGAGCGGCCCAGTGTAGCGGAGCCTGTGTTCTTCCCCAGGTGGAGCCATGCCTCAGGCTTCCAAGGGGCCAGCCCTACCTTGATGACACATTGTCTGGTTTCTTTTCTACCACGTGTGATCTCTGGTTGGCCTGTGACTCTCTGCTCAACCACAGAAATGCAAATACTATTTTACCTTTGTTTTCACCCAAGAGAAATAAGATTTTTCAACAGCTAACGGCCATCTTACTTTTTTCAACCCATTTTTCAAGCCTTACACGGCGAGAGAGTGGGCTTCCACTTAGTATTTGAATTTTGATTATTGATTATTTTGATTTGAGTTGTTGATGTTGATGAAACCATTTGTATATATTTTTATATATTTGTATATATTTTATTTCCCAGTGAATTTATGTCTTTTTAAAGACTCTGGTCTGGAAAAATCACCTGTCTTAAAATGGCCTGATTTTAAATGTGTACAGAATCTCAACGCTGGTAATTTTTATCTTTTAGAGATGGGGTGGGGGGAGGCAGCAGATGGAGAGGCCTCCAGCCAACTTAAGCCTTTCTACCCTGGGTATGGTTTGTCCATAAGAAGCCATGTACAGTTGAAGAGCCAGGTGACCGAGAAGGAAGTCATTTGGCAGAAAGTGTCCTTTGGGATATGAATTGTGTGTGATGCTGTTTTCTTTTGGTTATAGCAAGCGGACGAGACCCTGGATTTTGAAGAACAGATCTTGGAGGCTGCTAAGTCCATTGCTGCTGCCACGAGCGCCCTGGTCAAATCGGCCTCGGCAGCCCAGAGGGAGCTGGTGGCCCAAGGAAAGGTTTGTAAACCTCGCCGGCCACGTGAAAAGGCGGGCTCCTGGAGCCTCTGAGGACCAAGGGAAAAGCAGCACTGCGTGTGTTCTGAGCAAGGAAGCCTGTCGCCCCATCCCTCCCCAAGTCACCCCACTCTGCCCATCGCACTGCACACTCTGCTTCAGCTTAACAGACAGAATGAAGGATTTGGCTTCCAGGGCTCTCACCTGCTTTTTGTTAAGGAGAGCTCCCACTCCAGGCAGCCATCAGGGCCTGAACATTCATTTATTTCCCTGCTGCCCATTAGTCTATTTAAAGATGTAAATTATCATATGTTCCTGGTGGATGGCTATATAAGCACCGTAGTCAGAGACTTTGTAATACCTTGTTCAGTTCCAGTGACTCCATTCATTTTCTTAGGACTGTTGAGCTGAATGCCATCCAGCTCTGCAGTTAGCATTTTCCTGAGTCTTTGGTCAAAAAACTGGTCTGTTTTTAAAGCTGAGATTTCTTCAGCCTGCTTTATCTCCAGTCACCCATTCCATCTGCATTAGTGTGAAAGCCTAGTTCTTTTTCAGTGATCCAGAGGATTAATAGTACATTAGACTAATCCTGCATGTGGGAAGGCCTTTCAGTTGAAAATATTCCATGTGTCCTGTTATGCCCATACGGCATGGAACCACTCCATCCAGATTACATCTTGCAGAAAAGACTTTCAATCATAGAGGCACCGCAGAAATCCTGACAGGCTGGGGAAATTTGGTCACCATACCTGTCAGTCACTTCTGTTTGATATTCAAAGGCCTTTACTGTCAGTGTACAGATGACAGATGTGATTGTGTCTTGACCTAAAAACGTACAACAGAGATGGCTAGGCTCAGCTAGTGGCCTTCCATTTTCCTCCATGAAGTCTCTCATAAGCTTGTTTCTTTTTGTCGTTTAGTCGCTAAGTCATGTCCTACTCTTTCACAGCTCTTTGGACTGTAGCCCACCAGGCTCCTCTGGCTATGGAGCTATTTCAGCAAGAATACTGGGTTGCCATTTCCTCCTCCAGGGGATCTTCCCAACCCAGGGATTGAACCGTTTCTCCTGCGTTGGCAGACATATTCTTTACCACTGAGCCACCAGGGAAGCTTAGCCATGTCTTAATCCAACCTACGTACATTGGCTCCTCTTTCTAAACCATTGTGTTCCAATTTGGTGTATGTACATCTCCCCAGCCAGCATAAGTCTGTCCCTTTACCCTTCTAACTTATCCCCTATTGAGGGAGCAGAGTGCCGTCCTTACTCACCTAGGACTTGTTAGCTGGTTGATATGTAAAGACCAAATATGGATCATTGAGAAGAACATCCTACCTAGGAAGTTCAGTTCATCTGCATCTTGATGAAGACTCATCTGCATGCTGGACAGAGGGCTAGATTCTAGAGAATTGAACTCGAGTATGGCCAAGGCTTTGTCCTCCAAGGAACTTATGTGTTCAAGCATTTAAAAGGTTGGTAGCAGAGGTTCTCAGAGTTGGAAATGACTTGGCGACTGAACAACAGGAACAGCAATGGTTCAGCTGGGTTGGGGGAACTATATGCAGAGCCCTGGGGCCTCTTCTGATGCCTGTAATTGCTAAGAGAGCCCCAGTTTCCTATTCAAATTTAGCTACTCATCTCTTAGCTCTCCACACACCTCCCACCAGTAAAGGTATTGGCTCCCATAGCTCCTTCTACATCTGGTCAGAAAACGTTTTATTTGTTGCCATAATTTCTAAATAGAAACAGAGATCCTCCTACTTCCAGCTTCCTACTTCTCTCCCCACCCCTGACAAAATGGTCTGTATTTCCTTAAGACAAGGTTCTGTGTTCAGTTGTACAGAGATGTACTCCTCTTTTAACATCATCTGCCAGAAAGTCACAGTGTGACTTCCAGAGTCAGGAATCAGGAGAGAGTTCAGCTTCCCTCACCTCTTAAATGAAGAGGCCTCCATGGCTCCCGTGTTAGAAATGGGAAAGGGTCAGCAGAGGAAACAGACATTTCAAGATAGCCCCATCCATCATTCCTAAGCCATTTCCCCAGAAATGTGGTACCTGACGGCTAAACGGAGGCCGTTGAGAGCGTTTCCAGTCACCTTCTTGTGGCCCAGGTGGAAACTGGCCAGATCCTGCAGTCTTGGAGCTGCTAGGGTCCCGCATGGGAAAAGGTGCCATTGGCAGGGGTCCCCGGGAGATGCTGAGTGCCTGATGAGCTGCTTTTCTGTCCAGTTCCAGGTCATGAGTAGGGCGTGAGGGGTGAGTCACCCTGCACCTTCCCACTCTCCATACCCCTTCTATGCTCCTCTCTAGGTGGGTTCCATTCCTGCCAATGCTGCGGACGATGGACAGTGGTCACAGGGCCTGGTTTCTGCCGTGAGTCACTCTCTCCTTCTTCCCCATTGGCTTTTTGGATCCCCTGAGGGAGATTTGGGCCGGGGGTCACTTCTCTGTTGACTGTCGCCAGGCCCGGATGGTGGCAGCCGCGACCAGCAGTCTCTGCGAGGCGGCCAACGCCTCAGTGCAGGGACACGCCAGCGAGGAGAAGCTCATCTCATCTGCCAAGCAGGTAGCTGCATCCACAGCTCAGCTGCTTGTGGCCTGCAAGGTGAAGGCTGATCAGGATTCGGAGGCCATGAAGCGGCTACAGGTAATGGTCACTGATGCTGGTGGGAAAATACTCCTGTTGGAGCGGGTGAGTGTCACCAGAGGGTAAGCAGTCTAACTTTCTTGGCATGACCTACTGGACCTTCCATCAGCCAGCTCCGTCCCACGTTTCTCATTTCCTGCCACGCGAGGCATGCATCCTATACCTGCCGCCCTGCCAAACTGACGTTCTCCACGTGTACCTTCTGGTCTCATGTCTTGGGGCCCTCCTCCCACCAGTCTTGGTGAACTCCTGCTCATCCTTCATGACTCATCTCCAAAGCCACCTCTTCTGGGAAGCTCTCCTTGACTCCTAGGCCTTGGGGAGTCAGTCCTTTTTCTGCCCTGACAGAGCCTCTGATCAGACCAACCTTGTGGTTCCTGTCACCCTGTACTACCAGATTTATCTGTATGTCTGCCTTTGATGAGACTGAGATTCTTGGGTGCCGGTCCCAGATCTTTATCTTTGCATCTCTCACCCCTGAGATGGTACCTGTTTCAGTGGAGGCTCTCATTTAGTGTTTGCTAAAGAAAAGAGCCAGAGGACTGAAGAATTTATATAAGATGCTGGTAAGGTTTCCCAGAGCTCAAAGAACACACTTATGAGGGTGACACATGAATCCTGTCCAGTGGATCTAAGTTTTCCTGATTGTTTTTATTATAAAAGTATTTTAAACACAGTAAAGGAAATGTGGGAATGAAAAAGATAGCCTCAGCATCTTCATGTGTCTGATGTTATGTTTTTCCTCGTCCTATTTTTATCTTAGACAAAATGCTTTTGTCTAGTTGTCATCCTAAGCAGAGACAGTCTGCATTTTTTCACTTTACATTTTATTACACTTTTTTTTTTCCTTGAAGAAAAGTCTTCATAATGGCCCTGTGCAATGCTAACTGGTTCATTCTTCATGAGTCTCATTTTTAATGATTGCATGACATTCTATCAACTAATTATTCCAGAATTTCTCTTTACAAAATTAGACATATTTGTGTCCAGTTTTCTAGATGTTCGCTATTATAAATGTTGTAATGCACATTGTGTATGTTGCTAAAGATGTTTATGTAAGATCATAACTGGCAGAAATATTGAATAATTCCAGCGAAACTCCAGACTTTTGTTGTGATTCCCTAAGTTGTAAAGTGCGTTGCGGTCGTTTGGTCCTCCCATGTCAATCTCTCTTCTTCACCTTCCTTCATTTTTCTCCTGGCATAAACCCAGGGAGGAAGTCGGGAGCTGCATGTTTGTGAATGTGTGATTTATGGATTTGGGGGACACTTTGGAAATTGTCCTGAGTTAAGAGATACCTGTGTTCAAGACCTCTACAGATACCTGGATTCAAGACCTTAATGCCTCTACAATCCGTGAGTCACTCTCTCCTTCTTCCCCATTGGCTTTTTGGATCCCCTGAGGGAGATTTGGGCCGGGGGTCACTTCTCTGTTGACTGTCGCCAGGCCCGGATGGTGGCAGCCGCGACCAGCAGTCTCTGCGAGGCGGCCAACGCCTCAGTGCAGGGACACGCCAGCGAGGAGAAGCTCATCTCATCTGCCAAGCAGGTAGCTGCATCCACAGCTCAGCTGCTTGTGGCCTGCAAGGTGAAGGCTGATCAGGATTCGGAGGCCATGAAGCGGCTACAGGTAATGGTCACTGATGCTGGTGGGAAAATACTCCTGTTGGAGCGGGTGAGTGTCACCAGAGGGTAAGCAGTCTAACTTTCTTGGCATGACCTACTGGACCTTCCATCAGCCAGCTCCGTCCCACGTTTCTCATTTCCTGCCACGCGAGGCATGCATCCTATACCTGCCGCCCTGCCAAACTGACGTTCTCCACGTGTACCTTCTGGTCTCATGTCTTGGGGCCCTCCTCCCACCAGTCTTGGTGAACTCCTGCTCATCCTTCATGACTCATCTCCAAAGCCACCTCTTCTGGGAAGCTCTCCTTGACTCCTAGGCCTTGGGGAGTCAGTCCTTTTTCTGCCCTGACAGAGCCTCTGATCAGACCAACCTTGTGGTTCCTGTCACCCTGTACTACCAGATTTATCTGTATGTCTGCCTTTGATGAGACTGAGATTCTTGGGTGCCGGTCCCAGATCTTTATCTTTGCATCTCTCACCCCTGAGATGGTACCTGTTTCAGTGGAGGCTCTCATTTAGTGTTTGCTAAAGAAAAGAGCCAGAGGACTGAAGAATTTATATAAGATGCTGGTAAGGTTTCCCAGAGCTCAAAGAACGCACTTATGAGGGTGACACATGAATCCTGTCCAGTGGATCTAAGTTTTCCTGATTGTTTTTATTATAAAAGTATTTTAAACACAGTAAAGGAAATGTGGGAATGAAAAAGATAGCCTCAGCATCTTCATGTGTCTGATGTTATGTTTTTCCTCGTCCTATTTTTATCTTAGACAAAATGCTTTTGTCTAGTTGTCATCCTAAGCAGAGACAGTCTGCATTTTTTCACTTTACATTTTATTACACTTTTTCTTTTCCTTGAAGAAAAGTCTTCATAATGGCCCTGTGCAATGCTAACTGGTTCATTCTTCATGAGTCTCATTTTTAATGATTGCATGACATTCTATCAACTAATTATTCCAGAATTTCTCTTTACAAAATTAGACATATTTGTGTCCAGTTTTCTAGATGTTCGCTATTATAAATGTTGTAATGCACATTGTGTATGTTGCTAAAGATGTTTATGTAAGATCATAACTGGCAGAAATATTGAATAATTCCAGCGAAACTCCAGACTTTTGTTGTGATTCCCTAAGTTGTAAAGTGCGTTGCGGTCGTTTGGTCCTCCCATGTCAATCTCTCTTCTTCACCTTCCTTCATTTTTCTCCTGGCATAAACCCAGGGAGGAAGTCGGGAGCTGCATGTTTGTGAATGTGTGATTTATGGATTTGGGGGACACTTTGGAAATTGTCCTGAGTTAAGAGATACCTGTGTTCAAGACCTCTACAGATACCTGGATTCAAGACCTTAATGCCTCTACAATGCATTAAGTGCATGATCTTATACAAATCATTTCAAACCTTTCAGGCCTCAGTTGCCTCTTTTGTAAAAATGAGGATAGAGATGCTGGTACTGGCTCCTACAAGAATCAAGAAATGTGAAAGTGCTTTTGTAAGTCCTAAGGATTTACACAGGTGCAGCCAAGCCTCACTCTTATGTCATCGTTTCTGACTTAACTGTATGCTGCAATGTCCCTTACAATGATCCAGAGGTTCTCTGGGGCTACACAGACCTCTGTTCAAATCCCAGCTCTATAATTTATCAGTTGCAGAATCTTCGATTACTCAACTTCACCTTCTACGTAGAAAAGTGCACTAATACTTTCTGACCTTATAAAGCTGTTTTGAGATAGGCATATGGTGACTGCTTGTCTAGTGCTAATGGACCTGTGCTTCCCTTCTCGTGCAAGCCCTCGTGGTCCCCTTTGGCCACTTTTCCTTTTTTAAACCCTTTGGCCACTTTAGACCACCAACCAGATGAGCCAGTTAACTTTTTATTTTCATATTTATTTATTTGATCATACTGGGTCTTAGTTGCAGCATGCGGGAATCTAGTTGCCTGACCAGAGATCAAACCTGGGCCCCACATTTTGGGAGTGTGGAGTCTTAACTGTTGGACCACCAGGGAAGTCCCCAGTTAACTTTGAGAAAATTTCAACACTCTGACGGCATACCCTCAAGTGCAAGTTCTTGACTCTAAGGGGGCTGGGCAAGGACTATGGGAGATTTAACAAAACCTTAACCACAATGAAAAGGAAATGCCAAACCTCAGGTGGCAGAGGTCAAGTCCCCTGGTCCACCCTTGCTGCAGATCTAGGCTGCATGAGGACCATCCCTTCTGTAACTGTCTCTACCACCTGCCCCTTCCTTGAGCCTGCAGCCCAAGGCCAGCTGTGACTCTAAAACCACTTCTGTAAAGGCCCTAGTTACTGCAGGGCTCCATTCCTCCCGTGGTTGGGGGGGGGTAGGGGGGCGGGGTGGTACGTTGTGCTCTCTCCATTCCCTCACTCTTATACACATCTAGATGTGTATAAGAGACAGCCAGGTAGCTGCATCCACAGCTCAGCTGCTTGTGGCCTGCAAGGTGAAGGCTGATCAGGATTCGGAGGCCATGAAGCGGCTACAGGTAATGGTCACTGATGCTGGTGGGAAAATACTCCTGTTGGAGCGGGTGAGTGTCACCAGAGGGTAAGCAGTCTAACTTTCTTGGCATGACCTACTGGACCTTCCATCAGCCAGCTCCGTCCCACGTTTCTCATTTCCTGCCACGCGAGGCATGCATCCTATACCTGCCGCCCTGCCAAACTGACGTTCTCCACGTGTACCTTCTGGTCTCATGTCTTGGGGCCCTCCTCCCACCAGTCTTGGTGAACTCCTGCTCATCCTTCATGACTCATCTCCAAAGCCACCTCTTCTGGGAAGCTCTCCTTGACTCCTAGGCCTTGGGGAGTCAGTCCTTTTTCTGCCCTGACAGAGCCTCTGATCAGACCAACCTTGTGGTTCCTGTCACCCTGTACTACCAGATTTATCTGTATGTCTGCCTTTGATGAGACTGAGATTCTTGGGTGCCGGTCCCAGATCTTTATCTTTGCATCTCTCACCCCTGAGATGGTACCTGTTTCAGTGGAGGCTCTCATTTAGTGTTTGCTAAAGAAAAGAGCCAGAGGACTGAAGAATTTATATAAGATGCTGGTAAGGTTTCCCAGAGCTCAAAGAACACACTTATGAGGGTGACACATGAATCCTGTCCAGTGGATCTAAGTTTTCCTGATTGTTTTTATTATAAAAGTATTTTAAACACAGTAAAGGAAATGTGGGAATGAAAAAGATAGCCTCAGCATCTTCATGTGTCTGATGTTATGTTTTTCCTCGTCCTATTTTTATCTTAGACAAAATGCTTTTGTCTAGTTGTCATCCTAAGCAGAGACAGTCTGCATTTTTTCACTTTACATTTTATTACACTTTTTTTTTTCCTTGAAGAAAAGTCTTCATAATGGCCTAGGCCAAGGAGGACAGAAAAAGTGATCTCTGAGCCAATTCCTCAAGTATGCCTCAGCTGGATGGGGTAGAAGGAGGTGAATTTCTCACCCAGGAGACCGCTCCTGAGCAAGTGTGTGTTAACCTGTGTATCATAGTGCTATAATCATGTGTTCAGATAACTGTAATTCCCATTAGAATTGCATGCTCCTTGGGAGCCAGGAAGTGTGTCTTAATCTGATGAATGAGCTAAGGTTAGGTAGGTGCCAGTGCTGGTAGAATCAGTGGATGGATGGATAAATAGTTGGATGGATGGGTGGATGGACAGACAAATGAATACTACCTAGAGAGAAACTCTGTGTTATATATAATTGGATGATAAATAGATTCCTAGTCTCATGAACCATGCCTCCATGCTTGTTCTTACTGAATCCAAATGACTGTTTTTTAATTATTTCATGTGTGTCTTGTCCCCTCTCCAGGCAGCAGGAAATGCTGTGAAAAGAGCCTCAGACAACCTTGTTCGTGCAGCCCAGAAGGCAGCATTTGGCAAAGCTGATGATGATGATGTTGTAGTGAAAACAAAGTTTGTAGGGGGCATTGCTCAGGTTTGTGATTAAACTCAGACAGTGTTTACTCCCAAGATGAGCACTGAATTATAAAGGAGACACAAAATAACAGTGGCTTAAACAAGATGGGAGTTTATTTCTCCCTGGCAAGACAGTCTTGAGTGTAAGCAGTCTAGGGATGGTATTGCAGCTTCTTTGTGTCTGAGATCCAGGTTCCATCTGCCTTATCACTCCACCATCCCTGAGATGTTCCCTTGGCCACTAGGTCTGAGATGGCTTGATAATCACCTCAGGTTTCCAGCCAGCAGGAAGATGAAAAGTTAGGGCAGGCAGGACTCTGAAGCTGTCTGCATCAGTTAATTCACATGCCATTGGCCAGCACTCGGTCGCATGGCCAACCTAGCTGCAAAGGATGCAAGGAAACGCAGTATTCGTCTCTGAGTAATAGTGTGCCTACCTAAAAATCAGGGATTCTCTTATAGAAAAGGGAAAGAAGAGAGTTTGAGGACAGCAATATTATCTTCAAATGTTGCATTTGGAGTTACTACTCCAGATCTTTGGCACTAGAGAAAGAATGAACGATGACCCTCTCCCAGAAGTTTTACAAGAGTGGATGGGAATTTGACTTATGCAGGCCTGCATTCTTGTGCATGAGAGTGGGGAGGAAAGGTCAGGAAACCGGGCTTGCCGTTTGGGTGTGTTCATATAAATCCTTCATGCAAGATGGGATTTCCACCAGGAGCACTGAGGCTCTGTGGCTGAACTTACTCATTCCCACACCTTCCTTAGCTCTTCCTGAACCGTTTCCTGTATTTGGAAATACATAGGATACGTTTTTTGGAGAAGGAAATGGCAGACCACTCCAGTATTCTTGCCTAGAGAATCCTATGGATGGAGGAGCCTGGTGGGCCGCTGCCCATAGGGTCGCACAGAGTCGGACACGACTGAAGCGACTTAGCATGCATCCATGCCTTGGAGAAGGAAATGGCAAGAGGAGCCTGATGGGCTGCCACCTATGGGGTCACACAGAGTCAGACATGACTGAAGTGACTTAGCAGCAGCAGCAGCAGCAGCAGGATACATTTTTACTGGAATCTCTTTCTCAATACAGTAGTTCCGTGAGAAATTCCACGAAGGTTCTGTGATCCAGCAGTTCCGGGAATGGCTGAACTCTGTTCTCCTTCCTTAGATACCACAATGCTTGTTAGTCTAGCAAGGCTCTGAAAAGACCTTTGCTTTTCAGAAATCTGTGTGGCTTTCTAGAGCACAGGCTTACCCTTTCCCCTTGAAACCTATGAACTAATATTCTTCAGATCACACCTTAGAGGCTTGAAATAAATATATGAAAGCCGTCTAGTAGTTAAGGGCTCCAGCTTTAGCTTCAAGAATACCTGAGATGGGCCCTACTCCACTAGCTGAGGCCCTTCGGGAAAGTGGACCCACATCTCTTGAGCTTCACATTTCTCTTTGGAACAATGAGACATTCAATAGGCTGCACTTTACAATGTCACCGTGGAGGTGATGGAACACTCCATGTAAAGTGCTTACACCAGAGCTGGGTGCATCATAGGGATGCAGCCCATGTCGGTTGTTAAATCTGTGGCCAGAAATCAGCTTATTGTCTCAGATCGCTAGTCTTAAAACCTGAACCGTGGCGCAGAGGTGGGTCTCCAGAGCTGGGTCTCCAGAGCTAAGAATACACTCTTCGGGCAGTACTGCGTCCGGTGGTAGCAGAGGCTGTGGGAGCCCTTGAGGCAAGCATGGAGGGGAGGGCAGTTTGCTAGAATCTTTCACACCCCTCCAGCTTGTTGCTCTCCCTCTAGATCATCGCCGCCCAGGAGGAAATGCTGAAGAAGGAACGAGAACTGGAGGAAGCAAGGAAAAAACTGGCCCAGATCCGCCAACAGCAGTATAAATTCCTACCCACCGAGCTGAGGGAGGACGAAGGATAAGGCCAGAGCCAGGGGTGCGCGCCCCAGGGGATGGCCGCGCGCGAACTGGAAGGACAGCGGTCCTGGGAGGCCGGGCACTGCCCGGGGACTGCCCGCCTCCCCCTGGGGCGACCCCGGGGCCCTGGGCGCTCCGGCTCCCTCCGCTGTGCCGTCAGGCACCAGCTGCATGATCGTGATGTCGCACGGTACAGTGAGTCCCACCCACAGCTCCTCCGCCGCCTCCCCCGACCTCACGCATCTCAGGAGAGAGGGGCGCGGGCTCACGAACCGTTACCGAAACGAAGGCAGTATTACGTCGCCCTCGGACACTCGCGCTTCTGTCGGTCCTTCTCTAGGCCTGCTGCTGGGCCTGCTGTGAAATCTTAATAGAAAAAACGAAAACAGCTCGGGGGAAATCACTAATGCCATAGATACTCAAAGATCTTCTTCTCCCTCTCAGGCTAAGGTGGACATTGGAGTTGGACACAGTTCCTAAAAGCCAGAAACACAAACCAGTGCGGACTCCAGGAGGGCAGCTCAGGCCTTCCTGCCTGTCTCTAGCCCTGGTTCACCCAGAGGGTGAACAATACCTGCTCCTGTTTGCACGCTTTTTTGCCTCAGTGTGTAAGCTCCTTGTACAATCTAGATCCAACTTGTATTCTGTGGCCCAGAAAATTGAATGATATTTTTTTTCCTCCATAATCCAAAGGGCAGAGGCGTGGGGGACTGTCAGGGCTGCGTGAGCAGGGGCTGTAATAAAATGTGTGGGCTCCTTACTCTGCAGAGGCTGTTTGAGTTCATACAAATTCATCCACATAAACCCAGGTCCTCCAGGTGGCAGTCAATGCAACAGTCCCCACCTTAGGCATTCAAACTGAGGGTTCAGCTCCAGTAAAGCCATTCCTTAGTGACCCTGTCTTCTAGGTCCCATATCAGATTTTCTGCTCTCAAAATGGTCAGCATTCAGAATCCTGTTTAAAAATCTGCCACCCACTCTCTACCCCAAGATGGATGTTTTCTCTATGTCCTAATAGTCCTAAAACCTAGATGCGTTCTAACACCATTACGAATTTTTAACAACACAGTTTTGCTAATTAGCCCATCTTAAAAGTGATGACTTACGATATTTTCAGAGTTTGTCTTCTGGATGCCAGAGTTCAAGAATCTTATACTTCCCACCACTACCTCCTTTCTCTTTTCAGAGCCCTCTCCTTGGAAGGGCATTTTAAGACTTTTTTGAGCCCTGTCCCAAGACAGCACGTGAAGGATGAATGGCTTGTGGGCTAGATACTAATGCCAAGTAGCAGGTGTCTTTGAAAAAAGTTTCACTGGGGGAAGACAGTGGTGATGGAGGTGCGTGGTTTTTACAAGCTGGGAACTGCTGACAGCAGTCATCCTCCACTTCTCCGGTCATGTGGTCTCACATCTCATGTTTCATTCACAGGATATTTGAATATTCCACCCGGGGAAAAGCTGATGCTTTGGCTCTCAAAAAGTACCACCTGTAGACCTTGCCCAGTGGTCCTGCTTTAACAGACCGTGGCCCGTGCCGTGGTTGTAAAATGCAATTAATCTTTGGATGGCTCCTCCTGTTTAGAAGAGACTTGTAAGTGCTCCACATAGAATTTTTTCCCAGGCAAGTAGGAAGCTACAAGAAATACAGTATAAATGAGAAGCAAGTGGAGAGAGTCTGTAGAGAGCTAGGGATGAAGGAATCAACCCTAAAGAAGAGAGAGCTGGCCGGGCCCTGCCATCTAATGGGAGAAGCTAACAAACTCGTGGCTCGCCCTACTCAAGTGTGGCCAGCACAAGTCTTCACTGCTGTTCCGGGCTGCACCCTGTCGTTTCTTAGCCTGTGGACTGGGGGCTGTCTCCAAGAATCCCTTTGTGGGTGGGCATAACATGCTTTCTGAGACTCTTAGGAATCAGATCCAGAGGCTCAGGATCTAGATGTGCTAATGGCCTCACATAGCAGGCCTCTGGGGAGCCCCACCACGCCCTACCTTATTACAGGCTATGTGAGTGCTCCTTCCCTTCCAGCTGTTCTGGGTCACAACCTGGCACCCTAGGAGCCAGCTAGTGAGTTCTGTGTCCCTGCCTCAGAGTCGTTTAAAACCCAACCTGAGTTTGGTATCAGAAAACCCTTTGATATCAGAAAGCCAGGTGGAAGGCCTGCCCTTTTTACAACTCCAAAAAACGGATGGAACAAAGTTGATTTTGTAGGACCTGGGTGAATATCCTCCATCTGGCACGTTCTGCAGCTGTGAGCATTGGGGAAGCTGGTTCCCCACCTGTCGTGTTGCTGGTTTTTCATCTGCCCCTCCCCCATCCACCCTGCGCCACACACGTGAGTCGCCTCGTGACTGACTTGGTCTCTCCCCATTTCATGAAATGGGGAAAGGCTGTGCTTCGGGCATGATGTGATAGGTGCTCCTGTAGGTGTGCCCAGATGGCAGCGAGGGAGGGAGGGTTCTGGTTTTCCTTCAAAGGGAAATATGAATTTGGGGAGAGCGGGTGTGAATTTTCATTTCAGAGCATCTAACAAGAGAGTGTTTTCAGATGAAAAATGGTTCCAAGCCTGGAGCATAAAGATGCCTCTCTGTGTGAAGGGGGAATAGGTGTGTAGGTGTGTGCCCCATGAGAGGAACTGACAGAAACCTTGAACTGATCTGAAGGTCACAAAAAGGAACCTGAACTGGAGTTCAGAACTGCCAGGTGATTGGGGAGTTTGGGCTTTGCTTGGTTCTGCCTTTCAGAAAAAGTCTTTGAGTAAGAATGCTCAAGCCAGTTCAGCTGAGCAAGCAGCTCTTGTCTAAGTTGCTGGCATCGGGTCAGGCGCAGGCCAGGTGATCAGTGCCAGCAGGAGCCTTGGGCTGTAGGCACCTTTCAGTCCGGTGTTGTGAGCCCCCCGGCGGAGCTCTTACATGGGTAAGTGCTTTATCGCAGAGCCCCGTAGGGCTTCCCATAGGTCCTCCCTGCTTGTGCTCCAGGTGTGTTGTTAGTGAGTCTGCAGACAACCAAAGCGTATTCCATATTTCTCAAAATGTTACAACCAAAATCCACCCAGGAGAGTGAACCCTACCACACACGTGTTCCCAAAGCTGCAACCTCACGCAGGAGCCAGGCAGCAGGGTAATGTGGTGAGCCAGCCTGCTTCCTCCATGGGTGTGAACCCCCAGATCTCCCCCAGCGCTGAGGTTCTGGACACTGGCTGGGCCCCCAGAGATCTGGCTATTTGCTCCCAGCACAGGCTACCCGAATGTTTCAGCACTCAGACCCCTGGAAGGAAGCGGCCCTCTGCTGACCGAGGTGATGGCCATCTCTCAGAGCCTTGAGGGGAGCCCAAGGATCTGGGGGATATTCACTTCAGGCTCAGAGGCAGTAGAATTCAGGAACCCAGAGGTCCTGAGAGCTTGTCAGCAACTCAAGTCCCACCTCAGCACAGCCTCGTCCAAGTGCTGCCCTCAGGATGGCCTCTGGCGGAGAAGGCATCTTCCCCCACAGAGTCCCCAGGCGCCATGTTTAAATGTCCCTGAGATGACTGCTCCGTTCTTCTGAGCGTCTGCTCGGAGTGTTATGATCACGGGCATTAGGAACAGGCGTGTGACAGAGCATCTGTGAACTGAAGAAACAAACGCTACAAAGAGAGAGTTCTTCTCTATAAAGAGGTTTGGCTTTGCCTTCCTCAGAGGCCCTGCGCCCACCCCCATAGGCGTCCCTGAGTCGTGTGAGCAGCTCCTCGTTCCACAAAGCATGCAGCTGGGTCTCCCTTGGCTACCTCCTTTCCAAGCTGAAAAGTCTGCAGGCAAGTGGGATAGCCGAGTTCTGCCCCGGGTCATAATGTCTTTATTGATCTGGTCACATAAATTATTATTTTTTTTATTATTCACCAGAAATAAACTTGTAAAGGACTGAACGCGTGTGAAAGTCTCGTGGGAATGGGAGGAACATGGAAGAGAGGAAGAGGAGACTGTGCCTTTATCATGTGAGAGAAACTCCCCTTTGAGCACTAGCCCTGTAACACCAACCAGTGTTAGAGGAGCGGGGAGAGAGACTGTGTGTGTGTGTGTGTGTGTGTGAGAGAGAGAGAGAGACCGAAGCAAAGCCACAGGGAACTGCTGAATTCCACACAGCATTGTTGACTCTGGAGGAAATTCAAACAAGAAATAGACCCTAAGTAGAAGATGCTATTATCTTCTTCTTAAAGAAGCAGGGTCCCAGACAAGGCGTTCAGGCCGTGGGACCACACACATCCCCTGATGCGAAGGTTGCACAGCTAGATGTACTGTGCGGATGTTCTTCTGTGAACCGGACTCGGAGCCTGACCCCAGAAGGATCATTTTACCTTCAGCAGCTGAGGCAGAAAGGCAGCCTCCAGTGATTGTGACCCCTCCTTCCTGTAGAGAGTGGGCATGCAGGTTGTTTGGCCAGAGTCCTTGTTTGGGGGTAGACCCTAAGTAGAAGATGCTATTATCTTCTTCTTAAAGAAGCAGGGTCCCAGACAAGGCGTTCAGGCCATGGGACCACACACATCCCCTGATGCGAAGGTTGCACAGCTAGATGTACTGTGCGGATGTTCTGTGAACCGGACTCGGAGCCTGACCCCAGAAGGATCATTTTACCTTCAGCAGCCGAGGCAGAAAGGCAGCCTCCAATGATTGTGACCCCTCCTTCCTGTAGAGAGTGGGCATGCAGGTTGTTTGGCCAGAGTCCTTGTTTGGGGGAACCAGACTTGGCGAAACTGTGCGGCATTTCTAGTGTGTGAGAGGGTAATGTCAAAGAATCACCATAGCGACGGAGAGAGTGTCACCACTATGTCTGACAACTAAGAGGCTTTTTCCTCTTAAAATGGTGATCTAGCATCACTAAGCCCATTAGTCATGTTTTTCTATCTTTGACTTAAAAATGGAGGTGGAAAAAAAAAAAAAAAATGGAGGTGGGACTGCTGTCTCTTATACACATCTAGATGTGTATAAGAGACAGCCTTCCTGCCTGTCTCTAGCCCTGGTTCACCCAGAGGGTGAACAATACCTGCTCCTGTTTGCACGCTTTTTTGCCTCAGTGTGTAAGCTCCTTGTACAATCTAGATCCAACTTGTATTCTGTGGCCCAGAAAATTGAATGATATTTTTTTTCCTCCATAATCCAAAGGGCAGAGGCGTGGGGGACTGTCAGGGCTGCGTGAGCAGGGGCTGTAATAAAATGTGTGGGCTCCTTACTCTGCAGAGGCTGTTTGAGTTCATACAAATTCATCCACATAAACCCAGGTCCTCCAGGTGGCAGTCAATGCAACAGTCCCCACCTTAGGCATTCAAACTGAGGGTTCAGCTCCAGTAAAGCCATTCCTTGGTGACCCTGTCTTCTAGGTCCCATATCAGATTTTCTGCTCTCAAAATGGTCAGCATTCAGAATCCTGTTTAAAAATCTGCCACCCACTCTAACCCAAGATGGATGTTTTCTCTATGTCCTAATAGTCCTAAAACCTAGATGCGTTCTAACACCATTACGAATTTTTAACAATAGTTTTGCTAATTAGCCCATCTTAAAAGTGATGACTTACGATATTTTCAGTTTGTCTTCTGGATGCCAGAGTTCAAGAATCTTATACTTCCCACCACTACCTCCTTTCTCTTTTCAGAGCCCTCTCCTTGGAAGGGCATTTTAAGACTTTTTTGAGCCTTGTCCCAAGACAGCACGTGAAGGATGAATGGCTTGTGGGCTAGATACTAATGCCAAGTAGCAGGTGTCTTTGAAAAAAGTTTCACTGGGGGAAGACAGTGGTGATGGAGGTGCGTGGTTTTTACAAGCTGGGAACTGCTGACAGCAGTCATCCTCCACTTCTCCGGTCATGTGGTCTCACATCTCATGTTTCATTCACAGGATATTTGAATATTCCACCCGGGGAAAAGCTGATGCTTTGGCTCTCAAAAAGTACCACCTGTAGACCTTGCCCAGTGGTCCTGCTTTAACAGACCCTGGCCCGTGCCGTGGTTGTAAAATGCAATTAATCTTTGGATGGCTCCTCCTGTTTAGAAGAGACTTGTAAGTGCTCCAGATAGAATTTTTTCCCAGGCAAGTAGGAAGCTACAAGAAATACGGTATAAATGAGAAGCAAGTGGAGAGAGTCTGTAGAGAGCTAGGGATGAAGGAATCAACCCTGAAGAAGAGAGAGCTGGCCGGGCCCTGCCATCTAATGGGAGAAGCTAACAAACTCGTGGCTCGCCCTACTCAAGTGTGGCCAGCACAAGTCTTCACTGCTGTTCCGGGCTGCACCCTGTCGTTTCTTAGCCTGTGGACTGGGGGCTGTCTCCAAGAATCCCTTTGTGGGTGGGCATAACATGCTTTCTGAGACTCTTAGGAATCAAATCCAGAGGCTCAGGATCTAGATGTGCTAATGGCCTCACATAGCAGGCCTCTGGGGAGCCCCACCACGCCCTACCTTATTACAGGCTATGTGAGTGCTCCTTCCCTTCCAGCTGTTCTGGGTCACAACCTGGCACCCCAGGAGCCAGCTAGTGAGTTCTGTGTCCCTGCCTCAGAGTCGTTTAAAACCCAACCTGAGTTTGGTATCAGAAAACCCTTTGATATCAGAAAGCCAGGTGGAAGGCCTGCCCTTTTTACAACTCCAAAAAACGGATGGAACAAAGTTGATTAAGAAGAGAGAGCTGGCCGGGCCCTGCCATCTAATGGGAGAAGCTAACAAACTCGTGGCTCGCCCTACTCAAGTGTGGCCAGCACAAGTCTTCACTGCTGTTCCGGGCTGCACCCTGTCGTTTCTTAGCCTGTGGACTGGGGGCTGTCTCCAAGAATCCCTTTGTGGGTGGGCATAACATGCTTTCTGAGACTCTTAGGAATCAGATCCAGAGGCTCAGGATCTAGATGTGCTAATGGCCTCACATAGCAGGCCTCTGGGGAGCCCCACCACGCCCTACCTTATTACAGGCTATGTGAGTGCTCCTTCCCTTCCAGCTGTTCTGGGTCACAACCTGGCACCCCAGGAGCCAGCTAGTGAGTTCTGTGTCCCTGCCTCAGAGTCGTTTAAAACCCAACCTGAGTTTGGTATCAGAAAACCCTTTGATATCAGAAAGCCAGGTGGAAGGCCTGCCCTTTTTACAACTCCAAAAAACGGATGGAACAAAGTTGATTTTGTAGGACCTGGGTGAATATCCTCCATCTGGCACGTTCTGCAGCTGTGAGCATTGGGGAAGCTGGTTCCCCACCTGTCGTGTTGCTGGTTTTTCATCTGCCCCTCCCCCATCCACCCTGCGCCACACATGTGAGTCGCCTCGTGACTGACTTGGTCTCTCCCCATTTCATGAAATGGGGAAAGGCTGTGCTTCGGGCATGATGTGATAGGTGCTCCTGTAGGTGTGCCCAGATGGCAGCGAGGGAGGGAAGGTTCTGGTTTTCCTTCAAAGGGAAATATGAATTTGGGGAGAGCGGGTGTGAATTTTCATTTCAGAGCATCTAACAAGAGAGTGTTTTCAGGTGAAAAATGGTTCCAAGCCTGGAGCATAAAGATGCCTNTAAAAATGGAGGTGGGACTGACTACCAGAGACAGGAAGGTGGGAAGTCTTGAGATGTGCGGTCCAAGAGTGGGTGGGGTGGGCTGATGTTTGTGGGGTGTCCTGGATGGACCGCACTGGACATGCACCCCCCTCAGCCCTGACCAACAATGGGGAAGGTGCTGTGGCCGTTTTTCAGAGGGACAAACAACTCAGCAAAGCTGGGCAGTGGCAGGCCTGAGATTGGAAGCTGTCTGTGGGAATTCAGACCCACTGCAGCTAAATCAGGCTGATTACAATAGATTATCGAAAACTACTCACTGCCCTGTCACCTACTATGTGCAGCACACTGGGGCCCCTGTCTTATTCCTGGAGAAGGTCACATTCCAGGGAGGACAAACCTGAGCCCAGGCCAGGGCACAAAGAGGGCAAAACCCTGAGTAGGAACAGCTTTCACGCAGAGGGCGTTTGGCCTGACCCCTGCTGAATCGGAGTTCCCGGGCAGAGAAGCCAGGGGAGAAGGTGAAGGCAGCATTCCAGGCAATGGGAAGGGCACATGCAAAGACCCGGGTTCATAAGGACCTGGTTGCTTAGGGGGACGAGTTAGGGTTCAGTGTGGTCAGGGCTAGGGGCGGCGGCACAGAGAGAGAGGCGGCCAGGAGCCCAAGGAGGGCCTTGCTCAGGCCAGGGCACTTGGGACGGTTAGCTGANGCTTAGGGGGACGAGTTAGGGTTCAGTGTGGTCAGGGCTAGGGGCGGCGGCACAGAGAGAGAGGCGGCCAGGAGCCCAAGGAGGGCCTTGCTCAGGCCAGGGCACTTGGGACGGTTAGCTGATGAATTGCTCTGCGGGTGCATCAGAAGAGAGATTCTGTCTTCACAGTCCAAGTGTGGGGATGACCTGACCATGGTCAGCAACTCGGGAGTAGGTGGGTCCCAAGCTGCTGGGCCAGAGATGTTCAGAGCAAGGAAAGAGGATGGGAGCCGAGCCACCAAGCCTCTCAGGGAGCTCCCATAGCAGGAAGGACAGGCTTTGCTTAGAGGGGAGAGGGGGTTTTGTCTCTAGATGGCCGGCACTGAACTACTGTACCAGGAGGTACTTGTGCCCAGGCGTGGGCCTTTATTACCCTTTGAGTCCCCACCACAACACATAAAGCATGACCCGTGTTGTTGCTTACTTCCCAGGCAAGAATACCGGAGTGGGTTGCCATTTGCTTTCCCAGGGGATCCCAACCCAGGGATCAAACCTGTCTCCTACATTGCCAGATGGGTTCTATAGCACTGGGGCACCTGGGAAGCCCAAAGCATAGACACTGTTTCATCCTTATTGTATAGATAAGGGTGTTCTTGCCTGAAAAATCCTGTGGACAGAGAAGCCTGGCGGGCTACAATCCATGGGGTCACAAAGAGTCAGACGCGACTGAGCGCACACACAGACATAGATAAGACTGAGGCCCAGAGAGGTTAGGTAACTTGCCTAAGGCCACACAGCCAACAGAACTGGGATCTCCCAACCTCGGTGTTAAGATCACACAGCTAGTCAGTGGCCAAGCAGAAGCTGAAACTCCAGTTTGTTTCCAAAGCTCATTTTTAGCTAAGAGTTGATGGAGAAGCTATCTGAGCCTGGCAGATTAGATGGAAATTAGGCAGAGAGAAAGAGAAAGACCTTGGAACAGAGGGAGCCACATGTCATGTGGTAGAGCCTAGGACATCCAAGAGGGGCTGCTGGGCAGGTAGGGTGGGGGCTTGCGGGGACAGTAGGGACCACAGGAGTCGATGGTGAGTCTGCGTCTGTATGAGGGTCACTGAATGGGCACCCGGCTAAGGAGCTTTTCTTTTTTAATGTTACAGGTTACCACAAGCCTGGCTTGGCTCTACTCTTACCTGGTGTCTCAAAAATCCTGTTTGGGGGTCTGTTTCTCTCAGATCACAATTCTCTCCTGAGTCTACACCACCAGTGCTCAAGAGTAACCCTGTGGTTCAGAGAAATTCAACCATGTTTTTGCTTGAACACTCTCCACCCTGAGCAGGGCAGGATTCCAGCAGGTTTGCTCCTTGAATATCCCAAAGCAAGAAGCCACCAGTGCCTGTAGGCAGAAGTGCCCAGTGGGTCTGGCAACTTGTGTGTGTGTTGGGCGTATGGGGTGGAGGATGGGTACAGGCCTCAACAACAGGCCTGGGTATAGACCATCATTAGGAGCTTCCTGTCCGCTTGGGCCTCTCTCTCCAGAGACTCTAGAACTTACTTTTTAGAAAGAGAATCCTGGTCAGTAAAGGCCAGAGCTGAATGTTGAAGTTCTTTCTGGGTTCTCTGAGAGACGGGCCATGTTGTAATTGTGGCAGCCCAGGGTGAGAAGGCACCTGAGCCAGGCCCCTAGTCCTGTGGTCCTAGCACCCCGATACTGTCGGGGCATTCAAGGAGAAGCAGGAAGGAAGAGGCAGACCGGACTCCATGGGCATGAGGGAAGATGAAAATGGAAAGAGACTAAAAGGCGCAGTTGTACCCTTCAAAGACCTTAAACCTTCCCGAAGAATGCAGTCTCCTGCAAGGAAAGAGAGAACAGTGCAAGTTGCCCTCTGTTGGGCTGAGGGCTGGGAGGGTGCGGGGCATCAGCGCACGAGCAGCAATGTGGGCTAGGGACGAGGCCAGCAGAGGAGGCCCACGGTTGATGGAAAACAGGTGGGCTGGGGCTAGCTGCCGGGAGCAGGGAGGACACTGGGGGCCGCAGGAAGAAGCAGGTGGAGAGTACCGCAGAGAGGCCGGGAGCTGGAGAGATGAGTCGGGGCAGAGGTGTGCTCTGTGGAATCAGAGCTTCATCCAAAAGGAAGGAGAAGACAGAGGAGCAGAGGAGAGACGCAGCAAAGCCTTCGGGCTGGCTGCCCTCTGCCCCAAGGCCACAATCTTCACGCTCGCCCTCTGCCTGCCAGCTCACCATGTGCTCACCTGATGCGTGGGATGTTTGTGCACCATGGAGCCCATTCTCGGTTTGCATCCTAGAGGGCCCCCTGTCTGCAGATAAGATGGCTCCTGCCAAAGCCCTCCTGCCACTGGGGCTGTTCTGGCTTCCGGGGAGGAAAGCCCTCAGCACCCAAGATTGTGTCTTCTTTGTTAGGGGTCATGGCAGGTTGTGACCACTAGGGGCAGTGTGGTTCCATGGGACACTAAAAGAGCATTCCTGTTTTCCTTAAGGAAAACATGAGGACATATTGTAGGCAAATAAATGTAAGAATCATTGTATTAAATTTAGACAAACGAACTCTCTATAAGACATTCTCTCTTGGGGCCTGTAAGAAATGCATATATTGGGCTGGCCAAAAAGTTCATTCAGAAAACCTCAACAAACTTTTTGACCAACCAATACATTGGCTACCTCCAAAAGGAGCATTTGACACATAGTTTTGCCCCAGGTTTGTTTGTTTTGTTTGTTTTTTTTGGGGCTTGAAGCACTTTTTATTCTAGTATATTTTGAGGGACAGATGTTCTAAGGATCATGCCTTGGGAAACCCTGTCCTAAAATCCCAGTGGAATTACTGTTTCGTCCCCCTGCCCCCTTAGCACACGTGGCTGGTGCTCTGTCTAGTGTTACTAGGTAATATTTCGTCTGTGCAGCAGCCTCATCTAGGTCACAGGCAGGGATCATATCTTGTCACATGTAGCTTTTCCAGAACCTAAAAATGAGCTGTGGATACATGAGAAATTCAATGAAGATTGATTGCCCAGGTGATCGTTAGACCATGCAGTTTGCAACCAGTGTTTATGACCTGGGGATCAGCTGTTTTGGACTCCAGCTTGGATTTGAACTTGAATAGGGAAAAAAAAATCCAGTCACCATACACCACAGCTGTTCCTTCCCTTCCCACACCCTCATGAGGCCCCACCATGCCACAGGGCAACACTTTTGCTAAAATAATTCCTCAGAAAATTGCTTTCCTGGGATTCCCTTCCTGAGACAGCTGCAAGGAAGCACAACTTGATCCTATATATCCTGAAACCTCCTGGTAACACCATTGTTCAGAAAAATCCAGAAGATGGGCTCTAGCCAGTAGGGGGTTGTTAATAAAATATTGAAAACACCTCAGATGCTGTGAGCTGATGGCTGTAAAATGGTGCTCATGGCCCACATCCCAGTGGAATGTGGAGGCCATCTGGAAAAAAGGGAAAGGCTGAGCTGGAGGTTTCTTTAATAAACCCAGAGTTTCCCCTTGCAGCTGAAGGGCACCTGAAATTTGACTCTCCAACCCCTCTTCCTTCCTTTCTCTCGCCTCATAAGGCAGCACGGTGAGGTGAAAAGAGCACACATGGGGGGCTTTGGACTTAAGAGAGACGTGACTTTCAGCAAGTCACTTCCTTCCAAGCCTGTGGGGATATGGACTGAACACTGTACTTCACCTCCCAACATCTGCTTATCCTGTGGAGCCGCAGCAGTAATTTGGGAGAGTTGACCGGCAAGTCTACAGCTGACCTGATTAGTCCAAGTGTTGGGGAAAACACTGGCTGAAACTGCCCACCCTGGCCAGGTACAATGAGGTATCTCATATGCATGAGTTATCTCACATCAGGAAGTCCTGGTGAGGAATACATAACTACCAAGCTACCACCAACTGGAAGAATACAGGAAAGGTCAAAAGGAGAGAGAAGACGCCAGTCTATTTGTCCTGCCAGCCTCCAAGAAGCCTTCTCATTGGAATCCAGCTTGGCTGAGCGATGCGTGAGCCACTAGGAAGAACCCTGAGTCATAGTAACTGTCCAGAGACAAGCCGGAAACTAACCCCACTGCCATAAAACTCAAGGGCCACGTGGCAGAGACATTCTCCTGGGTTCCCTGACCCTGCTGCTCTCCACCCAGGCACCCCTTCCCAATAAAGCCTCTTACTTCGTCAGCACATGTGTCTCTTCGGACAGTTCATTTTTGAGTGTTAGACAAGAGCCCACTCTCAGACCCCGGAAGGGCTCTCCCTTCTTGCAACACAACTACAGTGCCATTCCTCCCAATGGTGATTGGTTTTCAGATGAACTAAAACCTGATTTGGCCAAGGAACTGGGAAGAAGTTTCTGCTGGGGCATCAGCCTCCCCACCCCGCATCAGTGTTGGATCAAGAAGCCTCTTCTGACCACAAGTAAAACCAGCCTTGGGATGGAGCCTTCACCAAGGATGGCAAAGATAATCAAAGAATCTGGGTATTTTGTGACATTGTTGATCAACATGTCTAACTAATTCTTTCATACATCCCAGTCCCTAACCACATACATTCCTGCCATGTTTAAGCCAGCCTGAGTTGCCAACACAGTGTAATTGATCCCAGGCTGCAGTCACGTGGGGAAAGGCCAGCAAGCATCTGGTCACAGAGTAGGCATTCAATAAGTTTTCTTTTTGCCTCATGCCTACATAAATGCAATCTTGAGAATGTGTCCCAAGAAAATCCCATCTCTTCCACTTTCAAGCATTAAATCAGGTACTCTCCTGTGAGCCTAATATGGCGCTAGACTCATGGCAGGTCTTCAGTAAATATTTGAATGACTCTTAACCTGGGACTCACCTCTAAACAGTGATGTTGGCCATGCCTGGACTCCAGCTTATGGCTGGCTCAGTGGGAATGGGAAGTAATAATGGATGTGCATGTGAAGAACAGAGGTCTCAGTCCCATTTCTCGACTCTGGGACAAGCACCAGGAGCACAGGTCCTCCACTTCCTCCACCCCCAGTCTCCATGCCTGCTCGCTCAGACATCTGCCACTGGTAAGGTGGTGCCGTCTGTGGCCAATCACCTACAAAGCAAACCATCCGAGGAATGTCTGGTATGCAGAGTTATGTGGTATGGCGTGGGTTTGTTTTTTCTGTTCATCATTTGGCAAGGGAATCCTGAACTATTTTGTCTGGAGGCACAAGCATAGAGCTGAGGACCCCAGGGGAGTGGAAATTGGAGGGAGCGAGACAGTTCGGCCTCTATTCCTGCACCTGGGTCTGCATGGTGCCATCGTCTACCTGGTGGTGTTTGCTCAGGCTCTGGCCTTTTCCTCTGGTCCCCCAGTGGAAGTCAAGTTGAAATACAGAAACAGGAGTAGCAGCAGCAGGAAGACTCTTCCTTGGGAAGGAAAGTTATAGGGAGAATAAGACAGGCAGGAGGCTGAGCCATTTATAACACAGATTCAGTGTCTGGCTCCTGGGCTTTGTGTAGGGGACAGAATGTGGCCTGGGAGTCATGGGATTTGGGTTCTGGCTCTAGCTGAATGATCCTGGGAACATTCCTTGACTTCTTAGAACCGCTTTGTTTTCAAAACAAACCTTTCCAAAGGTTTTCTGCCCTCTCGGTAGGTGAGTAAATACACCCAGAGAGAAGATTCTTCGAACACCCAGCATGACCACTGCGTCTTGGTAGATCTGATATTGGAGGTCTCTATTTGTATCCATGGATGAGGGTGTCAAAATATAATTTTAAAATAAAAGCTAAAAAGCATGAATCTTATACAAATATAGAGTCAACATACATCAAGGATTTATTGAACTCATGAAGGAACCAGCAGAATGGCAAGTTTCAAAAAGAAAATTATTAATCATTGCTGGAATAGAGTATGTGGGCCATCATTGTTAAATTAATTATTTTATAAGGCAGTGAAACTGTAACCATTGGGTTGTAATCTATTTTTCCGGACAAAATCATGGAGCCTCTGTAAGACAAAAATTAGCTATCAATACTGTCAGTCTCCTACGATTTCACATCCATTTGAAGTAATCCAATGCTTCAGTCAACTGGTAAATAGAAGGTCAAAACAAAGGAATATATCCCTAGAAAACTTGATAAGCCCCTAGTGTGTCTCCATGCAGTTTTTCTTTTTCCTAACTCCCAAGTTTTGTCTACTTGAGCTGTTGACCACTGCCCCCCCTACCCCCACCCCAAGGCTATTGTAACCTAGAAGAGCGTGATGATTCATGTTAGAAGACCACCAGGTTCAAATTGTGGCCCACCACTTTGTGTGCATGCTCACCTCTATACTCTCTGAGCCATAGTTGCATCATCTAAGATTTTTCAAGTTAGGGTAACAGTACCCTCTCTTCCATCTCACAGAATTTTTGCAAGGATCAAATAAGAGTAAATAAATTGTTCTGGCTTTTGATTTATGGTGGACCAGCCACTGGGCTCAGCCCCGGCACGTGAAGCGAGGCCTTTGATGAAAAGCAGGCTACACTGCAAAGCCCTTAACTCTCTGGGATGCTCCAGCAAACTGTGGTGCATCCAAACAAGCGGGCATCCCCTTCATGCCAAGCTAGGAGAACAAGGATTGCAAGAGCCTTTGAAGACCTTAGTCATATAAGGGTCAGAACCGCTGTGAAGGCTGTTTGTGACAGTGAAGCTTTGGAGGGACACCTCATCGAGGGTCATCTCGTCAGGCATCCCGGCGTGAGCTCAGAAGCAGACATCTGTCACTCTCCTAACTAGGGGCTGGCAAACTTCTACCGTGGGGCCAGATGGTGGATATTTAGGCTTGGCAGGCCACATGTAGCATCTGTTGTTGCATCACCTTTGTTTTTATTTTTGTCTTTTTAGAACGTAAAGGCCATTTTGGGGCTCCCCAACTACATAAAAGTAAACAGCAAGCTGAACTTGGCCCACAGGCTACAATTTGCCACCCCAGGTGTGACTAGCTTCAGAGGCAAGCCAACTGCCCCCGAATCCCGTTCTCTTCGTTTTGCAACCATGTGAGCTTAGGCGAGCTTCCTTATCTCCCTGAGCCTGAATGTCCTTGTTAAAATTTTTTCGCAAAATACTGGGGGCTCATCTACTATCCTGCCAGGCACAAGTTTATGAGGCTGAAATACAATGAAAAAGTCCCAGCATGTCCAAGGAATGTGGCAGGAGGCTTCTGCTACTGCCTAAACCTGGCAGTGGTTTGGACTCCCCTGAGCCAAGGAGGGTCACAAAAGGAGAGTTTGGTTCCATGACGATGGCCTGGAATCAGCAGGGCTACGTGACAACACCCCGAGGACTCAGATTCAGTTTGTCCGAGGTGGGTTCTGAGCATCAGTATTTTTTTAAAGGCTTCCTTGTTGAGTCTGACCTGCAGCCAAGGATGAGAACTCTGCCCTGCAGGAGTCACCCACTCACCAGTACACAGACGTCTGCTCCAGGTGGGCTGAAAACTGTCGTCCACGCAGACAGCATGGTGCCTCTGCTGGCCTCATTCCCATCTGCATCCAGCTAAGCCTGGTGTCCTTCAAAGCAAAGCCTTTCCCCAGTCCACTGTGGGTCAAACTCCAGCTGCGGGCATCACTTCGGAAGACTGTTTCATGTCAAAATCGATAACAAGTGTTTTACTGAGAGCACAGAAATGGCAGCAGTAGTGGTAGCCAGATCTCCTGCTGTGACCACCTCAGGGAAGGAAGCTGGCCTTTCAGGGCAAGGCCTAATGCAGGCCTGTTGTCTGACATGTAGACCAGCCCCCCTCTCCAAGCCCTGATCATAGACTCAGAGATTGAGGCTCAGAGAGGTCACCTAGCTGGCTCAAGGCCACTGAGCTCAGCAACAGTTTTGATAAAGAGAAATGTGCAACGAACCTCCAATGAGAAGATTCCTCCTGTGAATTACACTCCTGTGGTCTTATTGAAACACTTCCCTTTATGGCATTTTCTTTGTGACCGTGAGATNCTGGCTCAAGGCCACTGAGCTCAGCAACAGTTTTGATAAAGAGAAATGTGCAACGAACCTCCAATGAGAAGATTCCTCCTGTGAATTACACTCCTGTGGTCTTATTGAAACACTTCCCTTTATGGCATTTTCTTTGTGACCGTGAGATCAAAACATTTATGCTGAGAATATCCAAGGGGCGTTTTTTTTTAATCTCAAAGGCTTATGGTTAACTCTTATTTAAGAAGCAAATTCTTCCTCCCTTTAGGGAATTCAGACCCTGGACAGTTGTGAGCGGGAGCTGTCCAAGTTGTCATGAATTTGCTTTTAAGTGATAAATACATTCCCTGGATAAGTAAAATCACTACTTCATAATTTAAAGGGAATTCCTGTGCATGTTTTGGAGTTTTGCTTGTTTTGTTTTAGAAATAGAAGAATCCTTCTGCAAGAAGAATCATTTACCTTTATTTGGTTTGCAAATCTGGATTTTAGCATATTGGGTTTTCTTAATTATTTCTATAATTTTGACTGTTTCTTTACTGACAGTTCTTCAGTTCTCACAGATGGAGTCTGTGCTTTTTGAATACCAACTCTTTAGCTTCTAGATGGAAGCAGTAAATGTTTCTTCAGAACCCTTGTGCCAGTCGTTGCTGGACCAGATCACATCCACTGCCTCATTACCACTCAACAGTTCTGCAGCATGAGTTGTATTGGCTCCATTTGATAAAGATGCTGAGGTACAATATCTTTATATGCTAAAGGGTAGAAATGGCATTCCGACCCAGTTCCGTCTGATTGCAGGGCAAGTGGCTTTTCCAAATCAAGAAGCCCACGGTTTTTCTCATCATTGAAAAACCAAAACAAAGAAACTCCATCCTCCACACCTGCATCCCCACACTGAACACTGGCTGTGTAGCTAGGAAACTGGAGAGCTGGGAAGTGGAATGGAGTCAGGGGACCTGTCTTCATATCCTGGCTCTTGGGTGCATGTGTAACTCACCTCCCCTCAGTAAATCTCAGCCTTCCAAGTGATCAGAGGTGGGAAAGGGGGTGCAGTTGGACTAGACGGGCAGTTTTCTTTAAAAAAAATTTTTTTTTAATTTTTCTGTGCCAGGTCTTAGTTGTAGATCTTCATTCTTCGTTGTGGGCACGTGGGATCTTTAACTGTGGCATGTGGGGTCTGATTCCCTGATCAGGGATCGAACCCAGGCCCCCTCATTGGGAACGCAGAGTTTTAGCCACTGAACCACCAGGGAAATCCCTAGGTTGGTGGTTTTCACACTAAATTTTCTTGGAGTCCAGGGTTTTCAGAAGGTTCCCAGGAGCCTCTCCTGTAGGAATGTGTGAAAGGGACGCTGAAAGTCAGGACCCTGTACCTGCCTCGATGGAGCTGCTTTTACCTGCTTTCGTGTTGGGTTTCCGTGTGTATTTCCACTTGGAAAAGGGGTCTGGTGCTTTAAGAACTCAGACACGAAGGCTGTCTCCAGGTCCCTTCTAACCCCATCCCCCCATTAATGTGTGAATATTAACACCAGGCACTGTGTCCTCTGCTGGGGAGCAGAGGACCCTGCCCTCTGAGAGCAGGCGGGGCAGGGGAGGCTCCCCGGCCACGTGAGCGCTCTTCTGTCCAGGGGAGAAGCCCTCTGTGCCCGCAATCTCCTGCGGAGGCTGCAGGGCCCAGTGAAAGAGCAGCTGTGGGCCAGGAGTCAGGAGACCTGACTCGTGACAGCTCTATGCCCTCCTCTGTGTCATCTTGGGCAGGTTGCGAAAACCCCTCTGAGCTTTTGTTCTCTTGAATCACAGGCTTCTTTTGAGAGTAAAATAAGAGGGTGGACATGGATCTTGACACAAATGATGTTAGTATCATTGTATTAATGAAAGGAAAATCAAGGCAGGAGGATCCACATGAAGCCAGCAGACCCCACGCTCCAGATCTGCATCCTTGGGTAAAGCATCCTTGCATTTGGTAGAGCCAAGCTGGCAGATGTGCCCTGATCCTGGTATTGAAGTACTGTCTTTTAAGTGTTAAGTGTCCCTTCTTCCTAAATAGCTTACGTGCCATGAATTATAATGCCTGGGACAGACTTCAGTCACCTTAGGCCTCCTATAGCCCATTATAGCATGCATTTGGGGAGTGGCAACGAAGTGGTTAAAAACCAGGCTGTCTGTTCAGGTCCTGCTCTGCTGCTTAATAATCCTTGTGCTTTGGTTTCCCCACTTAGAAAACTAGAAATGGGAACTGCATCAGAGAGTTACGGTGAGAATTAAATGCTCTACAACATAAAGGCCTATAGAAAGGGTTTAGTTTGTAGTAACCATCATGATACTATCTGTATACTTGTCTGTCTTTGGCACCTAGTGTAGTGCAAGCAAGAGCTTAAAAATAGTGCAATAAATAACAGCTTATGTTTTTGTCATTTCTATTGAAAGAACCTTACGCACATTAACTTATGGAATCTTCATATAGCTCTATTATGTCTTACTTACTGTTCCCATTTTCTGGATGAGGACACAAAGCCACATAGAACTTAGTTATCTGACCCAAGGGTACACAGCCGCACAGTGACAGAGCCAGCATCTGAGCTCAGGCAGTCGTAACTTGGCAGTTTTTACTCTTCTCTCCGGCCCCGCTCAGAGGTTAAAGCATCTGCCTCCAATGAGGGAGACCTGGGTTCAATCCCTGGGTCGGGAAGATCCCCTGGAGAAGGAAATGGCAACCCACTCCAGTATTCTTGCCTGGAGAATCCCGTGGACAGAGGAGCCTGGTAGGCTACAGTCCACGGGGTAGCAAAGAGTCGGACACGACTGAGCAACTTCACCTCACCTCACCTCCCCCACTAATGTTTATTTGTCAGAGTATTCACCCAGTTATACATGAATATATTTTCAAGTTAAAAAATGTAGAACTATGAAGAGGCATGATAATCAAAAATCAACTTAAGTGTGATCACCCAGAAATGAACACCTGGTTGACTTCATGTGCTGTGTCTGAGTTTATGTCTGTGCAGAGTACTTTCATATTGATATCATGACACCGTCACACTTTATCATGAGCCTGTTATGAGTGGAATTATGTTCCCCCAAATTCATATATTGAAGTCTCAACACCCACCCCCGGTACCTCAGAATATGACCTTATTTGGAAATGGAGTCTTTATAGAATGAGTCAAGTTACAGTGAGGTCATGAGGGTGGTCCCTAATCCAACGTGACTGGTGTTACTGTAAAAAGAGGAAATGTGGACACAGGGACACATAGAGGGAAGACAGCCACCTACAAACCAAGGAAGGAGACCTGGAACAGATGCTTCCCTCCCCGCTCCCAGAAGGGACCAACTCTACTGAACCTTGGTCTTGAAATCCTAGCCTCCAGAACTGTGAGACAGTATACTTCTGCTTGAAGCCCCTTAGTCTGCGCTGCTTTGTTCAGCAGCCCAAGCAGGCTACAGCAGCAGTCTTGTAATCTCTGCTTACCCCTGTTTTTCATTGGAGTCTACTTGCTTTACAGTGCGGTATTTCTACTGTACAACAAAGTGAATCAGTTGTATGGATACACACATCCCCTCCCACTTGAGCCTCCCCCCACCCCTCCCTCAGTCCCCTCTAGGTCATCACGGAGCACAGAGCTGAGCTGCATGTGCTGTAAAGCAGCTTCCCGCTAGTTACCCGTTTTACACGTGGTGGAGTGTATAGTCAGTCCTGCTCTCCCAGTTTGTCTCACCCTCCTCTTCCCCTGCTGTGTCTACATGTCATTCTCTATATTTGCAACCTGCCCTGCTTCTGAGCATATGCCCTGAGAAAACTGTCATACAGAAAAGATACATATACCCCAATGTTCACTGCAGCACTATTTACAATAGCCAGGATATGGAAGCAACCTAGAACGCCAGTGACAGATGAATGAATAAAGACGATGTGATACATGCATACAGTGGAATACTACTCAGCCATAAAAAGGAACAAAACAGAGTCATCTGTAGTGATGTGGATAGACCTAGATTCTGCCACACAAAGTGAAGTAAGTCGGCTTACCTCCTGCAACTTATCTCCAACCCCAAATCCTTCCCTCTCACCTCCGGATCCCATCCACAGATCAACAGTGTCTTTCATCCCTTCCCTGATGGAGTCCTCACTCTGACCCAGCTCACAGATAACCAGAGCCACTCCTATTGCACAGCCTTTCCTACTGGGTGCAAATCAGTGCAGGGTCCCTTTAATCATTTAAATGGACCCAAATCATCTTTAATTAGTGCCATGTTCTGTTCTGGGTGATGCGACCAGAAAGCCTTTTGAAACCCTAAGGGAGTATCTCACTGTGGACTGTTTGGTCCCCACTAAGGCCTCAACTTTCCTGAGAAAAGGTCAAGATTGTGAAGAAGCAGATGGGGAAGTTGTCCCCAGCTTGGTATCATGGGAAGAAGGGCTATCCACAAGCTATTGTCAGTGTTTTTTTTGTTTTTTTTTTTTAAAAGCCTATCAGACACCAAAGTTTTTATTCTTAACAGAGCTGGATGGAGTACTGGACCAGCTGTCCAGGTCACCAGAACACCAGCCAACCAAGTCAGAAAGATGGTGCCACTTAATGCCGGTCTCCAAGTACAGCACCCTATGTTGCTGGTTAAAGGTAAGTGAAGGATGGGACTTCCTTGACTGTTCAGTGGCTGGGCCTCCATGCTTCCAGTGCAGGGAACCTAGGTTCGATCCCTGGTCAGGAAACTAGATCCCACATGTTGCAACAAAGATCCCACAATCCCCAACTAAGACCTGGGCAGTCAAATAAATAAATACTTGGCGGGGGGTGAGGGGGGGGAAGGCAACTGTAAGTGACAGCATTTTCTAGAAGAAGTGAGGGTGGAAATCCCTCTGTGGAGCCTCTAGGCTGCCTCCGCAAGAGACCTTCACCGAGCACTCTTGGGAGGCGGGGGATAGACCAGCAGCCCCGAGTCTGGACAGTGAGCAGGCCCTGCAGGGCCAGGGTCAAGCAGCTGCACGCATGAAAACCAGTCATGCTTGCTCTGTGCTGATCACCGGAAAGTTGCTACCCAAGTCTGAAGTCCTTTTAGTTGCCTCCCAGGAGGTTATTAGCCTGGAACATCACAAAGACAAAAAAAGAAAATGATGAAATTCAGTTGAGTGAAAAACGAAAGAAAACCTTTTAAACCACACAAATAGATGCTGTGACTACAAGTATGTTAATACCTCTGTCCTGGCTGAGTGTGAGAGGGTCAAGATACCCAGTCACAAATGACCAAAAACTGGGTAAGGAAAGACGTTTTCTAGTAAGTTAAAGTGTATTACATCTAGAGCAGATAGACATAAGAGAGAGGTATAGTGTTTTATTAAAAAGCATTGCATCTCTTTATTCATACTCTATATTGTTTTGGGGATGGGTTGACAAGAGGGCTCCCCAGATGTCACTAGTGGTAAAGAATCCACCTGCCAATGCAGGAGACACAAGAGACTCGATTCAATCCCTGGGTCAAGGAAGATCCCCTGGAGAAGGAAATGGTGCCCCACTCCAGTATTCTTGCCTAGAAAATTCTATGGGCAGAGGAGTCTGACAGGCTACAGTCCATGGGGGCCGCAAAGATTGGACATGCCTGAGCACATGAGCAGGAGTACACAAAATCTACATTTTAGTTGAAACTGAAAGGCCAAGTGTTAAATAGTCAGCATCAGTCAAATATCATGATTATAGAATAACTTTGAGAATACAAGAATAAGCCTGAAATTTTACTTTTAGATTTTAATTTTATAATTTTATTAAGGGAAGTGTTATTTTAGTTATTAAAATTTCAAACCCTTAAACTTTGATCTGATGCTACAAGGGAAAAAAGAAAAAAACACAGCAATATCAGTTTTCAGATTGCTCCCGTGGTTACTATGCTGCACATTTCTATTGCTAAGTAGGTGTCACACTTAGGTGGTACACATAATATCTCTATGTGTACCAGCTAGTATCTCTAGCTGGTATACATAATATCTCTTTTGACACAAGACAATATAATGTAGGAAAACATTTTTCAATAAACTATTTTTTCTTTTTTGGCTCTTGATTATTTGTTTTATAACAGAATCATTAAGAGTGATGAGAACTCAGCTGAAGGAGGATTTTTTAATCAATCATTTTGTTGAAAACTCGATTAATGTAAAAATGTTAGAAAGGCTTTCTAGAGAATTCACTTACACTGGACCTTGAATTAATCAATGTTACATGCTTTCTAAAACTTGACATAACTTGTTTTTAATACCAGTTAGGGCTCAACACCCCATAAGGTTTGGTGCTTCTGATTTTATGATTTTTCTTAACTGTTGTGGGCAGGAAAATGACCCCTCAAAGATTTGTTGTTCCTTGGTCACCAAATTGTGTCTGACCCTGCAACCCCAGGGACTGCAGCATGCTGAGCCTCCCTGTACCTCCCCACCTCCCGGAGTTTGCCCAAGTTCATGTCACTTGAGCTGGTAATGCCATCCAAACCATCTCAGCCACTGACCCCCAAAGATGCTTATATTCTAAGACTCAAAACCTGTGAATATATCACATTACATGGCAAAAGACACTTTTAATGTGTGATTAGGTTAAAATCTTGAGATGGGGTGATTATCCTGGATTATCTGGGTGAGACCAGTATAATCACGAAGACCCCATTAGAGGGAAGCACAGGAGTCAGGAGTTAGAGAAGGGGATGGGAAGACAAAAGCAGAGTTTGAAGTGATGTGATGACTGACTTTGATGATGGGAAAGGGGCCTTGAGCCAAGGAATGTGGGCTGCCTCTGGAAGATGGACAAGGCAAAGATCAGATTCTCCCCAAAGCCTCTGTAAGAATATAGCCCTGCCGACACCTTCAAGTTAGCTCAGTAAAACCTACTTTTCAGTCTGACCTCCAGAATGGTATGATTTTAGATTTATGTCATTTTAAGCAACTAAATTTGTGGTTAACTTCTTACAACAGCGATAGGAAACTTTGGGAAATCTTTTTTATTTTTTTTAATCCTTGTGCTTCCAATTGTAAAAATGGCTAGCAGTCTATAACAACTGCTTTGACAATTTAAAAAATTACCATTTATAATTCAAAACTATAACAAATGATCTTTTCAAGCATTTTTTGGAAATCTGTTGTGAAGTGTGACAAGTGAGATAAAAATATATTTTTAAAAACCTCATTTTTCTCCAACACTTCATTGTTTCATATTCTTTATATCAGTTCAGTTCAGTTGCTCAGTCATGTCCGACTCTTTGCGACCCCATGGACTCCAGCATGCCAGGCTTCCCTGTCCATCACCAACTCCCAGAACTTACTCAAATTCATGTCCATAGAGTCGGTGATGCCATCCAACCATCTCATCCTTTGTTGTCTCCTTCTCCTCCCACCTTCAATCTTTCCCAGCAACAGGGTCTTTTCAACTGAGTCAGTTCTTTGCATCAGGTGGCCAAAGTATTAGAGTTTCAGCTTCAGCATTAGTCCCTCCAATGAATGTTCAGGGCTGATTTCCTTTAGGATGGACTGGTTGGGTCTCCTTGCAGTCCAAGGGACTCTCAAGAGTCTTCTCCAAAACCACAGTTCGAAAGCATCAATGCTTCAGAGCTCAGCTTTCTTTACAGTCCAACTCTCACATCTATACATGACTACTGGAAAAACCATAGCTTTGCCTAAATGGACCTTTGTCAGCAAAATAATGTCCCTGCTTTTTAATATGCGGTCTAGGTTGTTCATAGCTTTTCTTCCAAGGAGCAAACGTCTTTTAATTTCATGGCTGGGGTCACCATCTATAGTGATTTGGGAGCCCCCAAAAATAAAGTCTGACACTGTTTTCACTATTTCCCCACCATTTCCCATTAGTTTTCTGACTGTTGAGTTTTAAGCCAACTTTTTGACTATCCTCTTTCACTTTTATCAAGAGGCTCTTTAGTTCTTTGCTTTCTGCCATAAGGGTGGTGTCATCTGCATATCTGAGTTTATTGATATTTCTCCCGGCAATCTTGATTCCAGCTTGGGCTTCATCCAGCCTGGCATTTCACATGATGTACTCTGCATAGAAGTTAAATAAACAGGGTGACAGTATACAGCCTTGATGTACTCCTTTCCCTATTTGGAACCAGTCTGTTGTTCCTTGTCCATTTCTAACTGTTGCTTCTTGACCTCCATACAGATTTCTCAGGAGGCAAGTCAGGTGGTCTGGTATTCCCATCTCTTTCAGAATTTTCCACAGTTTATTGTGATCCACATAGTCAAAGGCTTTGGCATAGTTAATAAAGCAGAAGTAGATGTTTTTCTGGACCTCTCTTGCTTTTCTCGATGATCCAGGGTATGTTGGCAATTTGATCTCTGGTTCCTCTGCCTATTCTAAATCCAGCTCGAACATCTGGAAGGAAGTTCATGGTTCATGTACGTTGAAGCCTGGCTTGGAGAGTTTCAAGCATTATTTTGTTAGCGTGAGAGATGAGTGCAATTATGCAGTAATTTGAACATTCTTTGGCATTTCCTTTCTTTGGGATTGGAATGAAAACGGACCTTTTCCAGTCCTGTGGCCACTGCTGAGTTTTCCAAATTTGCTGGCATATTGAGTACAGCACTGTAACAACATCATCTTTCAGGATTTGAAATAGCTCAGCTGGAATTTCATCACCTCTACTAGCTTTGTTTGTAATGATGCTTCCTAAGGCCCACTTGACTTCACATTCCAGGATCCCCGGCTCTAAGTGAGTGGTCATACCATCGTGGTTATCTGGGTCATAAAGATCTTTTTGTGTAGTTCTTTTGTGTATTCTTGCCTCCTCTTCTTAATATCTTCTGCTTCTGTTAGGTCCATACCATTTCTGTCCTTTATTGTGCCCATCTTTGCATGAAATTTTCCCTTGGTATCTCTAATTTTCTTGAAGAGATCTTTAGTCTTTCCCATTCTATTGTTTTCCTCTATTTCTTTTCACTGATCACTGAGGAAGTCTTTCTTGTCTCTTCTTGCTATTCTTTTGGGTATATTTTTCCTTTTCTCCTTTGCCTTTAGCTTCTCTTCTTTTCTCAGCTATTTGTAAGGCCTCCTCACACAACCATTTTGCCTTTTTGTATTTCTTTTTCTCGGGGATGATCTTGATCACTGCCTCCTCTACAATGTCACAAATCTCTGTCCATAGTTCTTCAGGCACTCTGTCTATCAGATCTAATCCCTTGAATCTATTTGTCACTTCCACTGTATAATTGTAAGGGATTTGATTTAGGTCATTCCTGAATGGTCTAGTGGTTTTCCCTACTTTCTTCAATTTAAGTCTGAATTTTGCAATAAGGAGTTCATGATCTGAGCTACAGTCAGCTCCTGGTCTTGTTTTTGCTGACTGTATAGAGCTTCTCCATCAAAGAAAATAATCTGATTTCGGTGTTGACCATCTGATGATGTCCATGTGTAGAATCTTCTATGTGTTTGCTATGACCAGTGCATTCTCTTGGCAAAACTGTTAGCTTTTGACCTGCTTCATTTTGTGCTATGGAAGGAAGATAGGGAAGCAAGGAGACCTGAGTTTGGCAGAGTAGAAGGATGTGTGCTCATATCCTCCTGTGAGAACTCCAAAATTACAACTTGCTGCTGAACAGCCATCAACAGAAGAATGTTGGATCCCACCAAAAAGATATTCCATGCCCAAGGACAAAGGAGAAGCCCCAGAAAGATGGTAGGAGGAGCAAAATAGCATTTGGAATCAAACCCAATACCCTCCAGAGATGCTTGGAGAGCTCAAACAAGCCTTGTGCACCCCGGGATCCAGAGATCCCACAGAGACTGAGACAGAACTGTGTTTGAGTGTCTCCTGCGGAGGTACAGGTCAGCAGTGGTCTGCTGTAGGGGCAGGGGTGCAGAAGACCTGGGTATGGTATGAGCCCTCTTGGAGGAGGTCACCATTAACCCCACCATAGAGCCACCAGAACTTACACAGGACTGGGGAGACAGACTCTTGGAGGGCACAAACAAAACTTTGTGCACACCAAGACCCAGAAGAAAGGAGCAGTGACCCCACAAGAGACAGACCCAAACTTGCCCGTGAGTGTCCAGGAGTCTCTGGCAGAGGCTTGGATTGGTGTTGGCCTGCTGCAGGGTTGGGGGCACTGAGTGCCTGCATGGGACCTTTTGAAGGAGGTCACCATTATCTTCATTACCTCCACCATAGTTTGGCCTCAGGTCAAACAACAGGGAGGAAACCCAGCCCCATAAGATTTCCTGAACATGGCCCCGCTCATCAGAACAAGACCCAGTTTCCCCCTCAGTCAGTCTCACCCATCAGGAAGCTTCCATAAGCCTCTCATCCTTATCCATCAGACTGCAGACAGAATGAAAACCACAATCACAGAAAACTAACAAAACTGATCACAGGGACCACAGCCTTATCTAACTCAATGAAACTATGAGCCATGCCATGTAGGGCCACCCAAGATGGACTGGTCGTGGTGGAGGGTTCTGACAAAATGTGGTCCACTGGAGAAGGGAATGGCAAACCACTTCAGTATTCTTGCCTTGAGAACCCCATGAACAGTATGAAAAGGCAAACAGATACGACACTGAAAGATGAACTTCCCAGGTTGTTAGGTGCCCAGTATGCTACTGGAGATCAGTGGAGAAATAACTCCAGAAAGAATGAAGAGACAGAGCCAAAGCAAAAACAACATCCAGTTGTGGATGTGACTGGTGTTAGAAGTAAAGTCCGATGCTGTAAAGAGCAATATTGCATAGAACCTGGATTGTTAGGTCCATGAATCCAGGCAAATTGGAAGTGATCAAACAGGAGATGGCAAGAGTGAACATCAACAGTTTAGGAATCAGTGAACTAAAATAGACTGGAATGGATGAATTTAACTCAGATGACCATTATATCTACTACTGTGGGCAGGAATCCCTCAGAAGAAATGGAGTAGCCATCATGGTCAACAAAAGAGTCCGAAATGCAGTACTTGGATGCAATCTCAAAAATGACAGAATGATCTCTGTTCGTTTCCAAGGCAAACCATTCAATATCACAGTTATCCAAGTCTATGCCCCAACCAGTAATGCTGAAGAAGCTGAAGTTGAACGGTTTTATGAAGACCTACAAGACCTTGTAGAACTAACACCCCAAAAAGATNATCTCTGTTCGTCTCCAGGACAAACCATTCAATATCACAGTAATCCAAGTCTATGCCCTAACCAGTAACGCTGAAGAAGTTGAAGTTGAACGGTTCTGTGAAGACCTACAAGACCTTCTAGAGCTAACACCCAAAGAAGATGTCTTTTTCTTTATAGGGGACTGGAATGCAAAAGTAGGAAGTCAAGAGACACCTGGAGTAACAGGCAAATTTGGCCTTAGAGTACAAAATGAAGCAGGGCAAAGGCTAACAGAATTTTGCCAAGTGAACACACTGGTCATAGCAAACACTCTTTATATACTTTATTTAATTTCTGGATTAAGAATGATTCATCATGCATGCTTAGATGATTTCACATTTCATTTGCACCTCCTAAAATTTTAAGGTGGGTGGCAAAGCTGACACTCTGCTTCTAATTAATCTCAGAAGGCATGAAGAATTTCTAAACAGAATATTTTTTGGAAGAAAAAAAATCAAGTATACATCTAGAATACTTATCTGAGTTTGAGAGGAAATACTCACATGTACATCTTTCTGAATAGTTGTTCATATTACCAACATTTTTTTGCCAGTTAACTACTGCCAATTGACAGCCAGTTATGCTGTCAGGAGGGGCTTCCTTGATAGCTCAGTGGTAAAGAATCTGCTTGCCAGGGCAGGAGACTTGGGTTCGATTCCTGAGTAGAGAAGATCACCTGGAGAGAAGGAAACGGCAACCCACTCCAGTGTTCTTGCCTGGAGAATTCCATGAACAGAGGAGCCTGGCTGCAATTCATGGGGTCACAAAGATTCAGACAGGACTCAGTAACTGAACACAAGCCATCATGAGGGATATTGTTTGCTGATTCCCTGAGCTTCTAAGCAGTCACCCAAACCACAGGGACACAGAGCCTGGAAACAAGACTTCCCAGACTCCCTGGCTAGCTCTGTGCGAGACTGGCATCTGGAGGGGATACAGAAAATAAGGAGAGGCTGATGTCTCAGAGGCAGTGCAGACAGGCACATAAGCAGCTCCAGCTATAGGCTTTTGCATGTGGTGGGGGCATCTCCTTGAGTATCACCCACTTAGGTGCTCTAGGATTCTGAAACCTCAGAATGGTCCGACCACTTTCTTATGGTCTTTGAACTTCTAGATTTGAAAGCGCCTTTCTGACTTCTCCTCTCACTGCTGTCCTAAGGTTGTGAATGCCTCTAATTCCCTGCATTAACCTTATTGAAAATACCTAGATCGGCTTATGTAATTTTAACTAAAACCCCACCTGACACAATCACATACACAGTCACAAAATCACTGATCACACTCAAGTTCAGCGATGATGAAGAATCTTGAAGTAGACTTTGGACTATTTGAACTTCCAAAGTCTGAAGAACAAGCAAAGCAGATTTGGGCTGAATATCAAGGCCATGTCCACCTCTCCAGGAGTCCCTGTTACTGTCCAGCCATAGGAAACCCACAGGTCTCAGCCTGACTTTCGCCTTCAGTGACACTGCTTAGCCTTCTTAAACTGTCCAAACTGTTTTTACCAGGATGAGATCAACAGTGAGGTCATGCTGCAAGCCAGATGGGCATTTACATAAACCGCTTTAAGCAACAGGAGGAAAGAAACAATGACCAACACATCAGGCTGAATACTTAGAATCTTCCCACAGGTGAAGGTACAGGTTGGGACTGGAACAATAAAATGCATCCTTGATGGTGCAAAAGATGGAACCAAATGAACGAAAGGGTGGAGACCTGGGTGAGGAGGACAGCCCAGAGACAAGAAAATCTCTGCAACCCGTTGTTATACCAGGTCTGCAGTTCTCAAGGTGTTTGGCCTCTGGACCCCTTTACACTTTAAAAAATTATCGATGACCTCAGAGAGTTTCTGTTGATGTGTATTATATCTATTGACATGTACTATTCTATAAATTAAAACTGAGAACAATTAAAAGCGAGAATCCCCAGCACAGGGACTTCCCTGGAGACCCAGGGGTTAAGTCTGCACTTCTAATGCAGGGTGCGAGAGTCTGTTCCCTGGTGGAAGAACTAAGATCCCACATGCCACATGTAGAGACCAAAAAAACAAAAGAACACCCAGCACACATTCCATTACCTAACAGAGTCAGTACTCTTAGGAAAACCCCACTGTACCCTCAAGGAAATGAGAGTGAAAAGGGCAAAAAAATCTTAATATTTTCAGAAAAATAATTTTGACCCCACATCCCTGAGAGGATCTTGGGAACTTTCTGAGGCCCCCACCTACATTTTGAGAACTCCTGAGCTGCTGCTGCTAAGTCACTTCAGTCGTGTCCGACTCTGTGTGACCCCATAGACGGCAGCCCACCAGACTCCCCCAACCCTGGGATTCTCCGGGCAAGAATCCTGGAGTGGGTTGCCATTTCCTTCTCCAATGCATGAAAGAGAAAAGTGAAAGTGAAGTCGCTCAGTCTGTCTGACTGTTAGCGACCCCATGGACTGCAGCCCACCAGGCTACTCCATCCATTGGATTTTCCAGGCAAGAGTACTGGGGTGGGGTGCCATTGCCTTCAGCCTAGCTCATTTAATTCTCCTGACACCTTGAAAGGGTTATATTCCCTATTCCCATTTTACAGATAAGGAAAGTGAGGATGAGGAAGGTCTAATAACTTGCCCTGGGTAACACAGCTATTGAACAGCAGCCAGGTTTCAACCCTGCTCTCTCTGCCTCCAGGGCCTGCATCTGAAGAGAAGACTTGACAATTTGCAGGGCCAGGCCCAGGAGGGACGTGGCTGGAGAGGCTTCAGGCTGTAATAAGGAAGCCGCACAGTGGGACAAAGGGACCTTCCCATCAGGAAGCTGACTGGCCATGAAGAGGGGCCAGTGTCCAAGTTCAACTGGATTCCATGAACACACAAAATATGCACCTACGTCTGGTCTCGGGGAGGAAGCAGTGGAGTAGGGGAAGCAGCGGAGGGGAGACTTGGCTGCCGATCCAGGCTCTGCCATTCGCCTACAGTGAATGCTTGGGCAAGGCTCACCCGGAGGGGCCAGACGAGGAGGCTCAGGTAGCCCACCCTGGCACTCGCTCCCCAGCCCTGAGCTCTTAGCCCTGCATCCAAATGGGAACCTCAGGGTGGCTCGGTGAGCTGGGGTAGAAGAAAAGTCTGCACAGCCTGAGAGGAAAACAGCTTGAGTCTCACAAACCTACATGGGTGCAAGATCACCCCAGGAAATCTGGGGCTTTTTCCAGGACCATAATAGGTGATTTCGCTCTGAAGCCTGACAGTGGGAGTATTGGTTGAAATCCACCCAGAGTGAGTTTTCTATTAGAACAGCATTCCAGAGCTACCGCTGGCCTTCCGCTGGGGAGCTCTGGTTCTAATCTCAAAGATGTCAAACAATTTTAAAGGCACAGGGGCTCAGCTCTACCCAGCCAGGCAGCAACAGTGGAGGGCATGTGCTCAATGGCATTCCCACAGCAGGCGCTCAAGGCAGGTACACCTCAGCCCCTCACCATCTCCCACCCCAAGCTCTGATCCGCCCCCTGCTCCTGCTTCTGCTTCCCAGTTCCAAGCTGAGCTAGAGGAAGAGCTGGTCCTGAAAGTGGGGTCACCCATACTACCTGCACTTTTGAGTGTGTGGGGTGTGTGTCCACAGCCTCAGGCACACTCCCTAGTCACACACCTGGCTTCCAGGCACACTGTCCCAAATCACAGGCCTCAGCAAGTCCCCTGAGGCCCACGTCCCTTCCAGCTGGGCATTCTCTGCATGCCACCTCCCCGTCAGGCATGGCCACCCTCAGCAGTCAGCAATAACACTAAAAATAGCTTGCATTGTGCAGCTCTGCGCACCTCGCACTTCAGTGCACCTGCCCTGTCTCTCGGGAGCCTCACAAAACCCTTAGGAGGTTTCAGATTTCCCTCCCTGAGAGGTGAGGAAGCTGAGGGCTGGTGGGGTAAATGGGGGAGTCTGAGGAGTCCAGGGAGAGCGGCCCTCCGTCCTAGGTCTCTCCCTCTCGGCTGTGGGTCCTCTCTGCTGTCTGGAGGTTGGAGCAAAGTGGGGCGCAGGAGAGGCTCAGGGCAGCGGAGCCCATGGGTGAGGGTGGGGGTAGCTGATCTCTGGTAGCCCATCAGCCATGAGTCCTCATAGAATCATTCTTTGATGATAGAATCATACAAGTTTCAGGACTTCCTTCCCTGGTCCTCCAGTAGTTAAGATTTTGCCTTCCAAAGCAGGGGTCGTGTGTTCCATCACTGGTTGGGGAGCTAAGATCCCTCATGCTTCCGGTCCAAAAGCCCAAAACATGAAAAAACAGAAGCAATGTTGTAACAAATTTAGTAGAGTTTAGAAATGATCCACAGTAAAAGTCTTCTTTAAAAAGAAACATACAAGTTATCAGCCAAGGAACTTGTTAGACCTTAATTCTCTCTCCAAAGAATGCTGCTCCTCCCCCGACCCATCACCTTCTGCCTCCTGATTTCTGAGCGTGAGGCGCCTGCCCTGGAATCTCTGGTTTTCAAGTCTAGCCTTTGAAAACCCCTTGAGTTGTGATCATGGCCACTTAGTAATATGCCCTTTGAGAAGGGACCCCGTCTTATCTTGCAGCCATGACATGATAGCCCCTGTCTACCGTCCCTGAGGTCTGGTCACAATGAGAAAGACAGCTAACTCAGGGGGCCCACAGGGAATCCTTTTCCAGGTAAAGCCACTTCTGGGAAATAGCTTTTTGCCCAGACCAGAGATGGGAGAACTTTGGGGTGGCCTTGCCAGGTGCAGGCAACCGATGACCTTTGGGGTCCCCTTCAATTCTACAGCCATGGAGGACAGCCCAGGACCATCCTGAACTTTGCACTGAATGTCCCTTCAGCTGTTGCTGGGCAAACAAGGCCCAGAGCAGGCTGCACCAACAGGCCAGGCAGTCACCTGGGTTCATAGAGCCTCAGGAGTAGGGCCCCAGGGGTGATGCAGCCAATTGCCACCTCTGATCTTTCATTCAGACGGATCCGCATGCAGGTAAAGGAGGTTTGCCTGAGGCCTGGCTCTGGACATTGGTCTCAATGTTAAGTTTGAGATGTCAGAAAAGACCTGATATGTGAGTGTTATGGAACGGCTCAGAGGACCCTTGAACCAAATGCCATCACTACCAAAGGGCTTTCCCCAGCAGGTATGGGATTCTGAGGCCAGTGGTGGTATGGAAGTATGCTCACCTGGCCACTCAGGGCTTTTCACCTCTAGTATACTGTTTCACTCCAGGCAGCTGCTTCCTGGGTCCAGAGGCTCTTGTGGTGACTCTCTAGCTGGAGGAAGAGCTGGTAAGGATTCCAACCTTTCAGGTGCAGGCCACGCTTTGCAGCTCCCCTGCTAGGAAATGTCTCTGAGAATCTAAGCAAAGATCTCTCCAAGGAAAGCACTCAAGTATGTTCTCTGAAAACTAACCTTCTCCTCCTAAATTGCAGCCTCTTTGTAGAACTGAGTTCTCCAGCGCTGGCTTGCTCATGGGACGGTGAGAAGAAAAGCACATTTGGCCCTTCAGTCTGGGTCATTCTGGTGCCGGGTCATCAGCTACAGTGTAAACTGCTTCCTGGATCATCATGATCACCCTGATGGCCCACAGCCCTGAAGGGCACAGAGGCAGGTGGGTAAACAAACAGCTGCAAAAGAAAGTGATTTGCCCCTCATGGGAGGTGAAGACAAGGTGCTGGGAGAGTGGAGGCGGTCATGACTAATGCCCGTGGGAGCAAAGAGGCTCTGAGGGCTGTCGCCTTGGTCTGCTGCCAGATCAGGAGGCTGACTGCGCATCCAGGTGAGGCCTGGAGGGAGGGCTGAACGTGAACCGTGAATTCACTGTTCACCTGGAGCCAACAGACTCCAGCATGCAGGGACCCCTACGAAGGCGCCCTGGGTGGCAGCCTGGCCTTGACCTCTTCTAAGAGAGGATCCTTAGAATTGGCTTCCAATGAAGGGGTGGAGTGACCCAGGGTCACTGAGGGCAGGTGACAGAGATTCATGAGCTGACTGAAAGCACAGAAGTCTGCAGGGAGCCCACGTCAGCAGGAAATCCAGAGAATCCAGGCTTCAGTAGATGGGAACCAAGTGAGGCAGGGTGGCAGCCAGCAGGGCAAGGGCATGTTCAGCAAACAGCTACCGTTTCCAAGCGTAATTTCTCACCATCTCTGCATCTTTCCTCCAGTGGTCTGAGTCCCAAATTGTACAGACTTGGATCCCATCTCCACCTTCTTACTGCCAGCAGGCTGAGAGCAGGACCCTCTGGTTCCTGGTATCAGGGGAAGGAGGCCTAGATCAGCTATTCCTTGGGTGTCCCTTTCTTGGCTGGAGAGGTACTTCCTGTTGGGGATGGGCAGTCTGTTCATCAAGTCTTTTATCCCTGCCCCCATGCTATGGAAAAGTTTAGGAATTCCCCAAGGGTAGGGGAGGGAAGAGGTGAATTTTCGTTTCTGCCTTTTCCAGTGTGACTAATTCATTTATCTTTATGGCTTTTTGAGAAAGCATCTTTTATTATCTGTAGGCATGGAGATTCCACTACGTCCTGTGTGGGATGGGATAGGGGAATCAAACAGAACAGAATGAGGACATCTCTGTAAGGGAATTTTAATATTTATAATGTATTAAATATACTGTATGTTAGACATTGAATTAAGTACATATTTTATGTAGCAGGGAGAAAACTTTATTTAAAAAGGTTGCTGTAAACTATTTGCAATAGCCTCAAACTGGAAACTACCCAAATGTCCACCAATATTGTGTGTGTGCTCAATTGTGTCCAACTCTTTGTAACCCTGTGGGCTATAACCCACCAGGCTCCTCTGTCCATGGAATTTTCCAGGCAAGAATACTGGAGCCGGTTGCCGTTTCTTACTTCAGGGGCTCTTCCCAACCCAGAGATTGAACCCATGTCTCTTGTGTCTCTTGCATTGACAGGAGGATTCTGTGCCACCTGGAAAGCCCAGCATTAGAATACATGAATTAATTTGGAGGTTCTTCATATACTGGAATGCCACGCAGCAGCGTCTCATGGTGTGGCCTGCCCCTGTGAGTCCCTGATGTCCTTTCAGGAAATCTACAAGGTCAGACTATTTTCACAATAATTCTAAGACATTATTTGCCTTCTCCTCTCTATTAACATTCGTACTGATGGTGTACAAGCAATGGCTGATTAAAGTCTGAGTGACTGAACATAAATTGAGGCCGTAACATTTCACGGTACTTGTTGCTCTTTGTATTCTTCATTAAAAACACTTTTTTCTTTGCCTGTGCTGGGTCTTGGTTGCAGCACGTGGGATCCTCAGTCTTCACAGCAGCATGTAGGTTCTAGTTACCTGACCAGGGATTGAACCCAGGCTCCCTTCATCAGAAGCATGGAGTCTTGACCACTGCACCACCTTTTATTCTTCATGGCCATACCACAAAAAAGGAACTGGCAGTTTCATTAAGATGATGTCTTAGTGAAACAGTAAAACTTATTAATTTTATTAAACCTCAGCTCCTGAGCATGTCTACACTATCTTGTGTGATAAAATGGGAAGCACGCATAGAGGCACAGTGGATGTCGTGACACCAGCATTTGTGTGACTGAGTCCCGGGCTGAGCTAGCCACTTCCTCGTATTGATTCTTGGTGCACATGAACAAAAGACTCCTGGACTAGGAGTGGGACTGCTGGGCCATAGAGGATACGTGTGCTCAGCTTCATGTTGTTGTTGCTCAGTGACTAAGTCACGTTGGACTCTTCGTGACCCCATGGACTGCGGCTCCCCAGGCTTTCCTGCCCTTACCATCTCCCGGGATTTCCTCAAACTCACGTCCATCCCCTGGTGGCTCAGATGGTAAAGAACCTGCCTGCAATGCAGGTGACCCAGGTTTGATCCCTGGGTAGAGAGGATCCTCTGGAAAGGGCACAGCAATCCACGCCAGTATTCTTGCCTGGAGAAATCCATGGACAAAGGAGCTTGCAGGCTGGCGTCCATGGAGCTGCAAAGAGTCAGAAATGACAAAGCAACGTTCAGTCATGTCCAACGAGTCGGCGATGCCATCTAACGACCTCATCCTCGGCTGTCCTCTTCTCCACCTGCTTTCAATCTTTCCCAGCGCCAGGGTCATTTCCAATGAGTTGGTTCTTCACATCAGATGGCCAAAGTATTGAGAGGAACAAACTGTCTTTCAAAGTAGCTATACTAAATTACAAGACTGCATAGAAGATCTTGTGAATTCACTTTCTCTCCAGCACTTGAATATTTTCAGACTTTTACACATTTTACCCCCCCAAAAAAGATGATAAAATAGCATCTCATTGTAATCTCTATTTGTGTTTTCCTAATTATTAATGAGATTGGATGTGTTAGTTGGCCATATATTTTCACCTGCCACTGCTCCCTTTCATCAGCCCAGTCAGCCAGTGTCACAGAAAACATGACCAGGTGTGGTTATCAGACTTAGTTATCAGCATGTTCAGTGTATTATAAGATGCCTTCAATTTTAAGATGCATCATCAGTTTGAAGTAGATTCAAAAAAAGAAATGTCACATCATATTATAATTTAAAATTCGTCTAAAATTTGTAATGAATAATGGTGTACAGTTATTTATCTATACAATTACGTGCCATTTTCTACTTTGTAACCATTTACAATCTACTCTAAATTTTCTCTGCATTTAAAGTCTGAGGATACTTCCCATTTGAGGCAAATACTGCCAAAGATATGTAGAGTTACAGAGCCTGCACCCGTGGACTTGACCTCCTGAGTGCGCTTAGTAAAGACAGCTGGTTTTCCATGCATTTCCTGTTTGGTTAAACTCATGGCTTCATTTTCTCCATAGCTGAATTGCGTATCACTGGAAATCTGAAAGTCAGCCAGGCACTTTTGACAAATGGATGTGTCGTGTCTAGTGATAATCTTCCGCAAGGCACGGATTAGCCCCAGCAGCTTCCCACAGCTCTCACTTCCATGATCTACTGGGAGAGACTGGCAGAGATTGCACAGCTCTGTGATAACAATGGGTCACTCCTCTATTCTCTGTGAGCAAATTTTGGTTGCCATCAATTAAAAGATACAAGCCACTCTCAGAAATGTTCAAAAGTGGAAAAGCACGCATCTTATATTTCTTCTAATTATGTATTAATTAAAATTTAAATATACGCTTACATGTGTATGGGCTTCCCAGGTGGCACTAGTGGTAAAGAACCCACCTGCCAATGCAGGAGACGTCAGAGATGCAGGTTTGATTCCTGGGTTGGGAAGATGCCCTGGAGGAGGGCATGGCAACCCACTCCAGTATTCTTGCCTGGAGAATCCCATGGACAGAGGAGCCTGGTGGGTTACATCCACAAGGTCACAGAGTCGGGCATGATTGAAGAGACTTAGCACACATGCACGCTATATGTGAATATAGGTTTTAGTACATACGTGTGTGTTTGTGTGTGTGTAGCCAACCTTTACTGAGCCTCTCCTAGGCAATAAATTCCATTTCAGGGACTCTCCATTCATTATGTGAAGTAAATGTTAGGTACTGCTGGGTAAGGTCCCAGACAAATCATTGTCTAGTCTTGCCTGCTGTGTCTCTAAGGGTGAATGCCTCTGCTTACCGAGAGGTTAGTGGCAGGGACAATGAGAGATTTGCTAGAGAGTTGAGCAATGTTAAAAATAACAGCAAGGCATTCATTCCTAATCCCGTTAAGCTCCCTTAAGCTGTGTACAAGCTGATCAGAGGAGGGCATGTAAACTGGCCGCTGTACAGGTGGGTCTCAGGTTGCGGTCATAACCTCTTGCATTTTCCCACCTCAGCCTGGGCTCGGTGCCGCGTGTCCTAGTGTCGCTTGATGCAAAACCCCAACTTTTCTTGCTATGATGAACAGTCATGAAGCCAGTGAACTAGCTGTCAACAAAGAGGCTCAGGCTGGGCCCTAGAAACGCACTTTTTTTTTTTTTTTTTTTAAGATATCTATTTATTTGACTGAGCCGGGTCTTAGTTGCAACAAGCGGGATCTTTTTAGCTGCGGTATGTGAACGTTTAGTTGCAGCATGTGGGATCTAGGTCCCTGATCAGGGATTGAACCCAGGCTGCCTACGTTGGGAGTAGGCGTCTTAGCCCTTGGGCCACCGGGGAAGTCCCTAGAAACGCACTTCTTTTCATTTGGGATGTCCTAGTACTGAGTGAGGATCTCTAAATGGGGGTTGACACGTGGTATCGAATCTCGAGGATTTGTTCAGTCGCTGATTTACACACAGGCTGGTTTGGAGCTCCTACAGGCCTGAAGAGAGCTGAGGTGGGGGGGTGGGAGGGGGACTATTTCCTACCATTTCTCAGGATGAGCCTAATTTATCTCAGGCAAATAAAACCTTGTTTGGATTTTTTCAGACCTTCCCAGAAGAGTGTATGCCTACACCTCCCTCATATGTCTGGTTTTATCTGGCCATTCACAACCTTTTCACTGCCAAAAACTCCTTTTACAATTTTCTCCCCATGAGCCTCATCTTCAGAAGGACTTTTATCCACAAGCTACAGGTTGGGATTTTTAACTCTATGAATTACATATGACCAGCAGAAAAAGAAAATTCCAGCCAAAACCGAAATAATGTGAGATTTTACTCATATAAAACATAATTTTTCTTAGGACTTTTTTTTTTGAATATGGAAATAACTCCATAGTCCTAAACACTACCTTTTTTAGATAAATCCCCAGGGCTCCAATGACTCAGATTTTAAATCACTGGTCTAGTTTACTTGATACAGTTCTTTTAATTTTGTGATTGACTTTGCAAAAGAATCACCTTCACCCATTGCTTGACCTTTGAGTCAAACCAATCCATATATCAATGAGATTCTGTATTTCTTTATTTCAGAGATGCCCCAGCATTTTAAAAATTGAGGTATAATTTACAATATAATGAAATTTACACTTTTTGTTATACAGTTCTATGAGTTTTGACAAATGCATATATTGATATAACCACCATCACAATCAAGACATAGAACAATTACATTACCCCCCAAACTTCCCTCATATCACTATTTGTAGTCACCCTTTCTTTCTACTTAGCCTTTGGCAATCACTAATCTATTCTTTGTCCATAAATGTCTCCCTTTTGCTGAATGTCATATAAATAGGATGACATAAATTGCTGACTTTTGTGTCTAGCTTCCCTGGTGGCTCAGACGGTAAAGAATATGCCTGTGATGCGGGAGACCTGGGTTTGATCCCTGGGTCAGGAAGATCCCCTGGAGAAGGGAATGGCAAGCCACTCCAGTATTCTTACCTGGAGAATACCATGGACAGAGGAGCCAGGTGGGCTACAGTCCATGGGGTCGCAAAGACTCAGATCCAACTTAGTGTCTAACACTTTCACTTTTCTTTCACTTAGTAAAATGTATCTGAGATTTATCTGTGTTATTGTATATATCTGTGCTTGGTTTTCCTTTTTTATTGCTGAATAGTATTTCATTGCATTGCAGTTTGCTTATTCATTTACCCATTGATGGACATTTGAGTTGCACATTTGGTGATTTTGAATAAAATCACTGTAAATATTTGTGTATGGACTGTCATGTGAAAATGTTTCTATTTCTCTTGGATAAATACCTAGACATAGAATTGCTAGGTCATTTGATAAGTGCTTATTAACTTTATAAGCTAACAGATTGCTTTTCAGAGTGGCTATACCATTTTGCATTTCCACCATTACGATATATGAGAATTGTAGTTGCTCCCCACCTCAACAGGACATGATATTATCATTTTTTAAAAATTTTAGCTGATCTAATAGGTAATAGTGGTTTTTATTTTAAGTTCTCTAGTAATAATGCTGGGAGAAGGCAATGACAACCTACTCCAGTGCTCTTGCCTGGAGAATCCCATGGACGGAGGAGCCTGGTAGGCTGCAGTCCATGGGGTCACTAGGAGTCGGACATGACTGAGAGACTTCACTTTCACTTTCATGCATTGGAGAAGGAAATGGCAACCCACTCCAGTATTCTTGCCTGGAGAATCCTAAGGACGGCGGAGCCTGGTGGGTTGCCGTCTATGGGGTCGCATAGAGTCGGACACAGCTGAAGCGACTTAGCAGCAGCAGCAGTAATAATGCTGATTATATTTACATATGCTCATTTGCCATCTATATGTTCTTTGGTAAGTTGCCTATTTAAATATTTTCCCCTTTTTTTTAAGTTGGGTTGTTTGTTTTCTTGTTCAATTTTGAGAGTTCATTATGCACTATGACCATAATAAGCCCTTTGTCAGATGCATTTTGCAATAATATTTTCCTAGTCTGTGGCTTGTTTTTTTCATTCTCTTAGTGGTTTTTGCAGAGCAGATGTTTTATTATTGTGACAAAGTCTGATTTATTAATTTCTTTTATAGATTGTGCTTTGAGTGTCATATCTAAGAAATTTTTGTCTAACCCAGTGTCAGAAAGATTTTTCTCCTATGTTTTCTTCTAGGAGTTTTGTAGTTTTACGTTTTGCATTTATGTCTATGGTGCATTTTGAGTTAGTTTTGAATAGATTATGGAATGTGGATCAAGGGTCAAGCTTCTTTTTTTTTTCTATGAATATCCAGTTGTTCCAATACAATTTGTTGGAAAAAAAAAAAAGCCATTTTTTTCCATTGAATTGTTTTTGTACTTTTGTAAAATATCAGCTGACCATATAAATATGTGGATCTATTTCTGGGCCCCTTTCTTCATTCACCAATACCACTAGGTCTTGATTACTCTATTTCCATAGTATGTACTGAAATAAGATAATATAAACCTTTCAGTTCCTTTTTTTTTTCAGAGTTGTTTTGACTGATCTAAGTCCCTTGTTTTTCCATACAAATCTTAGCATCAATTTGTTGGTTTCTACAAAAAGTCTGCTGAGATTTTGATTTGGATTGTACTCAATCAACCTGGGGAAAATTGATATCTTAATATGTAGTCCTCTAATCTACTTAACTTGTTTAGATTCCTTTGATTTCTTTAATGGTGACTTTTAGATTTCAACATATAGGTCCTACACATATTTTGTAAAATTTAAACCCAAGTGTTTCATGGCTTTTTTATGCTGTAAATAGTATTGCTTAAAAAAATTTTTTTTTAATTTATTCACTTATTCTTGGCTGTGTTGGGTCTTCTTTGCTGCACAGACTTCTCCGCAGTTGTGGCGAGCAGGGGCTACTTTCTAGTCCTTTGATTTCTTTAATGCTGACTTTTAGATTTCAACATATAGGTCCTACACATATTTTGTAAAATTTAAACCCAAGTGTTTCATGGCTTTTTTATGCTGTAAATAGTATTGCTTAAAAAAATTTTTTTTTAATTTATTCACTTATTCTTGGCTGTGTTGGGTCTTCTTTGCTGCACAGACTTCTCCGCAGTTGTGGCGAGCAGGGGCTACTTTCTAGATGCGGTGCTCGGGTTTCTCATTGTGGTGGCTTCTCTTTGTTGCAGAGCACGGGGCTCTAAGGTGTGCAGGCTTCAGTAGAAGCAGCGCATGGGCTCAGTAGCCGTGGTTCCTGGACTCTAGAGCACAGGCTTAGTAATTGTGGTGCACAGGCTTAATTGCTCCACGGCCTGTGGAATTCTCCTGGACCAGGGAATGAACCCATTTCTCCTGCACTGGCAAGTGATTCTTTACCACTGAGCCACCAGGCAAGCCCTGGTATTGCTTTTTAAACTGAAAATTTTGATTGCTTATTGCTAGGTTTTAGAGATATAATTGGTTTTTGTCATTGATCTTGGGTTCTCCAATCTTGCCAAATTTATTAGTTTAAATAGCATTTGTTAAGAGTCCTTGAATTTTCTATGTAGACACACCATCTGCCCATCAAGACAATTTTATATTTAACTCATATGCAGAGTACATCATGAGAAACACTGGGCTGCATGAAGCACAAGCTGGATCAAGATTTCCAGGAGAAATACCAAAAACCTCAGATATGCAGATGACACCACCCTTATGGCAGAAAGCAATGAAGAACTGAAGAGCCTCTTTTTGAAAGTGAAAGAGGAGAGTGAAAAAGTTGGCTTAAAGCTCAACATTCAGAAAACGAAGATCATGGCATCTGGTCCCACCACTTCATGGCAAATAGATGGGGAAACAATGGAAACAGTGACAGACTTTATTTTGAGGGGCTCCAAAATCACTGCAGATGGTGATTGCAGCCATAAAATTATAAGATGCTTACTCCTTAGAAGAAAAGTTATGACCAACCTAGAAAGCATATTAAAAAGCAGAGACATTACTTTGCCAACAAAGGTCCATCTAGTCAAGGCTGTGGTTTTTCCAGTAGTCGTGTATGGATGTGAGAGTTGGACTGAGGCTGAGCACCAAAGAATTGATGCTTTTGAACTGTGGTGTTGGAGAAGACTCTTGAGAGTCCCTTGGACTGCAAGGAGATCCAACCAGTCCATCCTAAAGAAGATCAGTCCTGGGGGTTCATTGGAAGGACTGATGTTGAACCTGAAACTCCAATACTTTGGCCACCTGATGCAAAGAGCTGACCCATTTGAAAAGACCCTGATGCTGGGAAAAGTTGAGGCAGGAGGAGAAGGGGACGACAGAGGATGAGATGGCTGGATGGCATCACTGACTCGATGGACGTGAGTCTGAGTGAACTCCGGGAGTTGGTGATGGACAGGGAGGCCTGGCGTGCTGTGGTCCATGGAGTTGCAAGGAGTCAGACACAAATGAGTGACTGAACTGAACTGATATTTCCTTTTGCAGTCTATGTGTCTTATTTCTTCTTGCTTTAGTATGTTGACTAGAATCTCTAGTACAGTATTGTATTGACCTTTATATGATAGGCACTTTGCTTTGAAGAGAGGTTTTGTCATCCCCACAAGATGATGGTAGAATTACTGTGTTCTCCTAAGGAACCAGTATTGTGGCCTGGAGAATTCCATGGACTGATAGTCCATGGAGTTGAAAAGAGTCAGACACGACTGAGCAACTTTCTTCACTTCATACTGCTTATGATCTAAATCACTTTCAGCAGATCCCAGTCCTGTCTATGCACAAGAGGCCTTTGCGGAGTTGTTAAAAACTATGACTTCCTGAGTCCCCGGCTCTCGTTCCCCACGCCCCCCACCGCCACCATACACACACCAAAGACAATTAAATCAGAATCTCTGGGACTGGGGCCTGGGCCTGGGTGCTTCTTAGAAAACGGCTCGGTTGACACTGAGCTACAGTCAGAACTGAGAACAGCAGGCTGGCTACCCCTGAAGGTCCTCCTACCCTTATAGGGACCGGAGGTGACTGGCCCTCGGATCTGGGAGCAGTGGGTGATGAGTGCTTAGCAGGAAGCAACTGCTCTGTCTGCTTCGGGCCTGGGAGGCTCAGAGCTATAAAAGGCAAAGCTTTCTCCTTCATTTATTAAATGCTAGTAAATCCAAGGAGTGTGTCATGGTATTCTAGCATCAACTTATCACACATGTTTGTGCTGGCTTACAGTTGAAACCTTGATGGAAAACAGGTGTGACTCCTCAAAGCTGCTGTTAAGGACTTAATGGTTTACAAAAGGATGCTAATGAACATGTTTGATGAGAAGAATGTTGCCATTTCAGAGGATATAAGGGGTTGGGGGAGGGGAACTCTCATTCCTCAGAGACATTCAGCCTGCTGGGTATCTTTCAAAGCAGAAAGCCAAGTTCCTTGCATCTCTGTGGGAGGCACCAGTATTCCTGAAATGTGCTCCCTGGATTAGCCTTCATTACAAAGAAATGAAAACTTCTCTCTACCATGGCAGATTGAGTCTATGGTTGCGTTATTGGCAGAATAAAGTAATTGCACTTTTAGACCAATTATTACTAAAGCTTTAGGAACACTTTAGAAGTTTTGCCACACTAGATATGATATCCAATCTGGGTAACATTACCTTGTTTGAAATGACCTGGACCAGATTGTTATTATAAGTTTACTTTTCCCCGCAATGAGGTACAAACATCATGGAAAGTTTAGAAAGTGCAGAATAGTAGACAACTTAAGGCTGGAGAGGTGTTGCTAGAACTCTCGTATGAGTGCTGTGTGCTCAGTTGCTCAGTCGTGTCTGACTCGCTCAGGCAAGAATACTGGAGTGAATTGCCATTTCCTTCTCCAGGGGATCTTCGTGACCCAGTCGAATCCATGTTTCCTGCAGCTCCTGCATTGGCAGGGGGATTCTTTACCACTGGGGCTTCCCTAGTGGCTCAGACGGTAAAGAATCTGCCTGAAATACAGAAGATCCAGGTTTGATTCCTGGGTCAGGAAGATCTCCTGGAGAAAGGATTGGCAACCCACTACAGCATTCTTGTCTGGAGAATCCCATGAACAGAGGAGCCTGGTCGATTACAGTCCATGGGGTCTTTCTTTATCGCTGTACCACCTGGGAAGCCCCCAGAACTCTCACATGAATCACTTTATTTAATCCTCACCAGAACCCTCAGAGAGGAGGGGCATTTTCAGATGAGAATACTGAGGCTCCTAGAATTCTCTCAGAGCTGGCACCTGGAGGCAAGTAGCCTGGCCCCATAGCGCATTCTCATCCCACTCAACTATCCTCACAGCTATAGTGCATCTTGGAATCTTCTCTTTCAACCTTTCTTATTTTTAAGCAAGCACTTTTATTTTTAATCTAATGTTTGAGTTCCATACTTTTGAACACATGAAATTCCAGTTTTGCTTCCAGCTTTTCTTTTTCACTTAACTTTATCATAAAAATGGTTTCCCAGCTTGTTTTTTAGCCTCTGTGCATTCATTTGGCACATGGCATACTATTCCAACAAGAGGCTTTGGGGGAGCTCCTCCCACATAGAGGGTTTGTCTTGGCAAACTTTCATGTGGGTGAAGCTTGGTTTAAAGAGCATAGCGGTCTCATGGAGAGGATTGCGTGCTGTGGGGGTGAATGATCCAAAAGGACGTCAAGAATTGTTTTTTCCCACCACTTAGGCTGATTATAGCTCAACTCTTTTTTAGCAAACCATTATCCTGATTGCCTGTAAGAAGGGAAAGTTCCCCGCCCCCCACACACACACTTTAATATTTATGTATTTGGCTGCTCTGGGTCTTCGTTGAAGCATGTGGGATCTAGTTCCCTGACCAGGGATTGAAGGCACTCTGCATTAGGAGTAAGGAGTCTTAGCCACCAGGACTAAGGGGTGAAGACCACCAGGGGAGTCCCAAGAAGGAAAAGTTTATAGAAATAGAATTTTTTTAAGAGACAGCTTGACATGAGAAATAGAAAAGTATGGTCTTCCCACAGTTGTATGTAGACACAGAAAGAGGGAGCGAGGGTCTGCACTGGCATCTTGGAGAGAGTGCCTTGCAGAAAGAATCTCCATCCTGGCTCTGCAGGTCGAGCAGGCAAGCGAAGACTACGGAAAGCAGAGGAAACAAGCAAGACAGATTGAAACAGGCCTCAGAGAAACAAGGGCAGGTGGTGGAGAAGAGAGGCAGGCCTGGATTTCTGGCCCAAAAGACAAAAGAGGAAAACACATTTGTCTTAGAATGTTATGCAGTTAGGAAGGAAAACCCCCAATCCAAGATGGTAGAAGTTGGCAAATCTCTGTCTATAACCTCTGTTTCAGGCTAAGGAGACAAATCCCACTTCTACGTTTTGCTGGCTAAGGTCTTGCCTTGGCTTTCTTTTTTCCACAATGGATTCATTGACCCACACTGAAGCCAGTGGGTAGGTGGGTGGGGACCATAAACATGGACATTCCCTCGACTGAGTAAACATTTCTGTGTGCAAACTAGGATTCCTCTGCTTCCTTTCAACATACAGGTTTGAGTAATTAACTGCCAGGGCTTCCGGTGGGTGATTAGCCCCAGGCCTCCACCAAATGTCCTGGGTTTTCTCCCTTTCATTTTTTGACCCTGTGCATTTTGGCTGGAGTACAGAAGAAGGAGAAATCTGAACTGTTTTCTCCAGGTCTCAAAGCCCCGATTACTACAAGGGAGAATTGAAAACAAACCACTCTTGGACTCTGAGCAGAAGTGGCAGCAATATCTCTCCTTAGAAATCTGCAGGTGAAGGATGGAGAGAGGGTCTGTTTCTCATTAGAGTTCTTGGCAAACGTTTTGAGGCGCATCTGGAAAAGAAGGGTGAGGGACTGTTGGTGAGGTTTGTCTAATAAGCCCCTTTCTCCCATCACTCGCCTGCTGGCTTTCCCTCTCCAGGTCATCTGGGACCAGGTTTCCCAATCCCTCTGCATCCCCGTCATGTGTCTGTACATTATCTGGGAATATTGCATTTAAAGTGGAGAACCCAAATAAGGAAAACCCATTCCACTCACATTTTTTCTAAATGTCAGTTGAAGTTCTCCCACAGACAACGTCACTTTCACAGATGCAGTGAATTTCAAGGGCAATTGTCAACAATAAGAATCTCTTATATTTATTCATGTAGAATTCTTTTTCTGGGTAGTATTTTAGCCAATGCTTTCATCTGAGCATCACAACACTTGCTTGAGGTAGCAGATCTTCANCTAAATGTCAGTTGAAGTTCTCCCACAGACAACGTCACTTTCACAGATGCAGTGAATTTCAAGGGCAATTGTCAACAATAAGAATCTCTTATATTTATTCATGTAGAATTCTTTTTCTGGGTAGTATTTTAGCCAATGCTTTCATCTGAGCATCACAACACTTGCTTGAGGTAGCAGATCTTCATTTTACAGAAGAGATAGAAAATAAACCAACAAAACCCAAACGAAATGAAAAGCCCCTGAGGCCCAGAAAGTTAGGTGATTCACACAAAGTTTCACAGTCAGTGAAAGCTAGAGCTGGGATTATGAGTCCCATGTCAACCCACCACAGTGTGCTGTGTGTCAGATCACACATTATCCCTCCATGGAGCCACCTCTCCCCAACCCTCACCACGCTTCTTTCCTGAATGTTTTAGGTCTAAGCTTAAATGCCACTTCCTCCAGGAAGCCCTCTCTGATCCCACCTCACCCTCAGGTTAAGACAGGTCTCCCTGTTATCACCCTGTGTGTAATTTTAATCATAATGTGCAATTATTTGCTTAATATTTTTAGCACCAGTGAGACTATAAACCCCTTGTGGACAGGAACTGTGTCCAGTCTTATTCATCATTGTAGATGACCAAGACACCACTCAGCACAGTGCCTAGGATATAATAGCCACCCCCACCACCTGCCACACACAGCTTGTGAAATACATGAACAAATGAATGAAAAACTCCCCACACAATGATGAAGGCTGAACCCAGTCCACCCTCCTAACTTCCTTGATGAATCAGCCAGTAAGGAATTTTCCAAAGAAATTTCTGGAGATTATCAGTGACACTGTGTGTGAAATATTGAGATTTGGGAAAGAAGGGAGATAACCCCTTCTAGCTCTAAATAGCTTCATTTTTATTAATAATATAATACTAGAATATACTGTAATATAATATTAATTAATAATATCATACATACTATTTACTGTGTATTGACTTTTGCCTGACAGTTGTCATGTGATTTTATTCTCATAATAACCTTACGAGTGGAGTATCTTTATTATCTTTTGCAATTATGTTTTGCTAAATACTGAGAAAATTCTGAAAAGGTTAGAGACTGAAAGACTCTGAATAATGCAAGGGTTAGTTCTGTTTGCTATCGGCCTGGAGAGTGTAGAGGACAAATAGATCAAGGTGCCTGCAGAAGTCAGCACTTGCCCATGGGTTCTACCTGGCTCCCTGTGCCAGCTGTGTGCTCTAGGGGTCCATTCGCACTTCCCCAGGTGGGTGCCTGAGGACGTGATTCAGTCTAAGTAATGGATTCCATCTCCCTGGCCTTAACTTCGGGTCCGATGGCCTGAGAGAGCTCCAGCGCTTAGCTGGCCAGCATCAAAGAGAGGTGGGGGCACAAATCAACACATCATCTGCTTCATGTGGGGAAACAGAGGCTAGAGAATGGGGAGGACTGGTCTGGAGGTGGCAGAGCTGGAACCAGAATCCAGGATGCCAGACTCTTGGTCTGATACTCTCCACTGCCACTCAGTCCATCAGAGGTGTGCTCAGCACTGTGCAGTCCATACTGGATTCCCAAAGAGAAACAAAACCTTCCCTCATAAGGTTCTTGTGAGAATTACATCACGTAACAGTTGTCAGGCATAAGTTAATACACAGTAAATAGTATATGAAAGTGAAAGTCGCTCAGTTGTGTCCAACTCTTTGGAACCCCATGGACTATACAGTCCGTGGAATTCTCCAGGAAGGAATACTGGAGTGGGTGGACTTTCCCTTCTCCAAGGGGATCTTGGAGGGATCTCCTGCATTGCAAGCAGATTCTTTACCAGCCAAGCCACAAGGGAAGCCCAAATAGTATATATTGTTATAAATAAAAATGAAGCTATTTGGAGCTAGAAGGAATTATCCTTGGGGGTAGTGAGTCTCCAGTCAGCAAAGGTGTTCAAACTCTTGCTCAAAAGTATAAAGGGGGGTAGATTATAGAACTAGGTGACAATTTTGGACTTTCCAAGACTGATGCCAAATTAATTTTCAGGACTTGAACTGGTCCTTTAAAAAAATTATTTCTTTATCTGGCTGCACCAAGTCTTAGTTGTGGCATGTGGGGTCTAGGTCCCTGACCAGGGATCATACCAGGGCCCCCTGCATTAACAGTGTGGAGTGTTAACCACTGGACCACAGGAAAGTCCCTGAGATGGTCCTTGACAGTGGCTAGGTGTTGCCAAGGTGGGAAGAGGGGAAGGATGGCCTCCATGAAGAAGCGAACAGCATGAGGTGAAGCTCCAAGATGTCCCAGAGCTGAAGGCTCTGTTCTGACCCCAAAACTCCATCCCACTGGAATTTTATGGGCTTCTGGTGGAGGGCTTCTTTACCTAAGCATTCCAAGGTGTGCCTAAGGTTTGCCATAACTCTAGGGTCTTCCATTTATGTGTATCCAAGTTTCATGAACTACTGAGGGAAGGGGAATTCATGATACATTTTCTGCATTAATACCAACGGGTTTAAATCATGATGGTTCAATCCTGCTCATCGTGGCTGTTTTCCAATGGGCCTCACTGATTTTCTTATGATCTGCTTATGAATTCAACTAAAACAACCTTCCTCCCATTGAAATAAACTGAGGTCATTTAGTGCCTTGTCAAGCTTCTGCACAAACCTCCACATGGGGCAATACTGGAGACAGAGCTGATACAGGGAAGGCATCTCACCAGGAACAGTTTGCTCTTACCTTCTCGACTTTATAACTTTCAAAAAAAATTAACATCATGAAAGACTGCTGCCACATTGAGTTACCCAGGATCTAATGATCTACAACTTTTATCAGCAACGTTGACAGGAAGGATAAAAGCTCTGGATTTCCATGAAATGGAAACTTCTGGATTCCTGCCCAGGAGACCCAAGAGAAGGTACTCTGGACACTCTGCTCAGATGATTACCTAATGTGCAAAGTAGCATTTAAAAAAACCTGACCCCCTCTGTAGGACTGCTTGAAAAACTAATTGGAAACAACCTCAGATATTCTATACTCTGTCATTTTGGTTACAACTGGCTGCTTTGTCTATAGTTCAGACAGAGTTGGCAGCTGGGAGGGGGATGAGGGAGAGGGAAGTCAGCTCCTGGAGGCCCTGACAGAGTCCTTTTCAGACAGTCAATTATCCCCCGACTTTATCTCCTGGGCTGCAAAGGAGGATGGAATTTGGGAACCCTCCCTCCCTGCCTTCCTTGATGCCTGGGGGACCCCCAGTAGGGAGAGAGAAAACATACGCTGCCTGTGGCATCATGAGCCTTTCCAATCAGTGATTTTAGTGATGGTTCTCTGCTGTGCTGGGCTTGGACTTTCGAAGCCATGGATAGAAGAAGTCAGTTCTGCTGTTCCACAGGGAAGCCAGACAGAAATTCATTACCTCTTTCTGCCTGTTTCTGGCCTGCAGACGGCTGCCTTCTCCCTGGATCCTCATGCAGCAGAGAGAGGAAGCTCTGGTCCCTTCCTCTTCTTATAAGGGCACTAATCTCACCACGGGGACCCCACCCTCATCTTCTCATCAAGAACTAATTACCTTCCCAAGTCTCATCTCCAAACACCATCTCACTGGGGGTTAGGACTTCAATATGTGAATTTGGGGAGTGGGGGACACCTTCAGTCCAGAGCATTTAGGAGTTCTTCTTGGGAAGAACCAGGCAATTATCTGCTCTTGGGTAAGTGGAAGCAGTAGTTCTAAGTTCCCTAAAGGAAATCAACCCTGAATATTCATTGGAAGGGCTGATACTGAAACTGAAGCTCCGATACTTTGACCACCTGATGCCAAGAGCTGACTCATTGCAAAAGACCCTGGTGCTGGAAAAGACTGAAAGCAGGAGGAGAAGGGGACAACAGAGGATGAGGTGGATGGATGGCATCACCAACTCAATGGACATGAATTTGAGCAAACCCTGGGAGATAGTGAAGGACAGGGAAGCCTGGCGTGCTGCAGTCCATGGGGTCCCAAGGAGTAGGACGCAGCTAGCAACTGAATAACAACATGTCCTCGGTGTGCTCAGGTTCCCAGGGATTCAAACCTGGTCCTGCCAAAGAGGCACAAATAAAAGCAAGTCTCAGGAGTCTGTTACCTTCAGTACAGCTGGGTTTGGTTGACAAGGAAGGTCAGGGACTTTCATCACCTTCTTTCCTGTTACAGCTTAAATTATATACCCAAGCAAAAGTCAACCCTGAATACTGACCATCTTTTGTTTTTTTCAAAATGAGAGATTAAACAAAAAACAACAGAAAACTTTGGGAAGGGGACACAACTTGAATGTATTAAGTTTTAGGAATGTCGGCAGAAAAGTCAAATACAGCTAATGATGTTTAATTTATTATTTACAACAAACTTATGAATCACATGATATAAAGTCACAGAGAAAGATTACTTTTTTTCCCCTCTTTTGCATTTCATGGGGCAGATTTGTTCCAATTTCTCTTTACCATCACTGTCTCTCTCACTGGAGCTGCTTCTTGAGTCCTCTCCCACAGTCATCTCTAATTCCCAAGATTGTTTGAAATCCAGCACTTTGTGAATCTGTGTTTCTCGTTGTTATTGGAAATTTATACCAAGCCACTGGCATATCTGTAAGACAAGTTTTCTAAGTTTCTTTTGTGAGTATATGTATGATTTCTGTAACATAACTAGTTTTAGTATCGTTTTGATCAGTGATCTTTAAAAGGTTGTTTGCTGTGATATCCAGTGCTTCTCTGGTGGCTCAGCGGTAAAAGAATCTGCCTACAGTGCAGGGGACACAGGAGACATGGATTCGATCCCTGGGTTGGGAAGATCTCTGGAGAAGGAAAGGGCAACCCACTCCAGTATTCTTGCCTAGAGAATCCCATGGACAGAGGAGCTTGGCAGGGCACAGTCCATGGGATTGCAAGAGGCGGACACGACCTAGTGACTAAACCTCCACTACCACCGCTCACATTTGTGAATGTCTTACCCCAGGAATAATGAGTACATTTATATTCATTTCTTTGCTTCCTCCAAAATCTGTTGAGTGATCTCCTTACCAACCTAAAAATAAATCGATTGAGTTTCTTTGAGGATTTTGCACATTCTCCGAATAGTGTTTTCTTATTCAAAAATACAATTATTATGAGAACACCCTGTAATTAAGAGCTTGTCTAAGACCACTCCCTTTTCTGAAGGATAATTTTAGGGAAGAGATACATCAACAAGACTTTTTGGAAACATGGTACTCTCTAATTATTTAAGTCCTTGTTATTTAACTTATATGCAGAGTACATCATGAGAAATGCTGGACTGGAAGAAACACAAGCTGGAATCAAGATTGCCGGGAGAAATATCAATAACCTCAGATATGCAGATGACACCACCCTTATGGCAGAAAGTGAAGAGGAGCTAAAAAGCCTCTTGATGAAAGTGAAGGAGGAGAGCGAAAAAGTTGGCTTAAAGCTCAACATTCAGAAAACGAAGATCATGGCATCCGGTCCCATCACTTCATGGGAAATAGATGGGGAAACAGTGGAAACAGTGTCAGACTTTATTTTTTGGGGCTCCAAAATCACTGCAGATGGTGACTGCAGCCATGAAATTAAAAGACGCCTACTCCTTGGAAGAAAAGTTATGACCAACCTAAAAAGTATATTCAAAAGCAGAGACATTACTTTGCCGACTAAGGTCCGCCTAGTCAAGGCTATGGTTTTTCCTGTGGTCATGTATGGATGTGAGAGTTGGACTGTGAAGAAAGCTGAGCNAGATGGGGAAACAGTGGAAACAGTGTCAGACTTTATTTTGGGGGGGCTCCAAAATCACTGCAGATGGTGACTGCAGCCATGAGATTAAAAGACGCTTACTCCTTGGAAGAGGAGTTATGACCAACCTAGATAGTATATTCAAAAGCAGAGATATTACTTTGCCGACTAAGGTCCATCTAGTCAAGGCTATGGCTTTTCCTGTGGTCATGTATGGATGTGAGAGTTGGACTGTGAAGAAGGCTGAGCGCTTGAAGAATTGATGCGTTTGAACTGTGGTGTTGGAGAAGACTCTTGAGAGTCCCTTGGACTGCAAGGAGATCCAACCAGTCCATTCTGAAGGAGATCAACCCTGAGATTTCTTTGGAAGGACTGATGCTAAAGCTGAAACTCCAGTACTTTGGCCACCTCATGCGAAGAGTTGACTCATTGGAAAAGACTCTGATGCTGGGAGGGATTGGGGGCAGGAGGAGAAGGGGAGGACAGAGGATGAGATGGCCGGATGGCATCATGGACTCGATGGACGTGAATCTGAGTGAACTCCGGGAGCTGGTGATGGACAGGGAGGCCTGGGGTGCTGCGATTCATGGCGTCGCGAAGAGTCGGACACGGCTGAGCGACTGAACTGCACTGCACTGGACCACCACGACTTCTCCCAGAGGCATTTTCATCTGCCCTGGGATCAGGCCCAGAGTGGATCTGTGCCTTCCCGGCTGCTTCCTTTGCGTCCTGGAACTCTCATAGATCAGAACCCAGCACAACTCAGGGCTCGGGAAGCCAGGGCTTCCTGGGGTCTCAGTTTGGCCTTTTTGTGATTAATTATAATCACAAAAGGATTGAAAAAGGGTCTTCAAAAGTATGGCAGCAGTTAAAAGAGTCGCACTCTGTTGGGTTCCCCTCCCTCCCTGCCCCGTTCACACCACAATGAGAGGTCTGCGGGGTTGGGGTTACCTGGACGACCTCCAGCAGCGCCGTAGGCAGAACCCAGCAACCTGTCCTCATAGTGTTGTTGGTGATGAGCACGAACATTTATGAAAGTTTCCCAGGTGCTCGGCCCTGTTAATCACTTTGCACATGGATGGACTCATTCTTCCAGGAATAATGAGTGAAGAAAGCAGGTCAAAGACCTATCTGGTGGGAACGCCTGCAGACTGGAGACAGGATTGTGAGTGTGAGATTCGGAAGGTGTGCGTGCGCTCCGTCACTGAGTCGGGGCCGATTCTTTGCCACCCTGCGGACTGTAGCCCGCCAGGCTCCTCTCTCCATGGGATTCTCCAGGCAAGAAGACAGGAGTGGGTTGCCATGCTCTCCTCCAGGGGATCTTCCTGACTTGGGGATCGAACTCGTGTCTCTTACATCTCCTGCATTGGCAGGTGGGTTCTTACCCCCTAGTGCCACCTGGGAAGGGGTGGGGGTAGCATTATCTGGTACTTAAACTAATTCAGCCCTATCTTGCAAGATATTCCTTTCACCAGCCTTGCAAGTCAGGTCACCTCTTACCTACATTTTTACAGGTGAAAACTGAGATCCGAGAAGGTTTAGTAGCCTATCCAAGATTACACATGGTTACTAAAGGGGCAAACCCAGGATTTAAATCAACTTTGTCTGACTGCAGGCTCTCGTGTATAGAGATGGTCTGAAAAGGTCAGTCTTGTGTGCAGACAGAGGGATGAAAAAGCTGCCAGACAGAGGGTTTTCCCTCTGAGCCTTATAGTTTTCTCCTATGACTAATACAAAGGCAAATCTATCTACACACACACACACACACACAGACACACACACACACACACTGCCTTAAGAGTAAAACTAGACAACCTTTGCAAAGCACCGCGAAGCCACAAAGACGGAACGATTCAAGGCATCCACTTGATTGTTATTTCAGCTTCTACACGCCATCTTTATAGTCTATTGAATTGGTAAGAGAGGTGAATACTCCTTGACTCTGACAGGGAAGTACAGTGCATATTATAGAAACTGCTCTGTGCAAACCCATCAGATTGCCACAGAGACACAAATTCATACTTTTCACCATCGTAACCCATAATTGTAAGCCAACATCCATTCAAAGTAAAGCACTGTAACTCTTTTTAGAAGTAGAAGAAAAAAATACTTGCTGCCTTTTACTGGTTGATTTACTGGTACATGACAATATTGGGTATATTAAATTTTAATATTGGCGCTGTCTTTTTCACCATAAGCTTTGTGATGAGGAGCTAAGAAATTATTTCACTTTAAAAGGGACATTTATTGCACTGTATAGGCAGGTAGGTAATTTTGTCCTCTGAGAAACTCATGGGTTATTTTCCTTCTGAGACATGAGAACTTTTGATTTGTACTGGTTGTGTCATTTGGATGCAAAGGAAGGGTGATTTACTTTTTCCATTGGCATAAATAATCTGTTTGTTTCTGCACTGTTTTCCAGCACCCACTGTGGATAATGTCTCACAGTTTGCTAGGCAGAGAGCTCAGCCTGTTACTGTAAATGTCTAGGAGAGGGAAGGGGAAAACAGCTTTGGATTTCAGCCTAATGTTCTAATGTGTCCCCAGTCATCTTAGAAAGAGATAATCCAGTTATGGTGGCTAGTGCTCTGAAGCACGTGTCCTTTCTGTTTCTTTTCTTGGAACCATTAGAACTCTTTAGGGAGCATGTCAACCTTCTCGCCCTTACAAAGAGATAATTTCCAGGATAATTTATGCTTTTTATCAAAAACGAGACATCTCTGTTACTCTGGCTACTCCCCACCCACCCATGTTCTCCATTCCTCTCCTCTCTGACCTCTTATCACCAGTTTTAAGAAATATATGCCTGTCTCTGAAAATATCATGTGGGAATTCTAGCATTACACAACTTTCTGGGGATCTTTACAAAACGGATATGGCAGAAACCATTGGTTGCTGGTCCAGTGTCGCTTGTATTTTTTTTTTAATTTTTTATTTAGTTATAAAAACTGATTTCATTTGGAGTGGCAATAGGCTAGCCTGAGATATGAATTTTCAAGCCTCCATTACAAACTGATGTGGCCATTCTGGATAATGACATGGAAACAGACATTATTGGGTAGATCCTCTGAAAACTACAACTCTGAGACAGAAAATTGGTATAGGTCCATTTTTTCCCTTTCCCTGATTTCTGCTTTCTGTTGGATTTTGGACAGATGGCTGGATCTCCAGCAGCTGGAAAAGGAGGCAACCTTCAGTTCTTGTAATAAGGATGGTAGGAAGAATGAAAGAAGAATCCTGGATGCCTGATAATGTGGTGGAGCCACTATGCCAAATCAAGCACCCCTACCTTAGGACGCTTTATAAGTGAGAGAACACATTTCTACTTTATTTAAGCAAGTATAGCCACGTGCCATGATGTCCACCTGGGGAAGCCAGTCTCCATGATGTGAGGACATTGATGTATCCTATGGGGAGGTCCACACAGTAAGGCATGACAATGTCCTGCCAACGGCCAGCATTGACTTGTCAGCTGTGGGAGGGAAACCCTGGCTGGCAGCTTGCCTATGACCTCCTAAGAGACTCCAGGCCAGCCAAGATGCTCCTGAACCCCCGACCCTTAGAAACTGTGTGCGATATTAAATGTTTATTGTTAATTTAAGCTGCTACAGTAGTATATAAATAAGACAGACTTTAGGATTCGGTATGTATTCTTGTGTATCTGTTTTTAAATTGATGGGTCAGGTGACGAACACAAAACCTTGATATTCTGAAACCCTAAACATGAAAATATCCAAAAGGTATTAAAATGCTTCCGCTTTGCAAGGCATCTTAGTTAAATAAGGTTGCAGACTTAATAGCTTTTTAGCCATCCTTATGAATACAGCAGGTAATTATCCGCATGAATTTCACATTCCACTAAACAGGCATTTTCTTGGCCTAGACTAAAAATCCCATGTTCTCCTCACCTACTCTCTCACCGTTAAGATCCCCTCCTAGCTCCAGTGACCCACTGGACTCCCGGTCATAGAGGACTGAGGCTTCCCAGAGCATTTTTCTCTCCTTCTTAACGATACTTGGTGTTTTGCAGGGAAAACCAGCCTTTGGAAAGGAACATGGCACACGCGTGGCAGGGGAGAGGGCCGCTGAGCGTTTCTGGGCCAGCCGCGCATCTGTCACATCAGAAGTGAAGACTGTCATATCCGCAGGGTGATCCGTCACCCTTCACTGCACACCTGTCAGTTCATTCTGAGATTCCGGTTGTGACTATATTCTGTTGATAAATATCAGAGACTTTGGCAGAGTAACGGCAAATTGTCCAGCAGAATTTACTTACCTTCCCCTGGATAATCCATCTCCCAGACCAAAGCTATCATCATCACATACAGATTGCCTTTTAGTTTGGATTTTGTCATTCTCCTCTTTCTCTTCTGCTTCCTGTTTCCCTTTCCTGCGTACTTGTTTGCAGATTAGAGCTTCCCTCATGGCTCAGACAGTAACGAATCCACTTGCAATGCAGGAGACCTGGGTTTGATCCCTGGCCTGGGAAGATCCCCTGGAGGAGGGCATGGCAACCCACTCCAGTGTTCTTCCCTGGAGAATCCCATGGACAGAGGAGCCTGGTGGGCTACAGGCCACAGGGTTGCAAGGAGTCACACAGGACTGAGCGACTGACAAATAAAAACAAACCAACCCCTGACTCCTTTAGTAGTTGGNGGCCTGGGAAGATCCCCTGGAGGAGGGCATGGCAACCCACTCCAGTGTTCTTCCCTGGAGAATCCCATGGACAGAGGAGCCTGGTGGGCTACAGGCCACAGGGTTGCAAGGAGTCACACAGGACTGAGCGACTGACAAATAAAAACAAACCAACCCCTGACTCCTTTAGTAGTTGGTTGGATTCACTCTTTCCTTCTCTCTCCTTCTCCCCCTCCCTTCTCTCTTCCTTCCTTCAGTCTTTTTTGAAAGGGTGTTGAACTTTGTGGTTTGCAGACTATGGAAGACAGAGAGGCAGTCATCGTTGGTTTAGCGCTATGCTAGAAGGCAATGGCACCCCACTCCAGCGTTCTTGCCTGGAAAATCCCATGGATAGAGGAGCCTGGTGGGCTGCCGTCCATGGGGTCACACAGAGTCAGACACGAGTGAAGCGACGTAGCAGCAGCAGCACCAGAACATTTAGAGGCTATAAACATACCCAACCCCCAGCCCTCCTTTCAAGACTGCTTAGGAATGCTCATTTGTAATAACATTGGTTCATAAACGAGAAGCTGGGATGTCTGATCAGAGCTCCTTCTGCAGGAAGGAGGAAGCTGTACACCAGTAGTTTGGGTGTCTCCCTGGGGGCTCAGAGGGTAAAGAGTCTGCCTGCAATGCAGAAGACCTGGGTTCGATCCCTGGGTCAGGAAGAGCCCCTGGAGGAGGGCATGGTAAACCAGTCCAGTATTCTTCCCTGGAGAATCCCATGGACAGAGGAGCCTGGTGGGCTACAGTCCATGGGGTCACAAAGAGTTGGANGAGGGTAAAGAGTCTGCCTGCAATGCAGAAGACCTGGGTTCGATCCCTGGGTCAGGAAGAGCCCCTGGAGGAGGGCATGGTAAACCAGTCCAGTATTCTTCCCTGGAGAATCCCATGGACAGAGGAGCCTGGTGGGCTACAGTCCATGGGGTCACAAAGAGTTGGACGGGACTGAGCTATTAACACTTTGGCTTTCTTTCAAGGTTAAGTCATCTGGTGGCAGATCTGATCGGAAAGGTTTTTTTCTTTGACTGGAGGTGAGATGAGTGAGGGAGAAGGAGAAAAGCCTGGTTAAGATACTGCTTTACTCTTGCCGAACAGACAGCATAAAGGGAATCCCATTTATGGGATATCCCATTCATGGCCATTAAAGCGTAACTGCTTTTTTTCCTTTTAAGAACAGGAACCTTATTTCATGCCCTCACCCTGTGCCTAAGGTAGCAATCTCAAAGCAGCAAGGAGCAGCTGGCAGTGAGCAATTCAGATGCAATTTATTTCCCAGGCTCAGCTTGTGTGTCTGCATCACAGCTTCACTTTAAACCATTATCGAGTGAGCATATGAACACACATACGCAGTAACATATACAAATAAATCTGTAATGTATGTATTTTCTGATCTCTGTCTCTCCCCTTGCCAGCACCTTCACTGTCAGAGGAAATGAGCTTTAACCCACTGATGGTTTTGACTGAGATGAAGACCGAGGTGAAGATGTCTTTTTATGTTTGCAGAAACCTAATGAGACAAGTACCCTGAGTCAGCTGGGTCGCTTTGAGACCCATCAGAGCATCAGATGCCCCCACGAGAGTTGTAATAACAACGACAGCTGCTGTTCAGGGTGTTCTGACTGTGTACTAGGCTCACAGTGGCTTTCATAAAGCTGACTTCCTCCTCCCATTAGCCTTGTGAGGTTGGTGGGTGGAGAATCAAATAGTCAGCCAGTGGGAGAGGTTCACCAGCTACACCAAAGAGTCCTAAAGATCAAGAATAACTGATAAATCTCTCCTTTCTTCCCTGTCTTCCCGACAAAGCTCTCACTTTCTTCACACAAGTCCTTCTGGATGCCTTTTTGCACATCTGGGTTTGCAAGTCCTAGCCAAGTCCACTGGGACATCGGTGTTTGACTTGGGCAGAGAGACGTGTCTCTGTTCCGAAGCCCTTTCTGTGTAGCTCTCAGGGATGGCTCTGCGGGGCCTGCTTTGGATACACTGCCTTTTGTAAAGCAAGAACTTGGTCCACATTCAGAAAAGTCAGTTTACTACGAGTGTTGTTGTTCAGTTGCTAAGTTACACCCGACTCTGTGACCCCAAGGACTGAAGCACTTCAAGCCTCCCTGTCCCTCGCCATCTGTTTGTCCAAGTTCATGTCCGTTGAATCAGTGATGCCATCCAACCATCTCATTCTCTGCTGCCCCCTCACCCCATAAATAGTGACAGTCATTTATGAATTAAATGAAAAAAAGAAGGTGTCTGTTGGAAGTCAGGCACTTTTCTAGGCATAGAGGTGCTCAGTTCTGCCTGTAATTATGGAGGTGATGGACTACTAGGTGAGTGCATATGACACACAAAGCAAATAGGAAGAAGGTAATTATAGACTAGGAAGCACTACGAAGAAAATAAAATTCATGAATGTAATGGGGGTGGGGGACAGGGGTTACTTTGCACTGGGTGGCCCAGAAGACTTCTCCAAGGAGGAACTGAATGAATATGACTTGTGTAGCCCACTGTCTTACAGCAGGTAAGAACCCCGCACCTGTTGCTATGCTAACAAACAGAAGTGTAATGATCTATTTCTGTTATATTCATTGGAATTTACAACCTGGAGGTAGTTATAATTATCCCCGTTACTCTCTTTTTGGCAGCTTCCAAGTAATGGAGCAAATGATAAAGCAAAGTGCTTAGAGAAAGCAACTTTATCATTCTTCTTGTATGTTGACCTTACTAGAAATCAGAGAAGGGGGTCAGTGCCTGGATTGAATGCAGACACTGGAATTATTCTCAAGAGGAGTTTTCGCGTGGAGATGTTTCCTTCTGGGATTCTGGGATCTGCTGTGATTCCCTGGGTTTAAATAGTTGGGAGCTGAAGCAGACTCATTTCTGGATAATAGTGAAATGGGGTCTCATTTGTAGCATGAAGGAACTCAGGATAACATCCCCTAAGTGAGGAGGGGATGCTCAGGAAAGCCCAGAACTGCGCGGGGAGACCTCTGGACCTGGTCCTGTGCCCTGGGCCCCGGCTTGTGGCAGATGAAGGGCTCCAGGGCTCAGCCCCACATGGAGCATCTGCTTAACCGCCCCCCCATCCACGCCCCTCTCTGCTTCCAGGGGCCCACCTTCTCCTGCAGGCTTGGCCCCTTCCCTCCTCACCCATCACATCTGCCATCATCTCCTCTAGGCCCCCAGTGGCTCTCTCCCTTCGGTCCTCTACCGGCTTCACTTGACACTCTTGAGTCTAGTCATTTTTAAACGTTAGGAACTTCAAGGGCTAAAACCAGATCACTTTCTCTTTTGCACACCCTGCATTTTTAGCAATTCCTTAAGTTATGGACGGAGGACTCCTTGGAGCATCCTTGGAGTTGCTTGCTTCTGTAGTCTGTGGACTGGATGAATAATGTGTCTTAGTCTGTGAAGGTGGCTTTACCAAAGTGCCACGGACTGGGTGGCTTATAAACAACAGAAGCCATTCAAAAGGCTCGAAGTCCGAGGTTACAGAGCTGGCATGGCTGAATTCTAAGGGGGATCTTCTCCCAGGATGCAGATGTCCGAGGGGCTTGGGAGTTCGGTGGAGTCTCTTTTAAAACAACATTAATCCTATTCATGGAGGCTCTCTCCTCATGACTCGGTTACCTCCCAAATGCCTCTGAATACCCACATATTGTGGGTTGGGGGTTTCAACATATTAAAAGTTTGCCATGAAACAAAAACGTTCAATCCATAACAGTGTGTCAAAAATAGATACACAAATAAATACTGTAAATAGTTAAATACTGCTTTGATTACTGGAGTAGGAAATGGCAACCCACTCCAGGACTCCTGCCTGGGAACTCCCACAAGCAGAGGAGCTAGGCGGGCTACGGTCCAGAGGGTCGCAAAGAGTCAGACACGACTGAAGAGACTTCACCCTTGTATGCACTGTTTTGATTCAATATGCAAATTTATTTTAAAGAATAGCTGAATTGATTTTTCCATTGCATATTTTAAAAATCCACAAGTAGATTTTTTTTCCTACAGTGGCCCGTGACAGCTCGCTCATCTAGTAATATGCAGATCTGAGAGGGAGCCTTGAATCGCCACCACCAGGATGAGGCCTGAGATGGGTGATTTGATTGACACCTGGTAATCCCCTGGAGCTCCAAAAATGTTCCTGCCAGTTCAGACCCGTGCTTGTGGGCTCGGGGAGGGGCCAGTGACGTCATCAGTGCCATGAGCCCTGAGGTAGGTCGAGGCACATAGAAGCAACCTCTGTAGGCTCTAGCCTCTGCTGTGCAGAGGGATAAGCTAGCCTGGGCCCCATTCAGACGTCGTTTTCATCTTGGACTTTTGGGGGAGCGCTCAGTTAACAGAGCAAACACATGGGGATTTTTATGGCCGCTTTCACCAATTTGCATTCATGTGAAGGGTTGTGTCGGAGCTGTTTCTGTCTCTGCTTGCTCTGTTTATTCAGCATGAGGGTCTGGAACACGCAGTCCTGCTGGCTTTTATCAGCTATGCTGTCTCATGGTACTACAGGGAGGATCTTTATTATTAGCATAATAAGAGGGAAGCGGGCTGCTTGTGGCAACTGTCTGCCTATTTCTAGAGCTTGCCCAGTGTTATGTACTGGCTGCTAATTGAAGCTCAGCTGACAGCAGCAGGATAGGAAAGGAGGAAGCTGTCCCTGCAAACAGGGCGGGACCTTGGGAGCCAGCCAGCCACCTGCTCAGGTCGAGTTTCCCTGCTGGGGGATGGAGTGTCCTGAGCAGCTTCTGCTCTGTAGGTTTCTTGCTGCCAGAAAACCAAGCAAGCCCACGCTCCCTTCTGGGGAGAGAATGCCTGCGCCTGTATCTGCTCTTCCCATCCTTGTCTGGCAGGAGGGGACTGCTCCTTTGCTCACTGAGGCATCCCTGCGGGTGCCCAGGACTAGCTCCGAGGGGTGCAGAGAAAGCCGGTCGGATGGGAAGGGAAGGGGACTTTGCTTCCTCGGGACTGTCTTTAATCTTTGCATTACTGTGATTTTAAAATGTTATTGTTCTATGTATCTGATATAAAATATAACAGTGCAAGTATTCAAATATTTACCAAGTCTGTAAACAAAGTGGACGTTTCCTTTCATGAACCCACCGGATCCCACTTTCTCCTCCAGAGATTGCCATAAGCATCAGTTCGTTCCATTTCTATAACCCATCTGTTTATATATATATATCTTTTAAAAGATATGTATAAATAAATGATGCATATATTTTATATAAAAGATATATAAATATAATAAAATTTTATATACATACATGGCATCCAGTCCCATCACTTCATGGCAGATAGATGGGGAAACAGTGGAAACAGTGTCAGACTTTAATTTTTTTGGGGCTCCAAAATCACTGCAGATGGTGACTGCAGTCATGAAATTAAAAGACGCTTACTCCTCGAAAGAAAAGTTATGACCAACCTAGATAGTATATTCAAAAGCAGAGACATTACTTTGCCGACTAAGGTCCATCTAGTCAAGGCTATGGTTTTTCCTGTGGTCATGTATGGATGTGAGAGTTGGACTGTGAAGAAGGCTGAGCGCCGAAGAATTGATGCTTTTGAACTGTGGTGTTGAAGAAGACTCTTGAGAGTCCCTTGGACTGCAAGGAGATCCAACCAGTCCATTCTAAAGGAGATCAACCCTGAGATTTCTTTGGAAGGAATGATGCTAAAGCTGAAACTCCAGTACTTTGGCCAC
>SJYX01018486.1:173917-187181 GCA_006410675.1 Oreotragus oreotragus
CTAGTCAAGGCTATGGTTTTTCCTGTGGTCATGTATGGATGTGAGAGTTGGACTGTGAAGAAGGCTGAGTGCCGAAGAATTGTTTCTTTTGAACTGTGGTGTTGAAGAAGACTCTTGAGAGTCCCTTGGACTGCAAGGAGATCCAACCAGTCCATTCTGAAGGAGATCAACCCTGGGATTTCTTTGGAAGGACTGATGCTAAAGCTGAAACTCCAGTACTTTGGCCACCTCATGCGAAGAGTTGACTCATTGGAAAAGACTCTGATGCTGGGAGGGATTGGGGGCTGGAGGAGAAGGGGACGACAGAGGATGAGATGGCTGGATGGCATCATGGACTCGACGAATGTGAGTCTGAGTGAACTCCGGGAGTTGGTGATGGACAGGGAGGCCTGGCGTGCTGCAATTCATGGAGTCACATACAGTCGGACATGATTGAGCATCTGAACTGAACTGAACTGAACTGATCCTTATCTTGTTATATTTCAGTTTTTAAATGCTGGTAATAAGCCACTAAATTGTTTTTGTGATGTATCAATTCCATATGACTCTGTTTGGAGAGAGGATACTTTACTGAGTATATTTGTAAATTTTTTAATGCTCTGTATATTCATTTGTATGAGGAAATCTTATTTACTGATTTATAATAACATATACCAGAATTTCATTTATTTTTTCTCATTTGTAGGTTAGATGTCTAGGAAAATAGCCTATCATATGCACTTGCCAAACGGTTATCATCAACTGATACTAGCTTCTAGAATTACTAGAGAAGTGGCTGGGAGGAAATAGCCAGGTAGTGTTTCCAATTTTATCCTGCTTAAAGATAAACTGAAAGAGGTCACTAAAATTTTAGATTCCAAGATCCACAACCAAAGAGATTCTAATTCATTGGTGGAGAACATGAATTCAAATTCTTAAAAAAAACAAGTAGATTTTAAACACAGATGAAATAAACGTTTCAGTTTAAGCCCATTTCCTTAAGTACTAAGCATTACCATGTAAACATAATTAAGCTCTTATAAACACCACATAAATTAATAATCACAATCCTTATATCCCACCAACTGTAGGATACAGTGCATCTGATTTGTGGTTTCCAAATTGAATGCTATATAATATTAGTTCATAATTGTCTTGTATTTCTATAACACGCCTAGTCTGCATTGCCATTTTTATTTATGCATGTTATTCTTGATATTAGTTCAGTAGAAACCACCCAATAGAAAAATATTGAAATATTTATATATTTTTATGAAGTTTGATTATAGTTCAAATTCTCTTGCATTGTAGGCAGATTCTTTACCAGCTGAGCAACAAGGGAAACCTGAGAATACTGGAGTGGATAGCCTATCCCTTCTCCAGCAGATCTTCCTGACTCAGTCATTGAACCGGGGTCTCCTGCATTGTAAGGTTATTCTTTACCAACTGAGTTATCAGGGAAGTCCCAAGTTTAGACAGAATATTCTTATTATTCAAATCAGTAGAAACACAATGAGTCAAATCCTTTTTTTGCAGCAACTAAATGTGCAAAATGGCACTCCGTTATTAATCAGTTTTCAAATGTCTCAGCACTTTTCTAAGGAGTAATTTATGCACAGAGAGATTCTGCTATAAGATCTGTTAATTTAAAATCATTTACCTCTTAAACGATGAAATAAAAAATGAATTCAGGCCAAGAACTCTCATTCTATGTGTTCTTCATATGGAGACAAATAGTAAGCAACTAGACTACTACATTATTATTATTAATGTCTAATATAATTGCTAACATCTATTCTGCCACAAAGACTCAATTAAAGGATGAGTTAATTGTGAGCATGTTAATTATATTAACATCTTTTCGGATTCCTGATTTAAAGAGGTATTCTGGGAAAATATAATCAATTTTTCGGGGGAATTGATTTCTTGAGTCACCTTCATCAAAGATCATATTTCTTACTCTGTGTATATGAAGACTTTAAAAAATACAATAATTTGTAAATATAAGTTACAAGGCACCTTTTTAATCATGAGAACAAAATTTCTAAATTACAACCTTATAGAATTCAGAATAATCAGTTAAATGAAAAAGCAGAAAAGCAATCTAATTTCTAATGCCTTGTTATTTTCAAATATATGTGCTGCTCATACAACTGTGAAGAAGGAAATGGCATCCCACTCCAGTATTCTTGCCTAGAGAATCCTGTGGACAGAGGAGTCTGGTTGGCTGTTATCCATAGGGTTGCATAGAGTCGGACATGATTGAAGCGACTCAGCATGCATGCATGCATTGGAGAAGGACATGGCAACCCCTCCAGTATTCTTGCCTGAATAATCCCAGGGACGGAGGAGCCTGCTGGGCTACCACCTATGGGGTCGCACAGAGTCGAACACGAGTGAAGCGACTTAGCAGCAGCAGCAGCATACATACTGATATATATTGCTCAGGATTACTTATTTATTATCATCTAATAAGTATAAATGGGGCTTCCCTGCTTTCTCAGAGGCAAAGAATCTGCCTGTCAATGGAGGAGAACCGAGTTCAATCCCTTGGTTGGGAAGATCCCCTAGAGAAGGAAATGACAACCTTCTCCAGTATTCTTGCCTGTGAAATCCCATGGACAGAGGAACCTGGTGGGCTACAGTCTATGGGATCACAAAGAGCTGGACACAACTTAGCAACTAAATGACAGCAATAAGAATAAAAAGGTTAAATGAAAATATGATATGACACTTTTATACTAGCCAAGTTGAAAATAAACTATTTTGGCAATAAAAAATGTAGAAAATTACAATATTATGTTCACTGGTAGACATCCATTGAGGGTTATAACAATAATTGCTATATTTAATAATGTAACATATAATTATATACTAATAGTTACTTAATATTAAAAATTATTATGAACTAGATGATTTAATCATTTCTAAAATTGCTAATGGGGCATAACTAATATCCATATGTACCCAAATATCAAAAATTTTATGATCTTTTAGAGAATCACTAGGTAAGTATCGAATAAACAAGTGGCAGAAGAAAGCCAGATGTTTCCACAGTGTGTAGGAAGCAGTTAACATCATACGGAAGAAAGACAACTCAGACAGATATCTACTATGCAATGTTTTGCCTAAGAACATAGTTATAAGCTATATTTAAAGACAATTTCTTGGCCTATAATGTTTTACCACGTAAAACTTCCTAATGGGTTTACTAAAATACAAATTATAATTCTAAGAAGTTATTTTAAAGATTATTTTAATCATTTAAGTTATTTAAGTGATTGGAGCTGAAGCTCCAATAATTTGGCCACCTAATGCGAAGAACTGACTCATTGGAAAAGACCCTGATGCTGGGAAAGATTCAAGACAGGAGGAGAAGGGAATGACGGAGGATGAGATGATTGGATGGCATCACTGACTCCATAGACATGAGTTTGAGCAAGCTCCAGAAGTTGGTTATGAACAGGGAAACCTGGAGTGTTGCAGTCCATGGGGTTGCAGAATTGGACATAATCGAGTGGCTGAACTGAACTGAATGTTAATTTGTTTATTTTACCTATTGTGAAAGTATTAGTCGCTAGGTCCTGCCTGACTCTTTGTGACCCCGTGGACTGTAGCGTGCCAGTATCCTCTGTTTATAGAATTCTCCAGGGAAAAAATATTGGAGTGGGTAGACATTCGCTTCTCCAGGGGAATCTTCCCGACCCAGGGACAGAACCCAATCTCCTACATGATAGGTAGATTCTTTATGATCTGAGCCACCAGGGAAGGGAAGTCTATTTTACCTCTTAGTGCTTAACATTTGCTGTTGGCAATTTCTGTTAATAGTTACAATTGTGTGTGTGTGTGTGTGTGTGTGTGTGTGCGCTCAGTCACTTAGTTGTGTCTGACTCTGCCGCCTCATGGACTGTAGCCCACCAGCTCCTCTGTCCCTGGAATTGTCCAGGCAAGAATACTGGAATGAGTTACCATTTCCCACTCCAGGGGATCTTCCCCACCCACAGATGGAACCAGTCTCTTGTGTCAACTTCACTGGCAGGAAGATCCTTTTCCACTAGCACCACCTGAGAAGCCCCAGTTGTGATTGACAGTTTGCTATTTCTCAAAAGGCTCTTAGTTTCTGCTAGACATCTGGAGTGCTAATTTTCCTGCTATGAGATATGTGAAAGAAACTTGCTAACACTGTGATTTTCAATATACATTTAAAGAAGCTTGTCATTCTTTTCCATATACAATGAGAATGAAGAAAACCAGTATTAAACCTAAGGTGGGGCTAAATCTCCAGAAACAGAAACCAAGGCTGATGCAGTTTCAGAAAAATTAATAATTGGCAAAAAGCAGTTAAAGTTCAGATGTATGTTTAAGTAAAATGGTTATTATACTTAAAAACCAAGTTTCTAGATAGAAAAAAAGGACCACTGCTTTGTTTTACATCCACCAGAAAACCTGGTGTGAGAAGAAAGTGGGAATGACTGGATGTGCAATGCAGAAAACATCTTACCTGAAGACCTATGGGACCAGGAGGTCCTGGGAAACCTCTTGCACCTTCATCACCTTTTTGTCCAAACATCCCCTGCTGACCTCTGGGACCTGGTTCACCATCACCTCCCTAGAGAAGACCAATACAAATGATCACAAACTGGAAAAATCATGATTCTTCCATAAGACATCATAAAAATATAGTCATTTCTCATTTAATCAAAGTTGGTCTGTTATAAGCAACCAAGTGATAAGTAGGTAAAATGTGTATTATCTGCTGCAAATATATGATTGTTTGTTTTGCTTTACATTATTTGATTATGGAATATGACTGATTTTGATTTTTCTCATGTTTTGATTTTTCTCAGTTCAGTTCAGTTGCTCAGTCATGTCCGACTCTGCAACCCCATGGACCGTAGCCTACAGTGCTCCGTCCATGGGATTTTCCAGGCAAGAGTACTGGAGTGGGTTGCCATTTCCTTCTCCAGGAGATCTTCCCAACCCAGGGATCGAACCTGGGTCTCCCGCATTGTAGGCAGATGCTTTGCCATCTGATCCAGTGAAATAAGAGCTATGTAACAAGGGAAAATAATGTTTGGAATTTCCTACGTATTAAGTACTTCCCAACTGGTTATTAGCTATCTTCCAATGAAGTCACAGTGTTTTTTATTTATAAAGATCAACTTGGCTATCTATATTAGATAATTTAAACTTGATTCAATGTTAAGCATAAAAACAAACCTATTACCACATGAAATCGACTGGTTATGTGACAGTTCATGGATTTATCTAATCAGAGAATAGTAAGGGCTTAAGATTTGCTGAACAAAGAGGAACACTTACAGCAATTCCAGGGGCACCAACTGGACCTTGAAGACCTGGGGGACCAGGAGGACCCTGAAATGAAATAAAAATCAGTAAATTTGAAACTGAAGCCAAAAGAGCCTCAGTTATAGAGTACAGAACATTTGATTGATCAGAATCTATTAAGCCTCTATACACTTCTTGGGGAAAAAGGTTTTTGCATTTAGTGCAGTCAACCATTATTTATTTTACTTCTTGAGCTTCAGACTTGCTTACTTGCACTCATTTTTAAATTGGCAGTTATTGAAAACATTCTCATCTGTAATACTGTTGATATTTAAAAAAGGATTTCTATGCTAATATTTAAAAATCATGTCAAAGTTTCACACTTGAAAATTTTCAAAATACCACATTTCTTTAGTGAGATATCTATGTGTCAAAAAGAGACATGAAGACGTTCATAGATACTATATTTTCCAAAAGAAAAATAGGTTGTGGGGAATTCTATATAGACAGAGAGTAACGATATATGAAAACTTGGAATTTTTCTCATATGTAAACACATGCAAATTCAGTGTTATGTATTCAGTAAACCAGAACTACTTATTTTAAGCAATAGATTTCAGAAGCTTTATAAGTCTTCCATGCATAAATATATTTTCTTGTTTTCTTTTTTTTTTCTTTTACACAATCAGGCACTATAAAAGATCCAGACACTTGAGTCGTGGAATTGTACTGCTCTTTTTCTTAAAACTGCCACACGTCGGGTACAATGTTTGAAGCATAGATTCTGGAGATGTGGTTGAGGGACCAGCAGCGTTCCTTTCAGGTTTCCACTAGGTCAGTATCTTTTTCATAGCAACACAAAGACGTTATCTATCTTTAAACTATATGGTATTTGAACTAACAATGTAAAAGCAATGGAGGGAAAAATTGCAGACAGTTTAGTCTCATTCTGAGGTTTTAAGGTTTGAATTATTTCATTTCTTAACACAAAGTTTTGAAAAGAGGTTTTATTAGAATTGACCGAATTTCAAACTGAATAGTTACTACAGAGGTAATATAGTGGTAATATTATAGGGAGACATAAGGAAATAGTAATATGAAAAAATATCCATGGTTAATAGCAAAAGGAATTAAATTAATAAATCCGTCTCAATAAGAAGTAGGAAACTCACGTTTTCTCCTTTGTCACCCTTGCTGCCTTTTTGTCCTGGTTCACCAATTTCACCCTGAATTTGAAATATTTGAGTTAAAATTCATATCTAATATGCCATTCCTACCATTGCATTATGATCACTATCATCTTATGACTAAATTATGTGCTAGCATTTAATGTCACTATTTAAATTGGAAAAGCCTAGTGATCACTTTCCTGTATTGACTAATATTGCTGTTTAGAATTGATAAACATACAGAGAAGCAAAAGTCAGCTGAACTCTGAGGAATATTACAGCTGGGATTTTCAATTCACAAAATCAATTTCATCTGAAATATCACCAGTATAAACTGATAATGGAAATACACTGATTTATATAAAAATATAATTACACATTAATCAAAAATCAATCTATTTTTTCTCCTAGTTTTCCAACTGCTAAAGTATAATGCATTATCAGCACACTAGGTTAACAAATTTTGTTATATAATTTCACAGTAATGCTAGAAAGTATATTCAATTCAAACACAACACAGCTATACATTTAAAATCAAGAGATTAGAATCTTCACTTACACATTAGTAAGAAATAGAGAAGTACAGGATTATCAAATATGTATGCAGCTCATTGTTAAATTTTAACTCTACAATATCCAAGACACTGTGGTTAAATGTATACAACTAATTACTTTAATTTCACATTTATATGAGAAATATTAAAAACAGATAAGAGTTTCTGGCATCTGCTAATTTTTCTCACTACCATTGTTCTTGTCTTATTTAGATCCCACATACTATTTCACAGGAAAATTCTAATTCTAAGCCCCTAAATTAAAACTTTTGAGCACAAGAAAGCTATATTGAAACTTTGAAAAATATATCTTTAGATTTTATATCTAATCTTAAGAAAGATTATATCTAGGATTTTTGAGAAAAAATTTATTTTTCATGGTATGTACTAACATAAATAAAGAGTACTCACCTTGTCTCCATCTTCTCCAGGGGAGCCAGCAGGCCCCGCAGGCCCTGGGAGACCCACAGGGCCTTGTACTCCATCTCTCCCTGCCGGACCTTGGGGACCTTTTTCTCCCTGCATTGAAAATCCACCAAGTCTTTACTTGGCTGTAAGAAACCTATGAATTTGCCACTCATAATTTATAAGTGAAGCTACAAGAGTCATATCCTGGCTTCCATATTTAACAAGGAAATTGTTTTGATTTTTACCCAAATGCATTTTCTCAGTAGCAAATGATAACATGAAATATTCTTTTGTGACTAAGAACACTACTATTGCTAACCATTTATGAATCTCATAAAAAATAATCATCAACAAAAATAATCAATAGAATTTTCCTTTGAACCACACATTTTCAAATCAAGCATTATATATTAAAAATCAGATGCTTAATGTTTATGAAAAGTTACTGACCCTTTATGTTCTGTATTGCTACTGAAATAGCTGGACAGTGGCTGGTAGGCCTTAAAAACCATAAAATGCATTTGCTCACATGCCCAACTTTATAATATGCTTTATGTGTAGATGTTTTTCATTTTTAACAAATGTTTCATTAATTTTTCTAGATTTTGGTAATTTGATTTTCTTGCTTTTGATTCAGAATGAAAAGGTTGTTAGCTTCTTAAAATTTTTTCTTTATCTTTTGACAGTGACATTATTTTGCTCTTTTAAAATTTAAGTATATTGTATAATTGAAAAAGTAGAGCCTTGGTAATGAAGATGGCAAAAATTCCTTTCCTAAAAGTGAAGACCTCATCAGTTCTGCACAGAGTTTTTTTTTTATTGTACTTGGTAGTTCTGTCTTTCTTCCTGCTATATAATCTGGGAATCCATATCATTAGTTCCTGCCTTTACATTATCCTGTGCCACTATCTACCCCCTTCCCTGTCCCTTACCACCTCGTTTCCAAGTTTTATCTCTTGAATATATTTACTTCACTTTATCTCCACCATTAATATCTTATCCCAAAATACTAGTAGCCTTCCTCTGAACTGTTGAAATACCTCCTTCCTATCTCACATCTATTCTTACTTCCAAACTATTCCCTATGTTGTAACCAGAGAGACAGATAATCTTTACAACATTCTTTAGTCAATTTACTTGTTTACCATTCCTAAGATAAAGAGCAAGCTGCTAGTGCAGTCTCCCCATTACCTGGTTTCTACTGCCTTTGCCATTACTCTGTATTTCAGCTCCTCTAGATCTTTTTTTAAACTTGATGACATTTCCTTCCTGTTACTTGGCCTAAACACGTGTTGTTCATTTGCCTGGAATGCCCCTAGGAGGATCCTCCACTTAGTTAATTCCTCCTCATCTTTTATATTCCATCATTAATGCCCTGTCCAAGGAAAGGCTCTGACTTCAGCTGAGGTCTTTCTGTCACAATCTGATATATAGAAGTACATTTCTTTATGTCATTAACCATAGTTTGTAATTGTACATGTACTTAGTGATTCTTTGATTATTTTCCAATAAGCTCCATCAGACAATAAACTGTGAGAGAAGAAACTGTTTTTGTATTCCATTGTATCTTCTTGGCCTGTGGCCCACGATAGCCATTTAAGGAGTATTAGTTGAATTAATCTATTGCTTAATGACAAAAATAAATATCTATAAAACAACTTTTACAAGTTTATTACTTTATTGGGTTCCATATGATCTCATTTTTTCAAAACTATGTCATAATCATCAGTTAATAATATCTCCATTGTCACACTGGAGACCTTTTATTTCATTCAAATTAAATATTACAATGTCACCAACCTATCTCCACTCATAAAATGTGTTATGCTATTCACAATGAATGTCACTACTTTGAACACATCAACTGATTCAGATCTTTCTCGCTAAATTGAATTTCCTTCAGAACCTGAACTCTAAAAATTGAATCTATGCGAGTATGTGTAAATTAAACAAATTAATTCTTATCTGCTTTTGTTATAGTACACATAAACGCTTGCCAGGAATCACCTGCTGTTTATTTCTTTTGATCCTGGTATGAGTAGAATCAGGGATAACCTTTCAACAGATCTATAACAATCTAAATTTAGATTCTTCATTTTACAACCCTGCAAGATGGTAAACACCTTCCCTATTACGGATATCTTGGCCCATAACCTATAGGACTACCAGAAACATCACTGACCTCTCCTTAAGCAATGTTTATTTCATTACCTCTACTTCTTCATCAATATTAATAGCTGATAACACTGATAAAATTAGCTAATCATCCCCATGTCCTTTGTTTGACTCTGTGTGAACTTAGCCTCATATCTTTTATTAGAATTCACCAAATCCATCCCTTCTGATTCAAAAGCTAATTTATGCATTTATTTCTAGTTATTAATTAATCTTTTGATGAAAACTTTGGTTTACACCCAATGATGATGATGATCCTACAAAGTGAAAGAACTACAGTTTCATCTACTCATCACAAAATATTAAGGTATTTTTTTTCAGAAATAAGGAAACAAAGGTTTAGAGATATTAACTTATCCCAAATAATGAACAAAATAAATAATAGAACTGAGCTCCCAGCTCAATTCTTATTGGCTTAAAGCCAGCAATGTTAGTTTACTCTGACATCCTTACTTCCTCACTTTTCATTGATTCTTTCTTATTATCTGTTAAGTAGATAAATATAAAGTGAAAATGAAAGTGAAGTCGTGTCCGACTCTTTGCGACCCCATGGACTATAGCCTACCAAGCTCCTCTTTCCATGGGATTTTCCAGGCAAGAATACTGTAGTGGGTTGCCATTTCCTTCTCCAGGGAGATAAATATAATTGCATCACAATAATACTAATAACCAGAGGCAATGCATTCAATTTTGCTGGTATTCCCACCTCCTGACTCCCTATTCTTCTAGGCTCAGGCTTAACTTAAGTGTTCTGTATGCACTTATCCCACTCCTTTATCATCCACCTTCTTTTTGAACCCCACTGAAATTACCCTGAAGTCTTGAATGCCCAATAGCCAAATCCTGGTCTGTCTTATCTTTTGTTCTCAACTTTGAGTATTCTTGATCACTTACAACATTCAACAAAGGAAACTCTTTTCTCTCTTGGCCTTCATGATAGTGTGCCACTGGATATATTTCATATCACTCACAGACAGTCTCTCTTGCTCTCCCTCTTACTGGATCCTTTCAGAACTCTCACCATTACAATTTTCCCTAAAGAGTCTAGATCTTTATTCTCTTCCCTCAATACTGCATCAAATGGAGACTCAATAATACAGCCTATATCAAACTTATTCTAAATAACTCCCAGACTTGCAATCCTGACATGTATCATTCTCTCTTCAATTATATTTACATGCTCTTGAAACTGAAAATAATGTTTCCTTGTGTCTAAACCTACTAATGCCTAATCAATTTATGGTCAATATATTGACTTCACTGTGTTTTGGATCTGGCCTCTGCCTATTTCTGTAGCAGTCTCAGATAGACTCACATAGCTTCCTATCTGTAGTCCTTCAATCCAGTACCTCCCTAATACAATTAGTAGGTTTCTTCAATAATAATTCTTTCCATCAAAATATTTCTATCAATGCACTTAGGTAGAAAAAGTTTTAGCTTTCTTTTCTTTACCTGCTTTCCAGCACCCCCTATTCCTCCAAGTTTCTTATCTGGATGATTAATTTGGGGATACAGATTAGGCCAGTTATTGCCTATTGTCATATGGATATTCATGGCTCTCGTTTTCCATTTTCTCCCTTCCAAGGTGGTTGTTTGGTAGGTAAACAGACCAAGGACTTGCCTTTCACAGATCACTATCTTATCTTTCTTTCTTTATGCAAGCCTTAACTTACTGATAGTTATATGACAAATTATAATACAAGTTTTCAGAGGAGTTAAAAATCAAAATTTATATTTGGGTTTAGGAAGAGGTAAAAGGCTTCATGTAACGTCTAAGCCAATGTCTCCATCAGTTTTTACTAAACTTCTGCATGGAGGTTTATGAATACTTTCACCCCACACTTCTATAAGAAGGTTATGCTACTATCTTCAATCCTGTTTAATAAAAGAACAATAGAATGAACATCTTGGACTTTTTTTCATGGTGGGAATAACTGAGAGAGAATGGATGGGCAGAGCATTCTCCTTTCCCTTCCAACTCATACTATCCACTAAAACCAAAACCCAGGCCAAATCTTAGCTCTTAAAAAGGCTTTTGATCAATAATTTCTCCTCTACATCACCAAAGTAATTTAATACAACTTTCAACACTTTTCCGTATTCTTACATTCATTTCAATATTTAACTTTTTCTTCATAAATTCTAGGTATTTAGCCAAGTTGCTGCTGCTGCTGCTGATGCTAAGTCACTTCAGTCGTGTCCGACTCTGTGTGACCCCATAGACGGCAGCCCACCAGGCTCCCCATCCCTGGGATTCTCCAGGCAAGAATACTGGAGTGGGTTGCCATTTCCTTCTCCAATGCATGAAAGAGAAAAGTGAAAGTGAAGTCGCTCAGTCTGTCCGACTGTTAGCGACCCCATGGACTGCAGCCCACCAGGCTACTCCATCCATTGGATTTTCCAGGCAAGAGTACTGGGGTGGGGTGCCATTGCCTTCCCCATAGCCAAGTTAAAACCCAGAATTTAATTATCTTCAGGGAATTCTGGACTTCTCTAATAAGTATTAGATAGTCTCAATTTACACTTAAAGCAATGCATATTCTCTTCTCTGTATATATTCTTTATTGTGCTGTGCCAAAATATGAGTGCCCTGGATTTTTGAATGAAAATCAAAAATGTCCTGAATGAATGAAATTTCCTGAATCTGTGTTTTATATCCCCTTTCAGTGCACAGTATACTATAAAGGTTTTATAGACAAATCTTTAGTTTCTGATATTGGTTGGAAATTATAGAAATTCTAAGAGGGAGACAAAGAACAATTTTTTATTTTTTTCCATTAACATCTCAGCAAACAATGTCTAAATTTTCTTCAAATGTATTTGAAGCTGGATATGTATTGTTTTAAAAATTTTTCAGCAATTAAAAATGCTTTTTATGTCACCCAAAAATTCCACCCACCCTAATTATTCTAAGTGTTTCTAAAAGATAGTAGATTACAGAAAAACAGTCATTGTAATTTGAAAATACTAAAAAAATCACAAACATTAATGTCAATGGACAATGAAATCATCATGCTAAATCAGACTCAACTTGCTAAAACCAAGGCCTAAGTGATAAAAAGGTATTTTGAAGATTGTAGGTTTAAACTAAATTATATACATTCAGAAAATGAAGATCATGGCATCCGGTCTGATCACTTCATGGGAAATAGATGGGGAAACAGTGGAAACTGTCAGACTTTATTTTTGGGGGCTCCAAAATCACTGCAGATGGTAACTGCAGCCATGAGATTAAAAGACGCTTACTCTTTGGAAGAAAAGTTATGACCAACTAGATAGTATATTCAAAATGAGAGACATTACTTTACCGACTAAGATTCGTCTAGTCAGGGCTATGGTTTCTCCTGTGGTCATGTATGGATGTGAGAGTTGGACTGTGAAGAAGGCTGAGTGCTGAAGAATTGATGCTTTTGAATTATGGTGTTGGAGAAGACTCTTGAGAGTCCCTTGGATGGCAAGGAGATCCAACCAGTCCATTCTGAAGGAGATCAACCCTGGGATTTCTTTGGAAGGAATGATGCTAAAGCTGAAACTCCAGTACTTTTGCCACCTCATGTGAAGAGTTGACTCATTGGAAAAGACTCTGATGCTGGGAGGGATTGGGGGCAGGAGGAGAAAGGGACGACCGAGAATAGATGCCTGGATGGCATCACGGACTCGATGGACGGGAGGCTGAGTGAACTCCGGGAG
>SJYX01018486.1:187285-206033 GCA_006410675.1 Oreotragus oreotragus
AGATGCCTGGATGGCATCACGGACTCGATGGACGTGAGTCTGAGTGAACTCCGGGAGTTGGTGATGGAGAGGGAGGCCTGGCGTGCTGCGATTCATGGGTCGCAGAGTCGGACACGACTGAGCGACTGAACTGAAGACTTACATATACACAAAAGTATTGAATTTATATCTTTGTTTATGATGGTCAGCAACTTTTATATACATTTACTGGGTTTTTGCTTTAATCATGGAGGGTGAGAGAATGCTTTAACTTTCTTTTTTGAAAATTAATATGATTAAATCAAAAACAGTATCAAGGTTAGGAAAGAAAGCTTGATGATGAAACATAAATCTAATGAATATAGTACATTGATTATTTAAATATAAAATTTTTAAACAGTAGATATAAGATCAAATAATTGACCAGATGTTTTCCACCTCTTTCACTGCAGATCAAAACATAAATTACATAAAAAAGGGCAGCTACTTCCTATGTGTTTCACTTGTAGAAATGATTGGAAATGAAGTTGTATATTGGAAATGAAATATAGTTTTGTATAGGAGTGAAAAGTGCTCATTTTTCTAACTCTATGCTGTAAAGTATAGTTTTAATCAAAAGTCCAATTTTAAAAAGACTTAAAAGGAGCAAAATCAGAAGCTTTTACATTAATAATATCCAATTCCCTCACAGGTATTAGGGTTTCATAACGTATAGAAAATGTCATCTTACTTAATTGAATTTGAAGTTTTCTGTATTATAAATACAAAAGAAGTGTGTTTACATGGCAGGCACATATGCAGAAAGAATGCAGTGGAGTATGAAGAGCTAATATCCTTGAATAAAAAGTAATAACTTGTGCAGAGTGGCAATATAATATATTCCTTCCTTGAAATTACTTACTGGAGCACCTTTCTCTCCAGCTGGACCAGGGGGACCCTGGGGTCCTGGCCGCCCTGGCAAACCAATTGGGCCAGCTGTTCCTGCTGATCCACGTTCTCCTGGTGAGCCCTAATATAGGGAAAAAAAGGTATTTTGTTATTAAAGATGGAAAAAGAGATACTTAGGAATCACTTATTCAGTATCGACATTTTATAATTTGTATAACATAAAAGTCACTTTCAGATAATTTTAAAATCTCAGAATACTACTCACAATTTAAAAGATTAAATTCTAGCCCCAATATTAAGCACAGATATTAAAGTTAAGAAATACTGATAAGAAGAAAAGTATTTCAGAATAATATATCTTAGCATTTTACAGACATTTTCTTTTTCATTTGAGTGTTCCTAATTGTTCACAATGCTTTATAAGACATAAATGCAACAGTACATTACTATATAATTTTCTCCCTGTATTATCATGAATTGGCAGGTTACACTGTCTAAGACTAACATTTTCAAAATGATTTCTGTACTTCACCTTAAACTCGCTCAATCACAATTTCTAAGTCTTAAAAATAAGTTCAGAAATTGTCATTGCATTAACGTACAAATAAAATTTTTTACATAATTAAGTTTAATAATCACTATCCCAGTACTTGGACTTTTTCCAAGAAAATAAGTCCTTAGATTTATCTTAGAGTCCTATAGGGATCATTTGGTTTTATTATAAACACTAGACAGATAATTCACATTTAAGTAGATATGTCCATTTGAATTTCAAAATAGATGCCATATGTTTTATTTTGCTATAAGAATACCTAATATGTAAAATTTTAAAAAGTGTGGATACTGCCTTCATGTTAATTATCTTATCAAAAATTTTAAAGAAGTATTATTTAAAGCAAAAATAAAAGAAATGCAAACATAGATCTACTAAGTCATATAATGCTCAAAGTTAACCTTCTACCATCTTCAATTTTCAAATGAAAATTGAAATTTCATTCCAATTTCATTCAGATTCAAATGAAAGATAACAAGAATAATGTCTTTGGATTAAATTCCTAGATGTGTGGCTAAGTTATAATTTATTCTTTTAATTCGAGATTGAACTAAATGTGAAATATTAGAAAATATGATTTTTAGCAGATTCCCTTAATAATTAGGAAGTCTAGATAATATCATCATTTGAAAACTCAAATGATTTAAAAAGTTGGAAAATGCAGTACTTTCACATTTTTACTTAATATTATTCTGCCTATGTAATTAGAAATAATTTTATTTTACAAATACGAATTACTGACTTTGTTCTAATTTTTATTTTTATTAGCTAGGACACTAATTACATATGAACATAAAAACAATGATAATGACAACAACTTGTGTTAACATAGTACTTTACAATTTAAAAGTCAGGTTAACATTTATTTGTCACTTTACTCCCAGAAAGATTCCATGGAGCTTTTGGTGCAGCTGTAGAATCTTCCCGACCCAGGAATCAAACCGAGGTCTACTTGCACTGCAGGCAGATTCTTTACCCACTGAACTATCAGGGAAGCCCAGGAATAGAACAGCAGTATTAAAAGATGAAGAATATAAGAAGCTAAATGTCCTTCCAGTAATCAGGGTACTAGTCAAGGGCAACCCTGACCAAGGACTCTTCCCTGGGCTTTACTCCACAAAGCCACCCACTGCTTCTCAGAAATGAAGACTAACAACTCTCAGGAGCTATCAAATTGGAATTTCTCTAAATGTAGCAACTATTCAGTTTTATTGAACTATTCCTTGATTGCAGAGGATTACAAACTATTTCTGTCTTATACATCACCCTGGTTATTTAACTTATATGCAGGGTACATGATACGAAATGTCAGGCTGGATGAAGCACAAACTGGAATCAAGATTGCTGGGAGAAATATCAGTAACCTCAGATATGCAGATGACACCACCCTTATGGCAGAAAGTGAAGAAGAACTAAAGAGCCTATTGATGAAAGTGAAAGAGGGGAGTGAAAAAGTTGGCTTAAAATTCAACATTCATAAAACTAAGACCATGGCGTCTGGTCCCATCACTTCATGTCAAATTGATGGGGAAACAATGGAAACAGTGAGAGACTTTTTTGGGGGAGGGGCTCCAAAATTACTGCAAATGGCAACTGCAGCCATGAAATTAAAAGACACTTGCTCCTTGGAAGAAAAGCTATGACCAACCTAGACAGCATATTAAAAACCAGAGACATTACTTTGCCAGCAAAGGTCTGTCTAGTCAAGCTCTGGTTGTTCCAATAGTCACGTATGGATGTGAGACTTGGACTGTAAAGAAAGCTGAGCACCAAGGAATTGATGTTTTTGAACTATGGTGCTGGAGAAGACTCTTGAGAGTCCCTTGGACTGCAAGGAGATCCAACCAGTCCATTCTGAAGGAGATCAGTCCTGAATATCCACTGGAAGGACTGATGCTGAAGCTGAAACTCCAATACTTTGGCCACCTGGTGTGAAGAACTGACTCACTGAAAAAACCCTGATGCTGGGAAAGATTGAAGGCAGGAGGAGGAGGAGACGACAGAGGATGAGATGGTTGGATGGCATCACCAATTCAATGGACGTGAGTTTGAGTAAGCTCTTGGAGTTGGAAAATGGACAGGGAAGCCTGGTGTGTTGCAATCCATGGGGTGGCAAAGAGTTAGACACAACCAAGCGACTGAACTGAACAGAACGAACTGAGAAGACTATTTACTATGTAATTTCTTGACATTTTTCTGGCTACATACACAAGCTACACAGAGTACTCTTTTTATTTTGTGAGGTATCTGAAAATTAAAGGAATCTAAATGAATAGAAATGATACAAATTTTAGGTTATTGGGAACAACTTAAGAGTAACACTAGAAAACTAATGTTGTCTCATTTTCTTTAAGACTAACTGGACCACTGTTATGGTTGTTTTATTATAGGATATTTTAAACATAGGAGATAGAAATCATTTGAGAAACTTTACTAAAAGTATGGCTAAAAAATCATGGAGTTTGAACCTTGATATAAACAAGTGACATTTTTGAGCTATAATAAGTATACATTTTAAAAACAAACTCAGGAATTGTTGTGCAGAAGGATAATAATTAATCAAGTTATGTGAAAACTTTATTTTTATCAATCACATTACTCAAATATGAAATAAAAACAATTGCAAAGGAAAATTTCATTTAGTAGTTTTTTAGATAACAAGCACCTGCCCTCTGTGAAAATGTTATTTTTAATTTAATAATATTAAAATATTTTATGTAAAAGAGTCAACCACAAGCGGTGTGACTGTTAACCAGGTGGCAAGACTTTGGGTGAATGATACCAGAGGCCAGTGCAGAAAATAAAAAGGAGAATCATCTGAGTGCATTTAACAGGTACAGTCCTAAAAGTTAAAGGAACGCAAAGATCAGTCTTATAAGTGACAGAGAAGTCAAAGAGGAAAAGCAGAGGCAGAGGAGAGGGCAGGGGTGACAGTGAAATGCACAATGTGTGTGAGAGAGAGGAGGAGGAAGACAAGGAGGAAAAGAAGAGCAAGGACACAGAAATTGAGAGAAACACCAAGGTGTGCCCTGAATTACGGAAAAGAGAGGAATATAAATGTCAGCAGTAGTCTTTTCGGTAAAAGAAAGTAGTAAATGAAAAGTAGAGAGGAAAGTGGTAAATGAAAGTAGTCTTTTTTGGTAAAAGTGTAAACAGAAGGATCACAAGTCGCAAAGCAGTAAATAATCTGCCTGCCATTGTAGGAGATGCAAGAGAGGCAGGCTTGATCCTTGGGTTGTGAAGATCCCCTGGAGGAGGAAATGGCAACCCACACTCCAGAATTCTTGCCTGGAGAATCCCATGGACAGAGGAGCCTCACGGGCTACAGTCCATGGGGTCAGAGAGTCAGATGCAACTGAGCACGCACGTGCGCGCGCGCACACACACACACACACACACACACACACACACACACACACACAGAAGACAATATACAGTGTGACTAGAGTGATTCTTTTTCATTCCAAGAAAACACTGTCATCCCTAAAGATTAGTCTTTACTTATCTGAAAATCTAATTTCTTGAGGATCAATGTGCATACAAGGTGGCTGTATTGCATTTTTAGCATTTTACCTATAAAATCTCACACAAGCATTATTACCCATTAGAGTTATCAATCTAAACTAAGTATCCCATTTAAGTGCTGGGATATTTCATTTGCAATTGATGATACAGGTTGTAAAGAGATACATTTTACTTCTCAGGCCATGAAATCTTTCTCTTTGATCCTGTTTTAAATTTAAATCCCAGCTTTTCAAAGACTACCTGAGGAAGACATCACTTTAAACTGTGTTGAGATTGACAGCTGCTAGACCAAAATGATAAAAGAAGAGATTCACTAGAAAGCAGATATGTATTTTAAGAGAATTTATTATTTTCCAACTAATGACACTACTAAACACATTGTATTACGTGCTTTACATGTGCAATATAATTTAACTCCTGTGTAAGGCTCAGGATCTCACTCATGAGCCTTGTTTCAGTTTCCTCCTGCAATACAGAGTACTTCATAATGGTGAAGAAAAAATTCCTAATTGTTTGTAGCACTATAATTCACACATATTATGCTAAATTTTAATAAGTACAAGAAATAGAGGCCAATTAAATCCACTTGTACCAGAATAAGCTTATGTCGGTTGAATACTTTCTAAAATGAGAAAAAATTAATGGCAATGCTTATTGCCTTTGTCCAAATAGTTATACAGTTCATTTGAACTGTGCTATATAAAACTCAATAGAATTTTTTCCCTATTTCCCACTATTGTTTATTATTTTAATTTTTACAATGAAGAATTATTTTTAGTTTTGAGAACTATTTAACACATGTGACAAAATAGGACTTTTTCACTATCTTCCAGCTCTGATTTCCCTTTCTTATATGTAGAAATATGTGAAATCAGTGAAAGAGGAGAGTGAAAAAGCTGGCTTAAAAGTCAATATTCAAAAAACTAAGATCATGGCGCCTGGTTCCATCACTTCATGGCAAATTGAAGGGGACAAAATGAAAGCAGTGACAGATTTTATTTTGTTGGGCTCCAAAGTAACTATGGGCAGTGACTGCAGTCATGAAATTAAAATACGCTTGGAAGGAAAGCTATGACAAACCTGGACAGCATATTAAAAAGCAAAGACATCACTTTGATGAAAAAGGTCCATAGCCAAAGCTATGGCTTTTCCAGTAGTCAATAACAAACGTGAAAGTTGGACCATAAAGAAGGCTGAGTGCTGAAGAATTGATGATTTCAAACTGTGGTGGTGGGGAAAATTCTTGAGAGTCCCTTGGACTGCAAGGAGATCAAACCAATCAATCCTAAAGGAAATCGGCCCTGAATATTCACTGGAAGAACCGATGCTGAAGCTGAATTTCCAATACTTTGGCCACCTGATGCGAAGAACTGACTCACTGGAAAAGACCCTTATATTGAATAAGATTGAAGGCAAAAGGAAAAAAGGGTGGTTGTGGATGAGATGGTTAGATAGTATCACTGACACGATGGACATGAATTTGAGCAAACTCCACGAGAGATTGAGGTACAGGGAAGCCTGGCATGCTGCAATCCTTGGGGTCAAAAAGAGTTAGATAAGACTTAGCAATTGAACAACAACAAACATACTGAAGTCTAAATAGTTTGAGTTCATGCATTTTTTGAGAACACATTTATCCTTTATCTTCTCAGAAAAATATTAATATAATCACAGTCAAGAATTTTTTTCTTTTACTTTACATTTTAGATTGTTATGTGAAAATTGTTTCTTTGTGAAAATTGTTTCTATGTGAAAATACTAAATCTCTCATTATCCCTCTAAGATGAAGGGCCCATTTTTACATCTGATTGTTTGGTCCCATTTATCTTCTACCTTGGACAGTCCTTGGTCTATTCCTGTACTGTTAAAATTCCAACCACTCTTTATGCTCAGGATGACAACCTCCTCTCTCCAAAGTTGTATTATTCTGAGAATTTAAATCATGAGACATCATTCTAAATATTCCTTACACAGTTACCATTGTACCCTAGGTTTTCTACTATTATTTTCTGAAGGCATTAATATAGCATTTGTAACTTAATTTTGTCCTATAAATACTCATGATTTGATTTCATCATGAATATTTCCAAAGCTTAATAACTGTATGTATTACATAACTATAAATAATAATATACTTAAGAACATAATGATATAATTAGATATATGCACTGGTCTTTTATAAATTATGGATATGTTAAAAAATTTAATTCCTAAATAAACTCATGTGTAGTCAGTAGAAATTTACCAAATTTGCAGATGAATATCAATAGAATATATACTTTCCACAGAGGATGTGGTATATAATTGAGAAATATGTATTACTTAACAGGACACATTATAACTGACACGTGAAAATAACTCACAGCTTTTATTTAAGAAAAGAATGCTTATTAATTTTATAGTGAAGTATATTTAATATCCAAAAATAATCAAATAAATATTTTCACATATACACATATATTATATAATGCTAATTTGAATCANATGAATATCAATAGAATATATACTTTCCACAGAGGATGTGGTATATAATTGAGAAATATGTATTACTTAACAGGACACATTATAACTGACACGTGAAAATAACTCACAGCTTTTATTTAAGAAAAGAATGCTTATTAATTTTATAGTGAAGTATATTTAATATCCAAAAATAATCAAATATTTTCACATATACACATATATTATATAATGCTAATTTGAATCACTGATAATATGTATAGTTGGAAGATATACTATCTTTATTGCAAACTTTACTATTTTAATTACTCTCTGAAGCATTCCTAATATTAAATTTCAGATTGCCGTCTTGCTTGTGAAACCTGCATTAAGATTAACAGTAAAAACATTTTGCTTCCTTGAAGTTAAAAAAAATTGCTTATAATCTTGTCACAGCTCATTAACTATGAAATAGTGGATTAAAACAAGAAGAGACATTTCCAATGAATATTTGTGCCCTAAAGTACAATTGCAATTTCCTTTCCCATTAGTTATTTCAAACATACTATGTCTAGATATTTTTGATAACAGCATTTCTGCAATGATATTATATTACATATCTATAAATGGAAAAGTGAAAATCTGTGATGATACCTACTGATTAAACAAATGCTATTACAAACTTACAAATCTTATTTAAATATTCCCAGGTCATCTTTTAAAAGAATAAGTCTTACGAATCCTTTAATCCCAGTTGAATCAGTTAAGAAAGTTCATTAAAAATGAAAACTTAAACCCACTATCAAAAAGAGAACCATTTACACACTTAACAAAAATATAGAGAGACTACTCTCTTGTGATTCAGATGGAATACAAAATTTATTATGGCAGGTATCAGCCCTTAAGAAACTCACCACTGTAAATGCAATTTTTCCATAAAGTGTAGACATTTATAGCTACAGAATTTATTGCATTGCTCTATAGCTGGCTAAAGTGAAGAACAGAGAGCTTTATATTTGTCAGATAAATGAACAATTACATCTAAGAGGAATACTTTGAGTTTAAACATAGTTTAAATGGATAATGATAGTCTCACAAAGGTAACAGTTTTGCTTGTTTTTTATATTGATCTACAGTCCTTCCAGCTCTGACTGGCACATAGCAAGCCCTAAGTAAAGGTGTCAACTGTATATATGATCTTTTCCTTTTCAGCACTGAAACCACTAGTTTTCCCACCTTGAATAAACTGATTAACTTCTATTTGGCTCAATTTTCTCCCAATAAAATTGAAACAACAATGATTTGCCCTCTGTTTTTTCTGGTATTAATGTATTGATACATCTAAAGTCTGTCTTAAACTTTGAATGCAACAGATGTCAGAGTACTGTACATGAACAGCTTTAATTCAAAAGTAGATATGCAATCTCAAATAACTGTAGAAGTGAAATTTTATAAAAGAGAAAAGTAAGATCAAAACTGATATGCAGTATATCTAAGACCACACCGTTAAGAGCAGAACTTTTCCCACAAAATAGTGTATTTAATCCTAATTTAACTTTTTGTTTACTTACTCAACAATATAGCAGTGATGCTGTCCCATCAAAACTGCTTAACTGGAGAGAAAAAGAGGCTACAAGCTACAAAAATATTTCTTCAATTTAAATTGCAAAGGACACAAGAGAAATTAAAAGCTTCCCAGGTGGCACTAGTGGCAACCAACCCCCAAGCCAATGCAGGACACTTAAGAGACATGAGTTCCATCTCTGGGTGGGGAAGAGCCCCTGGAGAAGGAAATGGCAACCCACTCCACTATTTCTGCCTGGAATATCCCATGGACAGAGGAGCTAGCAGGCTCCATAGGGTCACAGAGCCAGACACAACTGAAGCGGCTTAGCACAGCAAAGGTGTGTAAAGAATTACATAAATTATGATGTCCATAATATCAAGTATTCTGTTATTTTAATACTAAATAGCAAGCACTAGCTGAAGATTGAACATTTGCCTATTTTTTAAAGATGGAGGAATTTACATTTTTCTAATCAGTGACCTTTCTTTAAGTTTGTGTTAGCTTTATCGTCTTCTGAAGTCCTTTTCCCTAAACTTTGCAATGGTAATAAAACAAAAGTCAACAGCATCAGCTTATTTCCTTGGAGCACTGAGAACACTGATTATTTTTCTAACTTTTCACACACAGGAGAACACCAGATAAATATATTCTGTTATGTTCACTAGGTGTTTCATATTCTGAGGAGCATTTGTAAAGGAAAAAAGTAATCAGAGAAATCATCTCATCTACATTCAGTTAAAAGGCAGCCCACTAGAGAGAAGAAAAAAAATAACATAAACACAAGTTCTTAGGAACAGAGCTAGCTACACAAGTACAAAGCAAAAAAAGAAAAAAGTCTAGTGCTCTTCTTTTTAAAGCCAAGTTAATCTTCATGGCAAAACTAGTTTGAGGTAATTCTCACTCTCCAGATTACATGAATTTGAGATCAGATAAGCTGAAAATTGATACTGTTGAACTGTGATGTTGGAGAAGACTCTTGAGAGTCCCTTGGGCTGCAAGGAGACCCAATCAGTACATTCTGAGAAAATCAGTCCTGAATATTCATTGGAATGACTGATGTTGAAGCTGAAACTCCAATACTTTGGCCACCTGATGCAAAGAACTGACTCATTGTATACGACCCTGATGCTGGGAAAGATTGAAGGCAGGAGAAGGGTATGACAGAGGATGAGATGGTTGGATGGCATCACCGACTCAATGGACATGGGTTTGAGTAAATTCCGGGAGCTGGTGATGGACAGGGAGGCCTGGCATGCTGCAGTCCATGGGGTAGCAAAGAGTCAGACATATCTGAGAGACTGAACTGAACTGACTGAAGCTGAAAATTCAGATAAAATATCAAGCATTACTAGAATTTAAAACACAGGCACTGAATGACTAAGTGAAAGTCTTACAGTGTCTCAGTCTTCAGTCACTGCTCCCCCACCACCTCTCTACTTGATTAATCTTGCTTGCATGCCCCCTGAGGTCTAAGTGGATGCCAATATAGAAAGTGTACTTCATCTTTAGAAAGAATAACATGTGACCCATTTGGTAAGTGAAATCCTTCTAAAAACTTGTCTATCTCCTTGTTTGAGGAATAAGTAAAGTGCCAGTAAAGAATAAGGTTCTCTGGAATAGGAGGTGGGGAAATATTAGAATAGGAATTATGATAAGAAGGGCATATACAATTCTAAAGAAGAGACAATAAGAGGAAGAAATAATAGCACATGGAGAGAAAAAGAGAGAATTGTTAGAGGACAGTTATGAAATAGAAGTCACAGAAAAGAGACAAAGACCGATGCATTGCACAGTTGTGAAATCTTGGATATTTACCTTCCAGCAGCTACGTATCTGGCCCCTCTCATACACATTCTCCATATTAATTCCCACTTTTCTAAGGGGTAGGGATGAGAGTGAGAAATGTGGTTATAAGGATAAAAGGTTTTTAATAGCACACTATTATATTTTTAAAATTCTCCTCATTTTTAGAGAAATAAATGTTTGCAATCAGGGTTTTTAAAATTATTATTATTTTCATCTTCTGGACATGCCACATGGCACATGGGATCTTAGTTCCCTGACCAGGGATCAAACTTGTGCCCCCAGCATTGGGAGATCAGAATCTTATTCACTGGACCATCAGGAAAGTCCTTGAGGAGATTTTTCTTATCAGAGAAAGAAAAATATGAGGGAGAGATTATTTAGGGAATACATTTTCCTTTATTTGTTATATGAAATATATCAATGGTAAATGTAATCTGAGAGCTTGTTTGCATAATCTATTTGTATATACTGCATGTTAACATACATATAAAATGTTTACTCAGTCTGTGTTTAACAAATGAGAAAAATGATGTTCTGCCTTCCTCTCTTGCTGTTCAGCCTCTTGCTTCTTTCTGCCTTCTGTGTGAATCAAGATATTCATTTAGTCAGTAAACGCCTTGAGAGGAGAAAACATGCCCTCCTTTGATGGGCATCTGTTACCAGCTTTTGTTACCATTATGCATACAGAGAAAATTTGGTTTAGGCCAGACTTTAGAAGCCCAAAGGAACAGTATCCCATTGGGATAATTTTGTTCAGCTTGAGTGGGAGCCCTAAAACCTGCTTCTCAATATGCATATACTCCTAATAGCTAGACCTTCAGAGAACTTTGATGATGAAATACCAATTTTCTGCTAAGAGGACTAAAATAGTATTGAACACTTCAAGACTAAGTCAAACTCATAAAAAACTTGCTTTTCATAGATAAAACTGATTTTTATTTGTATTTTGAACTCTAACATAATTCCTTTAGGGAAAAAATCATTGTTTTTACCTTCCTTTCTTTGTTCTTTTAATAGATTAATAAATTGTTTTATTTATTTCACATCCATCTTCTTCAGTAAACCATAAGCTCTATGCAGGAAATGTCAATTTAATGAATCTGTAAAACTTCAGTTTAATAGATTGAATGGCATATTCATTATTTAATTACAGTTTTTCATAGGAAAGGACTTATAGCAGCTTACAAGGAAGACATAACTAAAAGATAATATAAATAAGAAATGTTAAAAAAATGTAAGAAAAATAAATAAGCAAGTAACTTTTTACTGGCAAAAAGCAGGACTATCAATATTAGTAATCTAAAAATTCAAACTATAGACCTAGTTTAGAGACTATGCTTTTCCTAAATGTAGCTTACGATCCACGGATGATTAATGAAGTCAGTGTAACAGGTCTTGTCTAGTTAGATCTGGACATGGAACAACAGACTGGTTCCAAATAGGAAAAGGAGTAAGTCAAGGCTGTATATTGTCACCCTGCTTATTTAACTTATATGCAGAGTACATCATGAGAAATGCTGGACTGGAAGAAGCACAGGATGGAATCAAGATTGCCAGGAGAAATATCAAGAACCTCAGATATGCAGATGACACCACCCTTATGGCAGAAAGTGAAGAGGANCAAAGCCTTTGACTGTATCACAACAAACTGTGGAACATTCTTCAAGAGATGGGAATACCAGACCACCTGACCTGCCTCTTGAGAAATCTGTATGCGGGTCAGGAAGCAACAGTTAGAACTGGACACTGAACAGATTGGTTCCAAATAGGAAAAGGAGTACATCAAGGCTGTATATTGTCACCCTGCTTACTTGACTTATATGCAGAGTACATCAGGAGAAACTCTGGGCTGGAAGAAGCACAAGCTGGAATCAAGACTTCTGGGAGAAATATCAATACCTCAGATATGCAGATGACACCACCCTTATGGCAGAAAGTGAAGAGGAACTAAAAAAGCCTCTTGATGAAAGTGAAAGAGGAGAGTGAAAAAGTTGGCTTAAAGCTCAACATTCAGAAAACTAAGATCATGGCATCTGGTCCCATCACTTCATGGGAAATAGTTGGGCAAACAGTGACAGACTTTATTTTTTGGGCTCCAAAATCACTGAAGATGGTGACTGCAGCCATTAAATTAAATGACATTTAAATTAAGTTAAAATGAAATTTTAAATAAATTAAATTTCATTAAATTAAATGAAATTAAAAGACTCTTCCTCCTTGGAAGGAAAGGTATGACCAACCTAGATGGCTTATTCCAAAGCAGAGACATTACTTTGCCAACAAAGGTCCATCTAGTCAAGGGTATGGTTTTTACAGTAGTTATGTATGGATATGAGATTTGGACTATAAAGAAAGCTGAGTGCCAAAGAATTGATGCTTTTGAACTGTGGTGTTGGAGAAGACTTTTGAGAGTCCCTTGGACTCTAGGACACCCAACCAGTCCATCTTAAAGGAGATTAGTGAACACGAGATTAAAGAACACTTCCAATGAGCATTCACTGTAAGGACTGATGTTAAAGCTGAAATTCCAATAATTTGGCCACCTGATGCAAAGAACTGACTCATTGGAAAAGCCCCTGATGCTGGGTAGGATTAAAGGCAGGAAGAGAAGGAGACAACAGAGGATGAGATGGTTGGATGACATCACTAACTCAATGGACATGAGTTTGAGTAAACTTCGGGTGTTGGTGATGTACAGGGAGGCCTGGCGTGCTGCAGTCCATGGGGTTGCAAAGAGTCAGACATGACTGAGCGACTGAACTGAACTGAGGACAAGGTCAATTTCTCTTTACTATGAGAGCAGTAGGGATCACAGTTAATAGCTGCTAAGTCACTTCAGTCGTGTCCGACTCTGTGCGACCCCAGAGACGGCAGCTCACCAGGCTCCCCCATCCCTGGGATTCTCCAGGCAAGAACACTGGAGTGGGTTGCCATTTCCTTCTCTAATGCATGAAGGTGAAAAGTGAAAGTAAAGTCGCTCAGTCGTGTTCGACTCTTCGCGACCCCATGGACCACAGCCTACCAGGCTCCTCTGTCCATGGGATTTTCCAGGCAAGAGTACTGGAGTGGGGTGCCATCTCCTTCTCCACACAGTTAATAGAGTATCATAATCATTTCTTACTTTAAAGGAAAAGATGATTACTTGGGGTGCATGTACAGTTATTATCTACTACTGACTTCTTTCTCTGAAAAGCAAATAATTCAAATAGTGATTAGGGTCACAGAAATCACCTTAATGAAAGCAATATAGTTTACATAAATTTATACTTGAAACTTTAATAGATGGGCAAACTTTATTCCCTTTTATATTTGCTATAATTTTCACCAAACTATATTTTTGCTTATATTGATGTTACTTGACATGGTGGTATATCATCAAACACTGTCATATAATTAGCCAAATCTTGAAGAATTAACACTTCTTTACTGACAAGTTATAACTACAGTAAATTAGTAAATACAAAAGTGTAATTGAATATTATTTTTAGCAGCTGTTGGGAAGGAAGAAATTTTCCTCTACTCTACTAAATCCTTCTGGCTCATCCAGGAGCTAAATTGACTTGAGACAGATTACTAGGAGAAAATCAAAGATTTAAAAACATGTATACGTGGGAGAGACCCAGGGATATTAACGTGTGTATATTAGTTGCTCAATTGTGTCCAGCTCATTGCAACCTCATGGATTCATATGATCTCATGTGGCCATTAGGCTCCTTGGTCAATGGAATTCTCCAGGCAAGAATACTGGCTAGTCGGTTGTTCCCTTCCCCAGAGGATCTTTCCATTTCCTTCTCAAGGGGATCTTCCCCACCTAAGGATCAAATCTAGGTCTCTCACATTGCAAGCAGATTCTTTACCACCTGAGCCATCAGGGAAGCCCAGCCACTAGGAAGACTAAGTAACTCATTAAAATGACTAACTCCTTTACCTTAAGTATAATCTTCAGCTAAATACGATAGAAAGTATAGGGGGATAGGGGCTTAGGACTTCAAAGAGGAGAGAAACAATTGATATGATGGTAAACAAATAGTTGGTAAACAAATGTTTGCAGAGCCTGCAGAGACACAAACTGGACTCATCTCTAGGTCCTGCTGAGTTTTCCTCACCACATTTACAGTCCAGATTCTTTGCAGGTAAATCCAGTGCTTGCTCTATTAAAGGAATATGTTCTTCCAGGGCGTTCCTGAGAAGGCCAAAGCATCTTCTTGAGCTTCTGAGTCTTGATTGTTTTCAGCTTGAAATAATTGGCATGCCAAAGAGATAGATTAGGGTGGCAGATTTTTCTCTTCTACATAGTTAATATTAAAGACAATAGGAGGAGTCTTCATAATGCAAATTATTCATATTCTCTCTCTTCCAGTACACACATACACATGCATATATCCTTTTTTGTTGGCTGAAATTTTGACGAGGTAAAATTATACTTGTGGGGAAATTTCAAACTGAATTGTGCTGCAGGTATTACAAATATTATTTTTAGCCCAATTTGAAAATGTACCCCTTGACTGCGTGTCCAATGTGATTAGAATCTTTCTATTGATTTCTTTTTATTAAAATTCTCATGCCAAGAAAGCTGTGTTGGCTTAAAATAAGACACGATATAGCCACTGGAGACTTGTTTCTTTCTTGTTCTTGGAGAACTTGCTCTTTCGTTCTTGCTGTAAAGGTGAACACACATGTTTCTAATATGCTAATGATATTTTAACAAATTTTTTCATTTTAAAAAACTGTAATATTTTAAAGATTTTATTTCATTCTGGGAAATACTGAGTTGACTTCACCATATTGAAGCATTTAGGAAATGAAATGCTGTCATCTGTGTTCAGTGACGAGATACCACTGTATTCCCATTTTTTGAAAGAAGAATTATTATGCATCTTCTCCAGTCTAGGACCCTTTTATTTTCAGCCACCAAATCAGCTTTTTTTTTTTTTGCTATGCTATACTGCATATGGGATCTTAGTTCCCTGACAAGGGATTGAACCGAGGCCTCCTGCACTGGAAAACACAGTCTTAACCTCTGGATCTCCAGGGAATTCCCTTTCTGCTGACATATTAGCCCTTAGTCTTTTTTGTTGTTGTTGTTCTCTGTTTGTTTTTTTTTTTTTAATGTGCTTTCAGTTTGCAACTTTATTGAAAGCATTTTGTATTCAAAACATGCAACATTTCTCTCCCCACCTCTGAAACAGAAACAACAAACCACACTTCAGTCTCTGGCAGAATGATTGCATTCTGATGCCAAGTGTCTGATTTCAGAATTTAGCTGTGATACACAAGGCATGACAATAACGTAATGAAAATGGCTTTAAGAAATGTAGTTCTAGTAGATCTTGATCAAAATATTTCAATAAAAGGTATTTCAAAACTGTTATTAGCAGTGGCAACCTCATGGGTTAGCTAGAAAATAATAAGGTCAATGCAACAGCTTTGTTGCGTTGCATTTTGCATTGCACTGCAAAAAATTTTCATGAAACTTTCTTGAAAAACCAGTATGAGAAGTAAGAACTTAAGCTAAAAAATGTCAATAATCATAATATCAATTTCTAAGGGAATATTTAAGAAGAAGTTAGAGCAGACTTCCCTGATGGTTCAGCAGTGAAGAATTCAGCTGCAATGCAGAAGATGTGGGTTCCATCCCTGTGTCAGGGAGATCCCGGAGAAGGAAATGACAAGCCATGCCAGGGGAAATTCCATTAACAGAGGAGCCTGGTGGGCTACAGGTCATGGGGTCCCAAAGAGTCAGACATGATGGACTTGACTTAGCAACTAAACAACAACAACAGAAGTTAGAGTAGCCAGTCCAAAGAGAAACTGAGAATAGAAAGAAAACACAGGGTAACAGGGAGATAGTAATTTTTCATGGGCTTCATAAAAACAACTTTGTCATAAAAGAGAAACTTTAAAAAATGTGTTTTCTGAAACTCTTATGTGTTTCATGATAGAATCTCAGTTCTTTTCCCTAAAAAGGTCTTTAGAGAATGTTCTCTTCCCTAAAATACACCATGTATACATTGTTATCAATGGCTTTTTAGAATAACATTGTCTCATTTTGATTTGTTTTAGCTTGATATTGTTGTTTTTAGTCGTTTAGAGGTATTTGTGTATTGTACACGTCTCTATGTGGAGGGCTCTCAGCTCCAGATGGCCCAGCTTTATTCAGCATATTCAATCAATTTATTATGTGAATCATGAAGAATAGAAGTTTCAGTAGCCATTCTGTTGAATAATCTGTTCTTTAAAAATATCCTTGAGTATTATTTGGAAATAAAAATATCATCCTGATTTATACTTCCAGCCCAATAATGTAAGAGTCCTGTGGTGGTGTTAATCAATCCTTCCTTCCTCTGCTGTCACCCAAGTCGTCGATCAAAATATAATTTAAAGGACAAAGAGAAACCACTAGGTCATTGCAAAGTCCTTGTGCAATTAGAGGTTTAAATAAAGTCAGAAGAATCTTCTGCTAAAGAAAGAGGTATATTTAATGAAAATACATTCAGGGATCATTTAAATTCAACATTAAGAACAAAGATGTTTATTGAACACCAGCTACTAACAGGTGCTGGGATACGGCAGAGAACAAAACAGACCAAACTCTATTCTCATGGACTTTTCCTTCCAATTACAGGAATTGTAAACAATAAACAAATGGGCAAATGAATATCTAATGAGTTGGATGATGTTATGGGTATAAAGTGGCAAGATACTCAGTAAAGAGTGACAATGGAGTTAGTGGTGGAATTCAGAGAACTAAAAGAAAGGATTAAGGAAGCCACACAGGTTTGATCCTTGGGTTGGGAGGATCCCCTGGAGGAGAAAACTGAAACTACTGAAGTATGGAAATCCCATGAACAGTGGAGCTTGGCGGGCTACAGTCTGAAGTGAAGTGAAGTGAAGTGAAAGTCACTCAGTCATCTCCAACTCTTTGTGATCACATGGACTATACAGTTCATGGAATTCTCTAGGCTAGAATACTAGAGTGGGTAGCCTTTCCCTTCTTCAGGGGATCTTCCCAGCCCTGGTATCCCACATTGTCAGTGGATACTTTACCGCTGAGCCACAAGGGAAGCCCGAACTACAGTCTATGGGGTCACAAAGAGTTAGACAAAACTGGAGGTGATGGAATTCCAGTTGAGCTGATTCAAATCCTGAAAGATGCTGTGGAAGTGCTGCACTCAATACGCCAGCAAATGTGGGAAACTCAACAGTGGCCACAGGACTGGAAAAGGTCAGTTTCCATTCCAATTCCAAAGAAAGGCAATGCAAAAGAATGCTCAAACTACCACACAATTGCACTCATCTCACATGCTAGTAAAGTAATGCTCATAATTCTCAAAGCCAGGCTTCAGCAATACGTGAACCGTGAACTCCCTGACGTTCAAGCTGGTTTTAGAAAAGGCAGAGGAACCAGAGATCAAATTGCCAACATCTGCTGGATCATGGAAAAAGCAAGAGAGTTACAGAAAAACATCTATTTCTGCTTTCTTTACTATGCCAAAGCCTTTGACTGTGTGGATCACAAGAAACTGTGGAAAATTCTGAAAGAGATGGGAATACCAGACCACCTGACCTGCCTCTGGAGAAATCTGTATGCAGGTCAGGAAGCAACAGTTAGAACTGGACATGGAACAACAGACTGGTTCCAAATAGAAAAAGGAGTACGTAAAGGCTGTATATTGTCACCCTGCTTATTTAACTTATATGCAGAGTACATCATGAGAAATGCTGGACTGGAAGAAACACAAGCTGGAATCAAGATTGCCGGGAGAAATATCAATAACCTCAGATATGCAGATGACACCACCCTTATGGCAGAAAGTGAGGAGGAGCTAAAAAGCCTCTTGATGAAAGTGAAGGAGGAGAGTGAAAAAGTTGGCTTAAAGCTCAACATTCAGAAAACGAAGATCATGGCATCCGGTCCCATCACTTCATGGGAAATAGATGGGGAAACAGTGGAAACAGTGTCAGACTTTATTTTTGGGGGCTCCAAAATC
>SJYX01018486.1:206142-237874 GCA_006410675.1 Oreotragus oreotragus
GTGCCAGACTATTTTGGGGGCTCCAAAATCACTGCAGATGATGACTGCAGCCATGAAATTAAAAGATGCTTACTCCTTGGAAGAAAAGTTATGACCAACCTAGATAGTATATTCAAAAGCAAAGACATTACTTTGCTGACCAAGGTCCGTCTTGTCAAGGCTATGGTTTTTCCTGTGGTCATGTATGGATGTGAGAGTTGGACTGTGAAGAAGGCTGAACGCCAAAGAATTGATGTTTTTGAACTGTGGTGTTGGAGAAGACTCTTGAGAGTCCTTTGGACTGCAAGGAGATCCAACCAGTCCATTCTGAGGGAGATCAACCCTGGGATTTCTTTGGAAGGAATGATGCTAAAGCTGAAGCTTCATTACTTTGGCCACCTGATGTGAAGAGTTGACTCATTGGAAAAGACTCTGATGCTGGGAGGGATTGGGGGCAGGAGGAGAAGGGGACGACAGAGAATGAGATGGCTGGATGGCATTACTGACTCGATGGACGTGAGTATGAGTGAACTCTGGGGGATGGTGATGGACAGGGAGGCCTGGCATGCTGCGATTTATGGGGTCGCAGTGTCGGACACGACTGAGCAACTGAACTGAACTGAACTGAGCATGCGTACAGGAACTTTAGTTCAGGAGAATCAGCACACCAGAATGGGGCACTCTTAGACTTTGTTACCATACCTGGGCCTGACAAGAATGGAGACTCCTCTTTCTTTCAGGGCTAGGACTCAGTCAATGAAAAGCCATGGACTTCTTTACTATGGTTCCCCAACTTCCTTTTCCCCCTCTATAAAAGTGCTTTCATTCTCTTGCCATGTGGAGACTGGCATGTGATACACCATGGTGAAAGACCCTGAACTGCAATCTCCTGATGATCTGGGATAAAGCCCTCATTGCTGAAGAAATAGCTAGTCATCTCAAGGCAACATGGATATGTAGAGAATGATCACTGCACACAGAAGTAACAGCAAGAGGTTGGCAAGTTATGAGAATCTGGAGGAACACAAGGGGATGGGATGTAAAGAACAAAGGGAAACTCAAACAAGGTGAGGAAAGTGAGGCAGACTATACAGACCAGGGTCTTGTGTGTCAGACTCAAGCTTTTACACTTAGTGACCTTCAGGTTAAAGAGAAGAGAGAAATGAACTGGTTTAAGCCTTGGAAAGATCATTCTGAGTACAACAGCCTGGAGAAGGGCAAGTTAGAAGTAGGTGATGAGGTAGGAAGGAGCTTTAAGAAGGATCAAGTTGAGAGATGCTAGTGTTTTAAACTAGTTAATAAGATGGTATATATTTTGATTTCAGAGCCTTATGCATTTACTGATAGACTGGCTAAGAGAGTATGAGAGAAAGAGGTGAACCAACCATAACATCAAGCTTTTCAGTGCCAGTAGGAGGAATGAAAGCATTGCCTCTGATACCAGTGAATTTAAGGTTCATGCTTCATCATGAAAGATTTCAGAGATTAAGAGATAGCAAAAAGAAGATTTAGGTAAGAATAGGATCTATTTATGGAGAAGGCAATGGCAACCCACTCCAGTACTCTTGCCTGGAAAATCCCATGGATGGAGGAGCCTGGTAGGCTGCAGTCCATGGGGTCGCTAAGAGTCGGACACGACTGAGTGACTTCAGTTTCACTTTTCACCTTCATCCATTGGAGAAGAAAATGGCAACCCACTCCAGTGTTCTTGCCTGGAGAATTCCAGGGACAGGGGAGCCTGGTGGGCTGCCATCCATGGGGTTGCACAGAGTCTGACACGACTGAAGTGACTTAGCAGGATTTATTTAGAGAGAAACACCCTTCACAGAGAACCCTGAAATATGGCGTGGTTAGTTTTTTTTTTTTTTCAGGCTGGGTAATTTCATGGGCTAACGAGTGAGAGTATTATTCCAATTATTGTGAGGGAAAAGGTGGAGATTTCCAGGAATTGGGCTATTGCCCATTTTTGACATTTAATGTTTGGTCTCAAAACTGCCAAGGCACTGGTGGGTGTATCATTTAGCTTGCTAATATAATACAATGAGTGTATAAGGACGCTTAAAGTTCACCGGAAGTTGAGTATTCCACCATCTTGAACCTAGTTGGTTCTATCCATATTTTGTCATGCCTTATGGCTATACCATTCTTTTAAAGGTTGAACCCAGCCCCTTTCCCTCCTGTTTCACCATCTGTTGAGGGGAGGCAAGTTTCATGAGGTTAGAGTGGTGTGTTTGTGTGTATATATGTTTGTGTGTGTGTTGTCACTTACAAATTGGCACTTGCCAAGAGCATTGTCAGTGACTGAACAACAAGAGCATTTTCCATCTGCCTTTTCAGAGACTGAACCCTGTGCTGCTGCAGCTGTTAATCTTCAACACCCGCCGAGGGAGTTCAGGGTAGAGTGAGTCACTCTTTGTTTCAGGGAATCTGGTGGGACAGGTCTTTAGATAGTTGGGTGTTTTTAGGAACAGATTTCATGATCTCAATCCTTGCATCTCCTCATATCTAGAAAAGCACTAAATCCCTTAATAGTGACATTAGGTGACTAGCAAAAAATCTTTTGTAAAATGAGTGCTTAAAGTTATTGAACTCCCCCTTCACCAAAACCTTATATATTGACCTTCCTCCCACTGCCTTTTTGGAGCAGTCTCTCAGAGCTATCTGAGTTGCTCCCTCCTGGGGTGAAGTCCTCATTTTGCCACAAATAAAATGTAACTCATGACTTTTGAGTTGTGCATATTTTTTTAGTCAACCATGTGTAAGGTTATCAGTTTACACTTGAGATTCCTATTAGACTTCCTATTAGAGTTACTGGCTAGGATAATACACGTGAGTCTAGCTTTGTAGAAAGAATCTGATATTTTATAAACTCAGAGAAGTGAAAAATTCTATCATAAGTCTCTTTGAGCTCACTAAAAATGTGATAGATTCAGAAAAATTTAGAATCTTGAGCCCTGAGACTCTACAATATTCATATTTGAGAAAATGAGTAAAGAATTAGCATAAGTGATTAGAGAAGAAATGACTAGTGAAAGAGATGAGTTGTGTCCTAGAAGCAGTGGAAGGTCCAGAAAGATGAAGCAAGCAACTATTATTTTTTTAATAAAGGTAAAAATAATTAGCTTCCATGGATTTGGCCTAAGAAGACAGTAATAATTTTGCTAGGAGTAGGAGAAAAAAATTCATGTGAACAGGTGAAATATAATTTTTCATGTGAGAGTAGATTCCAAGTTCATCAAAAGCAAAGTCACATCCCTGATGGCAGGCTGTGTGAGCCCATGGAGGACTGGGGAAGAAATCAGCAGTCCTCACTGAAAGCAGGGATCCAAGCAGCTTCCAAACCCCTCTTCTCTCTGCCTTTCTCCATACATAGAAAACTAGGATCTCACACCCATCTTTAGAACCTGAAGAAATCTACACATATGAAAAGCCCATGGATGTTTGTGAAGGGCCAGATTTGTAGCAGAGGAGAAGGGCCAGGGCTGTGTTGTATTTGGGGAGGAGGGTGGAGTCCCTAGAATAAGAAAGTTGCAGAGTCTGAGAAACAAAAGGAAATGAGACGTGTTGAGTCAGAGTCAAGGAATCATCCATGTGTTATACAATACATCTGCATGTGCATGCTTGCTTAGTCATGTCAGACTGTGACCCCATGGACTGCAGCCCTCCAGGCTCCTGTCCATGGGATTCTCCAGGCATGAATATTGGAGTGAGTTGCCATTTCCTTCTCCAGGGGATCTTCCAGTTTGACCAAGTGATTGAACCCATGTCTCCTGCATTGGCAGGTGGATTCTCTAATACTAAACCACCTGGGAATCACTGCAAATATGTAAATCGTGAGGCTTTGTTCTCTTGTCATGCATACTGATGCTTATGTTGGCCCAGGGAAGACAAAAGCCAGGCTGATGAGACTATGGAAGGGAAGATTAGAAGTGGGTTCCCCAAGCCTGGTAGTCTATGTGGAAAAACCTCCCATTATTCCCATCCTCTTCTAGTCCTAACTCCAGTAAGTAATATTCTATCTTCTTTACAAGAGTAAATGATGTTCTACCTCAAAAATGATGGCAGATTTATTTTAATTAATTTGTGGCCATAGTGAAGATATTCAAAATTTTCATTTTGCCCTTGCAGTCCTTCAAAACTTTCAGGATATACACTTCACGTTGGTGACCAGACAGGACTCATCAACACCCACCTCTCCTGCATCACAGTTAAACTTTTAATTTTAAAGAGAATTATCAGAATACAATTCAAAAGATGACAAAGCACTTTAAATTTGCTAATAACAGCACAATTAACCAACTTTATCTATCTAAATTCGAGTTTCACCTAATATTCTGTGAAATTAACAACTGCCTGAACTTCAGCAGAAAAGTGGCAAAGAAGAAATGATACATTTTTGTGACTTGGCAAATAGAAGATAAAGTGATGCTTGTAGTTCAGTGAAGGCTACAGCTGGAAACTGAAATTTAATATAATGGATGAGTTATTTAGCTATAGAGCTAAAAATAAAACATTTTTTTAAAAAATCAGCAATTTTTCCATAAGGAAAATTATACCTGTGGATCTATTTATAAAAATAGAAAAATAAAATGTTTTAACCACTATTAAATTGAACCTGAAAATAAAGCCTTTGATACATACCTAGATTTTAGTAAAATTATATTTCACTTGAGAAAAACGTGTTTGTAAGTGACTGGTTTCTTAGTATGGTACCATTGAAAGGTATTTGATTCAAATTCTTTTCAACTTTATCATTTAATCAAACATGTTTTACATTTAAATGTATGTGCATAATATTTATGCATAACTAACAACTCTTATCCTCATGTGTACCTCTAGAAACTTGAATTCATAGTTCTTCCAAATATACTTGCAAATTAAAGCACAAAAGCATATCCGTATGCTATACATCAAGGAAAAAATAGTTTCCTGATTTGACCTCATTTTAAACAAGTCATTTTGCATTGATAAACAAGACATATCAAGAAAAAAGAAATATGACTAATTTCCCTTCAATTATTTCTGAAAAGCAACTTCACACAAAAGCTGAAGGTAGAAAATACATTTCTTATTAATGAGATTTTATTAAGATTACTTGTTAATTGTGCCAGTCAAATCTGACCTTTATAATATCATATTTGTTTAGATCTAGTGGAGATAAATTGAGTGCACTGATTCTAAATTGAAGATCTATTAAGTAATAAGTAGGATGCAGTTTTATAATCACCTTCAGGTTATAAACAACATTTACCACAAGATCAAAACATGTTGACTTAGAAGAAGCAAATGCAAATTAAAATGGAAGATATTTTAGAAATGCAGTGAATAGAATTATAAGATTTGGTGCTATTAAGAATTTTAAAATATTTCTAATTTCATTTGATTAATTGGTGATTATGCTGTAGAAGACTTATCCAACCAAAATTTTACAGCATTTCATGAAAAACATTAAAGTATTTTTGGTTTGATTGACAACAATATTTAAGATATAGGTATTTAGAACTTCTTGGTGGCTTAGATGGTAAAACTTCTGCCTACAGTCTGGGAGACCCAGGTTCAATCCCTATGTTGGGAAGATCCCCTGGAGAAGGAAATGGCAACCCACTCCAGTATTCTTGCCTGGAAAATACCATGGATGGAGGAGCCTGGTGGGCTATAGTCCATGGGTTGCAAAGAGTCAGACAGGACTGAGTGACTTCATTTAGATTTCTTGATAGAATAACTGCAACAATCACCAGTTGTTGTTGTTGTTTTTTTCCCTCCTACTGCTTTTGTTTTTTAATTTGCTATTACAAAGTGAAGGAAAATGTTTCTCCTCTGATGTCAAGTATGAGATCTCAGGAGGTGTGTGTGTGTGTGTCTGTGTGTGTGTGTGTGTGTGTGTTGGGTGTATGTTAATATCACTGATGCTAATTCCTTTGTAATACTCCTTCATTATTTTATGCAAATAATTCCCAGAATGGATTAACTTATTAAGAAGAATTAGAAAAAAAATAAATGTTATCAGGGTGGTATGTCAGGAAGTTGAAAATGTACATCACATTAAAAATGAAGTCATAGAGAACTTTTTCAAGATTTTTTTTAATTATAAAATAACTTTTGGAAAAATAATTTTCAGAAGCTAAAGCAATTATGTGATGGTATTCCAATTTTTGTTTACAAGATAACTTAAAAAATATTAACAGAAGGGTTGACTTCAAATACTGGAGAAAGTCCTGTTAACAACTATTCTTCAAATAGCTTTAATTGTATTTATTATAAGTTTTAAAGATGAACATTAAAAAAAAATTAAAACTACCATTTCACCATTTAAAGTAGCTGCTATGAAATCCTTACTAAAAGTCTGCTCCACACATCTGTGTCTCTTTTGCTGTCTTGCATACAGGGTCCTCATTACCATCTTTCTAAATTCCATATATATGTGTTAGTATACTGTATTGGTGTCTTTCTGGCTTACTTCACTCTGTATAATTGGTTCCAGTTTCATCCATCTTATTAGAACTAATTCAAATGTATTCTTTTTAATGGCTGAGTAATACTCCATTGTATATATNCAGGGTCCTCATTACCATCTTTCTAAATTCCATATATATGTGTTAGTATACTGTATTGGTGTTTTTCTTTCTGGCTTACTTCACTCTGTATAATTGGTTCCAGTTTCATCCATCTTATTAGAACTGATTCAAATGTATTCTTTTTAATGGCTGAGTAATACTCCATTGTATATATGTACCACAGCTTTCTTATCCATTCATCTGCTGATGGACATCTAGGTTGTTTCCATGTCCTGGCTATTATAAACAGTGCTGCGATGAACATTGGGGTACATGTGTCTCTTTCTATTCTGGTTTCCTCGGTGTGTATGCCCAGCAGTGGGATTGCTGGGTCATAAGGCAGTTCTATTTGCAATTTCTTAAGGAATCTCCACACTGTTCTCCATAGTGGCCTGTGTCCAGTTCTAACTGTTGCTTCCTGACCTGCATACAGATTTCTCAAGAGGCAGGTCAGGTGGCCTGGTATTCCCATCTCTTTCAGAATTTTCCACAGTTTATTTTGATCCACACAGTCAAAGGCCTTGGCTGAGGGTTTTTGGGGAGAAATAAATGAGACAATTCATGTCACTTAGCTTGTAACACCATGATTGGTTCATATTATGTGCTCAATAAATTTTAGCTGGTATTGTTATTGTTATTAAAGCAACTCAAGACTTTCCACACTAAATTATGCACCATCTCTCTTGTTAATCGAGTGTTCCCCAGAGACGATCCTTGGTACCCTGATTTTTGGTTGGTATGTGTGTCTCCAAAGGTGTGAGGCCATAATTCAGGTGTGTGATTCCTCCCAGCATGAGCTGGCTTGCAAGCAGCTCATTTCCAAGATCCTTTAGGAGCTAGGAATGGATTCTAGGAGAAAATAATACTCGCCAGCTTCTCTTCCGCAAATGGCAAGCTCAGCAAAACACCATACACAGCACAACAACCTGGCCCAGCTTCCCAGCATTGCCAATGCCTTATTAGCATCTGTCTTTCCTTTCCCCTGCTTGTTTCTATCCCCAACACAAATGTCGCCATCCTGGGTCTTGCAGGGCCAGACTCTCTCCCTTCTTTGTTAAACATCATGCCAACCACACACATTCCTATCTTGCTCACCCTACCTCAGCGAGAACACACCTGCCACCTCCAGCACACAGACCAGGTGGCTGTGTCCTAGAAACTTCTTCAGCTGGTGTGGCAAGCAACTGAGATGGAAAAATGAGGTCAGAAGGCACAGGGGGGAACTGAGGCTGGGGAGAAACCAAAGGGCATCCAGGCCCTTTCCTGGGTCTCAGCTGCTGTGTCCTACAGCAGTGCTGCGACACACATGGTCATCTCTGCTAAATTTGCAAGGCGGTTAAAACCATCCTAAGCCCCTGAAGACAGCAGGCAGATGGCATTGGGTCAGCGAAGCCTGGATGTGGCAAGTGAAGGAGCCAAGTTTGAGAAGTCAGGAGACCCAGATAGTTCTCTGGCTCCTCCCACCTTTGCAAACCTTTTACAAAACCATATGGCTCCACACTGACTTGACCCCCAACCTCTGTCAATATACCACCTTCTTAGTTACATTCCTCCCCATTTCACTGATTACTATTTAAGGACTGTGGTCAAACAGAGCTGAGTTTGTGCTGGTATTCAATTACTTTTGAGTTGTGAGGCCTCAGGCAAATCACTTAACCTCTCTGATCCCCAGTTTCCATATTTGTGCAATGGTGATATTAATGGTGTGCTGCTGCTAAGTCACTTCAGTTGTGTCCGACTCTGTGTGACCCCATAGATGGCAGCCCACCAGGCTCCCCCCGTCCCTGGGATTCTCCAGGCAAGAATACTGGAGTGGGTTGCCATTTCCTTCTCCAATGCATGAAAGAGAAAAGTGAAAGTGAAGTCGCTCAGTCTGTCCGACTGTTGGTGACCCCATGGACTGCAGCCCACCAGGCTACTCCGTCCATTGGATTTTCCAGGCAAGAGTACTGGGGTGGGGTGCCATTGCCTTCCCCGATTAATGGTGTACATATGTCATAAGTTTACAATGACATGATGTATGTAAAACGCTTAGTATACTATGGTAAATGTTAAGTAACAAAACAGTAACAATAAAAGACAAAGTTTGGAGCACTGGATTTGGAGCTCTTTGTACCCACACATAAACATACAGAGACCTCTGTTCAAAAATTAAGCAAAGGGGATAACAAAAGAAAAAGGGGTTCGTGAAAAGACAAAACTAGGGAGTTCCCTGGTGGTCCGGTCATTAAGACTCCACGCTCCCAATGCAGGTGGCCTGGGTTCGATCCCTGGTTGGAGAACTAAGATCCCACATGCCAAGTGGTGTAGCCCAAAAGCAAAGGGACAAAACTACAGTGATGAAAAAGTGTGGTTTTCAGTGGTGACCAGGGGTTACAGGTTGGGAGAAGATTTATAAAGGATAGCGTGAGGGAATTTTATGGGATGAAGGGACTCTCCTGTATCCTGTTTGTGGTGACAGTTAAATGAATCTATATATGTGTTAACATTCATATGAATATATGCCAAGAGGGGAAAAAGTCAATTTCACTGTATGCCAATGTTTAAAATAATATTTTTTAAAATGAAAGGAAGCTCTTGTACATTTCTTTGAGTCTCTACCTGATTTTCACCTGGCCTGCTCTGATGTCCCTTCATGTCTATGTGTATTGGGTCAGTGCTATTGTGGAGAAGGATTTTGCCATCATTTAAGCAATCAGGGTAATTCCTGCGGGTGGGCTATTTTAGCAAACTATTCTATTAACTGCTTCAGTTTTCTCATCAGTTAGAGGTATCTGGCCAGTAGACAAACAGCAGCTCATCCCCTGGTGGAGATGGCCCAAGCAGATGGCTGGGGCGGAAGGTTCTCCTTACTCAGCCTCAATTATCCATCATGTGCACTGGGGCGTGTCACCCACGGGATTAGTCAGTGCATACTTTGTGTTGTTTCGATGCCTCTTAGGAAAGGTTGTCTGCCCACGTGTCCCTTCATACTATGAAGAGATTATGGAACAAGGGAAAGTGCTTGTTCAGCCCTTGACACGCAAAGAGCATCCCCATCTATCTCATTCCAGATGCCACTGCATAGCTTTTGGCTGAGCAGGGATCAGCTCACATATGGTTCTCTTCAATCTCAATATCTTCCCCCTTTTTCATTTAGTTAATTTAGTTTATTTTTATTATTTTATTTTGACTGCTCTGGGTCTTTGTTGAGGTGTGCAGGCTCTTTCATTGGGCACACAGGATTTCTCTAAGTTGCGTTGCACAGGGGCTTTTTTTGCTATTGAGCATGGGCTCTAGAATACCTAGGCTCAGTAGCTGTGGTGCTCAGGCTTAGTTGCCCTGTGGCATATGGGATTTTAATTCCTGGACCAAGGATCAAACCTGTGTCCCCTGCATAGGAAGGCAGATTCTCAACCACTGGACCACCAGGAAAGTTCCTCTTTCTCATTTTTGAATCTATGCTTATGTGTTAGACCTGTCTTTGACAAACTGTATTATGTAGATGATTAATGGAGGTTCCATAAAGCTCCAGAGTCAAAGAAACCTGAGGGTGAAACAAAGTTAAACCTTTTCTCTTTGCTGCAGGACTTTTCCATACTTTTAGTGCTAAAGAATGGTGAATCTCCAAGGAGCAGACAATGATAAGAAATGTTTCCCAAATTCCTGTGACAGTGGTAACCCTAAGACTTTTATTAGTGCCTTGAGTTATATTAATTGTCCACAGAACAAATTTTGGGAAATGTTGTCTCGTACTAATACAGAGATAGCTGAGCCCTCAAAGAGAATTCTTATTATAATTAGAGACTATTGATGCATTCCAAGAAGAGTTGTAGGCAAGTTTTTGTCATTAGAAGATATTTTTGGAAAACTGTTTGAAACTTGTTACCACCAGTTTCTGCAGTATTTATTTAGCTTCTATCATTTTATTTTTTGGTCATGCCATACATTATATGGGGTCTTAGTTCACCCACCAGGGATCAAACCCACATCCCTTGCATTGGAAGTACAGAATCTTAACTACTGGACCACCAACTAAGTCCCCTAGCTTCTGTCAGTAGTCAGCCATAGGTACTTTGGGAATCTACACAAGAAATTAAAGATTCTACCTTCCCAGTGCTTACTGTCTGATGGTCAGTTCAGTTCAGGTCAGTCGCTCAGTCATGTCCGACTCTTTGCGACCCCATGAATCGCAGCATGCCAGGCCTCCCTGTCCATCACCAACTCCCAGAGTTCACTCAGACTCACGTCCATCGAGTCAGTGATGCCATCCAGCCATCTCATCCTCGGTCGTCCCCTTCTCCTCCTGCCCCCAATCCCTCCCAGCATCAGAGTCTTTTCCAATGAGTCAACTCTTTGCATGAGGTGGCCAAAGTACTGGAGTTTCAGCTTTAGCATCATTCCCTCCAAAGAAAAAACCAACTAATTAGATACATGTATTAAGCATATGTGTATAAATATATACATACATATCCCTGATTCAAAGGTATTATCTATTATAAGATACATTATTTAGTTATATCCTTAAAGGGAATTTAAAAAGCACTGCTATATTAGATGTTCACTGTAAGATACATCTAATTTTAGAAATGTTAAGATATGAAAAAAGGACTGTCTTACTGAAGAGTACATATTGTCTGATTCCATTTATATAAAATTCCAGAAATGGCAAACTATAGTGCTTTTTGGGTAATGCAAATGTTTTATGTGGTGTTATATAGATTTGTCTAAATTCATCAAATCATACACTTAAAAAGAGTACATTTTTGGTGTATATATATATAACCCAATAAAGTGATTTAGACAAAGAAGTCTTAGACTCAAAAGATATTGGTTTATGAAAATGTCAGATGAGGAGGTGGTTCAAGTTAAGGGAAAGAATCATCCTTTTAAAAATATGGGCATTTTAATGGTAGGAGGGACACAGTCAGGGAACGAAAAGGCAGGGTCTAGTCTGGGCACATCGGGGCTAGGAAAGATGGGCTATCTTGAACAGAATGGAAGCTGGAAGAGAGGGAGAAAGAGATGGAGAGGAGTTGGCGTGACTGGTTATCTGCTTCAAAACCACCACTAGGAAGGCACATGTCAATTACTCTGTAATCAAGTCTCTGTGTCTGCTTCCACGTAATCACGTGGGCTATGGGTTGTATCTACCTGATGGATTCAGAGCAGCCAAACAAGATATCTCTGCTCTGAACAGATGGCCAAGCTCCCTGGGTAAACTGAGGAGCAGTTTCCACTTCACTTCTTTTTCATTGAAATGGTCAGGTTACCTGACAACCCCAGCATGCAGGAACACTAGCCAGCTCATCCAGAGCAAGGGGTAGAGCACAGGGCAGGGAAAGACAAGTCTGTTCGTCATGAGCTGCTTCCTGCAACTTGGGTCTGTGTCAGCCGCCAGGGTCACACTGTTCCCGATGCCAGAAGCCAGGGCATTCAACAGACTGCTTCTAAGTACCTGCTACGTGCCAGGCTCCATCTTGAAAGCTCACACCATTGAAAGCTCACAGCAGGAATGCTCATGGGCTCAGACTCCAGGACTCAAATAGCAGCTGAGTTCACTTTAGATCTCTGTCATTTTTCCAATCTTTTATCCAGCACAACAGGCAACTTGTCCTGGGTCTGGGTCTCAGTACCATGCTTGGAGCACATACCTACAGCCTGGCTCAGATTAGGAACCCTCAAATGTTTTTTGATGTAATGAATGAACACATTCACGTTTTTGGTAGACTTTATGGAGTCATGGAATAATAACCCCTCATAATGTGGAAATGAACTCTTCCTGATTGAGCCATGACAAAGCTCTATGAGGAATGAGCAGCATATTATATTAGGCATAAAGCCACATGGTGGATGAAATATTCTGGAGGTGAATCACCTTATTAAATACCTTTTAGGGTGACAGACAGACAGACAGTACTGCCCAGAAAACATAGTGGGCCAAGTTCAAAGCCACTTAGCTCATGAATTGTTAACCCTAAGATAGGAAATGTGCTTCCATATATGACCAAATTCCTGTATTGGAATTCACAAATGCTATGTACTCCTCTGATGGTGGGGAAAATATTCATAGTGAGTTAATTTATACTTAGCCCCAGTGACAGAAAGGACGGAGCATCAGAAGGATTTGCCAGCGAGTAATGTACCAAACTGGCCTGGCCTCCTCCGTGAAGGAAGCTGCATTTCAGGTAGGAACATGGCTCCTGCACCTCTCAGGCTGACAAACCTATGTCACACATGTATATAATATAGAGAACATAAAGCTGGCATCTTTAGCATTTTTGTGTGTATAGGGCATCCCATTAAGGATATTTATGTTGTTGTGCACCCATCACCACTATCCATCTGTCTCCAGAAATTTTCATCATCCCATACTGAAACTCGGTACCAGTTAATAGCTCCTCATTGCCTCCTGGTGTATATGTGTACGTGTGTGTGTGTGTGTGTGTGTAGATAGACAGATATTCACATGTATATTTTTAAACTTCTTTGTGGGTAAGAGGAATAAGTCTTTTAATACCATTTTAAAAAATATATTCTAGTTTTCTGCTGCTTCTGACCTTAGACTTCCCATGAGATAAGCAAACAAGATAGTGCTGTGATTCAGGACCAAGGCTCTTCATTCATGTGTGCTGGCTGTATGCTTCTGGTCAAGTTATCTAGTAACTCTGAGCATCATTGTTACAAGATGAAAATAGGAAACTTAGCTCCTCGGATTCTTGGGAGGACTCAATGAGGCAATTCCTGTAAAGTGCTTAGCACAGAGTCTCGACGAGGTGAGCTCCTAGTAAGGTGAGCTGTCTGCTCGCACTCATCCAGGTAGGTTAACTTGTAAAGCCCTACCACGCTTATTGCGGCCAGCCTGCTATTTTATTGCATTGAAGACATGGGGGTAACAGTGATCATGGCTTCATTTGGAGGATAAGTCAAGACAATTCTTGTAAAGTTCTTAGCACAGGGGGTGACACATACTACTTCTTGATAATAATTGTGAGGCATTATTATTATTTCCTATGCCTCATTCAATTAGCAAGCATATACTGGGTGCCTTTTATGAGTAAGACCCAGTGCCAGGCTCTAGTGAAAACCAAAAGCAAATAATATATGATTCTTATTAACATGTACACATGGACGACACCCAGGAAAACTGAGTAATTCACCAAAATGGCTGAAACCCTGCCTTAAAGAGCTCATGGACTTTTGGTAGGCAGCCACGTAAGGTAATAATTACAAGGCAGGTAATAAGTGTTAAAACAAAGGACTTACTGTGTCAGGCACTGGGTAAAGCACTCTTTACTACAGAATCTACAGAATCTCACTTAACTCTACAAATCTGAGATGACTGCTACCATTTTGTCTACTTCACACATACGAGGTTTGTGCTCAAGAAGAATTCATATAAGAAAACACAATGGGAGAAAACGGCTGCAGATCAAAACTGAGCAGTCCTGTGTTTGTGTTCAAGGCAGCTGTTGAGGTTGCATTTTATTTTATTTTTTTAATGCAGCTTGTTGTCTAGTCGCTCAGTCATGTCTGACTCTTTGCAATCCCGTGCACTGGAGCCCACCAGGCTCCTCTGCCCATGGGATTCTCCAGGCAAGAGTACTGGAGTGGGTTGCTGTTTCCTTCTCCAGGGGATCTTCCTGACCCAGGGGTTAGACCCGCATCTCTCGCATTGGCAGGTGGATTCTTTACCACTGAGCCACCAGGGAAGATCTAAATGCAGCTAGCCTTTTCTTTGTTTTTAATTTTATTTATTTATTATTTGGCTGCACTGGGTCTTAGTTGTGGCACTTAGGGTTTTTAGCTGCTGCATGTGAACACTTTAGATGTGGTCTGCGGGGTCTAGTTCCCTGACCAGGGATTGAACTCCAGACCCTGCACTGAGAGTATGGAGTCTTAGCCACTGGACCACCAGGGTAGTCCCTGCAGCTAGTCTTATTCTTGACCATTCACAGCAACCCATGACACTGAGGACTGCAAACCTCAAAATACACTGAGAGGCATGTACACTGACTGGGGAGTCCTGGCATCATGATCCCCACACCACTGGTTTGGAAAAATATGCCTTTTGGCTGCCATTCACACTCACCACATGGGAAGCCAAGAGGACTGATGAGAGAGCTTGTATTATTCACTGTTAACCTTCCCTGAGAAGCTAAGGAGAAATAAGGCAAATATTTCCCACGGTTCCTGACGCAAACCACCCCCATTTAAGGGTATCAGCCACCTGCCAGTGTTGGAGAAGGCAAGTGTGGAACCACTTGCCTAACTGGAAAATTGGTCCACATAGCCACATAGCTGCAGCCCATCCTCCCATCTCAGTGTCCCTTTCGCTCCTCCAGGAAGTCAGGCCTCTGTCCCAAATCCCAAGCCAGTCGGCCGCGGGTTCCTCCTCAAGCTCTCAGAGGCTACCCTCCAGCCTCCCAGCATATGTAAGCTCCTGAGGTTAAGGGGGTGTCTTGTCTTCTCTGTACCCAGCAGAGTGCCTGAGATGGAACCAGCATTCAATAAATATTGAAGTACTGAATGCGTAGTGTTGGTGATAATGCAAGAAACTGCAGTTAGATTCAGCATCTTCAAGGCCCTGGTGTTTTCCCCTGAGACAAGAGGAAAGGAGACATCCCTGCTATCTCATCCCCCAGATCCCTTTCAGCCCCTGTCTTGTTGGCCAGGGTGTTTCTTGACTCAAGGCCAGGTGTGTTAGGAATGGCACGTAAGTGCTTGCAGGGGATTCAGAGGTGAATAAAAGAAGTCAGACCAGTATGGAGCTAGATAGAGAGACCACCACAACTGGCAAGTGCATTCCTCTGAGCAGGTTCCCCTGGTTTTGCAGAATTAAGGATGATATCGCCACACACATAGGAGTATTTTAATTGGTTGCCAAGGCAATGTGGCAGAGTCAGTGGGCATGAAGCAGGAATAGATCTCTGCAGAGCTGTGCTCAGGAAGGGTGCTTGGCTGTGACATTAACGAGCTGCCTGGATAGGAGAAAGGCTGCCTGGATAGGAGAAAGGCAGGGCTGCCATAAATCTTATTTGGGGCTTTTCTTCACTATATGGAAATGGCAGAGAAAGGGAGGGGCAAAAGAGAAAACTTCTCTTTCTGACCCTCTGGAGAAGCAGGAGAGGTAATCTGGATTTCAAGTTTCTCCTCGGAGTGGTGAACTTTTGTGGATGAGGGAAATCCAAGGAGATTGGGTTGCATGCTGGAAGGAAGAAGGAATAGGATGATTGAAGGAGGTGGCAGTGTTTTCTTCTTCTTGAGAGATCGTACAGAGGGCCCAGGATGCAGGGGCCTGTATTTCACAAAAAAAACACTTTCCATCTACTTATTTTACTTCCCTTTGCGTGAGCAAGGAAAAGAATTTGCTATTAAATACATTTCTTTGGGGAGCTTCCCAGGTGGTGCTAGAGGTAAAATACCCGCCTGCGAATACAGGAGACATAAGAGACATAAGTTCGATCCCTGGTTGGGAAGATCCCTGGGGAAGGCATGGCAACCCATTCCAGCATTCTTGCCTGGGAAATCCCAGGCACAGAGGAGCCTGGCTGCCTACAGCCCATGGAGTCACAAAGAGTCGGACATGACTGAAATGCTTAGCATGCATGCATGTTTCTATTTATTTTTTCATTTTCTTAAGTTTTTGAATAACTAAGATTTTTTTTTTCACAATCATAGAACTTTGTGGGTGAGACAGGTCCTTTCTAACTTCTCTGTTTTACTTGCTGTCCCACAACCTAGAGAATCAGGCAAATTCCATCACATGGAATGCTCATCCTGATGGCCTGGGCAAGGAGGGTGGGACCAAAAGAGAGAGAAGCCAGAGGGGAGGTGGACATTTCTCATTAGCACCTTAATAACTATGACCATCACGCAGCACACACCATGCGCCAGACACTGTGAAGTAAGTATGGTTTTCTTGAATTCTCCCAACAACCTCTGGAAGCCCATGATGTTTTCTCATTTTATGGATGAAAGAAGAGGCAGGATTTGAACCAGGTTTGCCTACATCCAACGACTGGGCTCTTAACAAGATCAGTCAGGGTGTCCAGAACAAGCATGGTGTTCCCTTGGCACCCCAGGGAGCCCTGCACCATCTGCCATTGCCGGTCACTTTCTGTTGACACCAACACCACCATTTTAATGTGGCTGACAGACTTCCAGAGTACGAGGTAATCTCTAACCAATCCAGCTCCATGCGCATGATATGCTGTGTCTTAACTGGATGACACATGGTCATAAATTGAAGGGTTTAAGTAGCAGAAGTGAGTCTAAGTGGGGGAATAGAGAGGGAGACAAGAGAGGAGGAAATGGAGTCAGAGAAAAGAGAAAGGTAGGGATAGAGAAAGGCAGAAAAGACGCATGGGAGATGTAGACAGGGGCAACAAAAACCAGGGAGGAAGGAGGAGGAAAGGGAGAAGCTGATCAAGGAAACAAGTGTGTGGGAGTAGAGGGGGTGGGAGGAGCAACCTTGGGGAGATATGTTATCAGGAGACATGTCAGGCTTTGAGCCAAAGCTGGTCTACTTTTCTCGAAGTTAAACAGAGTTAGAAAAAAATATTTATGCTCCATTCCTTTCAGAAACTTGTCATCGGGACAGGCAAAATGGTATATTATAGATAGGGAAAAATAGAGCCTGAAATTCAGGAAAGTCAGCTTTTAATCCTGGCTTAGCTAAGAACCAGCCCTGTGACATGAAATGTATTCGAGTGCTTACTAAATGTTAGCAGTTACTATGGTTAAAGAAAAAGTCAGATTCTCTGAGTCTCTGAATTCCACTGTATCAAAGATTTTACAGAATATGGAAATGATTCAGAAGTATTTGCATTTATGTTTTAAAGAAAAAGATGCATACATTTCTCCCTTTTCAAGGGTTCTCTGGTGGTTCAGTGGTGAAGAATTCACCTGCTGATGCAGGAGGCACAGGTTCAATCCCTGGCTTAGGAAGATCCCCTGGAGAAAGCAATGGCAATCCACTCCAATACTGTTGCCTGGGAAATCCCATGGACAGAGGAGCCTGGCAGGCTACAGCCTATGGGGTTGCAAAAGAGTTGGACACAACTTACACATTGCTGCAAGTGGCAAAAGTTCATCTTTTTCGTGGCTGAATAATATTCCATTGTACATATGTACACCATGCCTTCTCACTCATTCACCTGGTGATGGGCACTTGGGTTGCTTCCATATCTTGGCAAGTGTAAATAGTGCTGCTAGGAATACTGGGGTGCATGTATCTTTTCAAATTAGAGGTTTGGGTATTTTTCACATGTATGCCCAGGAATGGAATTGCTGCATCTTGTGGTAGTTCTATCTTCAGGTTCTTGAGGAACCTCCACACTATTCTCCACAGTGGCTACACAAATTTACATTCCTACATGTTGGTGATTTTTGTTATTCTTTAGTATTAGTATTGCCCCTGTTTTTGCATAGTTTTCCATCTTATTCTACTGGGAGCACCTGGTCCAAGATCCAGTTGCCTTTTGCTTAAACTATCTAAGAAGTAAGCAGTTCTGTCTTATGAAAGATCTCTGAAGTGTCTCCACCCTGGAATTTCAGGAAGCAATGGCACAGTCTTAGAGAATGTCTCTTGAGATCTCTTCCAGTAAAGAGCCTCCAGCCATAATAAACCTTGCTAGATCAGTACTGTAACAGGAATGCTACTCTTGAAAGCACTATGGAAGACAAATATTTTTATTCTGTACATTTGGGGGGAAACATGTAACATTATGTGGGGGCAAGATACGTGTGTTAGTCGCTCAGTTGTGTCCGACTCTTTGCAACCCCATGGACTATAGCTGTCCAGGCTCCTCTGTCCATGGAATTCTCCAGGCAAGGATACTAGAGTAGGTTGCCATTCCCTTCTCCAGGGGATCTTCCTGACCCAGGGATCAAACCTGGGTCTCTCACATTGCAGGCAGATTCCTTACCATCTGAGCCACCAAGGAAGCAAGGTAGGTTAGTGGTATAAACTAAACTCAATGAAAGGAAAAAATGCTACATTGCAGTAGTAATACCACTAGTAGGTACTCATTACACAATTATATACTGAATGTTCTCACTATGCACCAGGCAGAAAACTAGACCTCAAGATATAACCATGAACAAGACAGACATGAAATGTACACTCTACTGGGATCGATAAAAGGACAAAAAAGCCATGGTCTTAGTCGGGTTCCCCCAGAAATCAGACTCTGACATGAGAGTTGAGTGCTCATAGATCATTTGGAATGTGGGATCACATTAATCAGGGCGTGGGGACCTCGTACAGGAGAGGGAGGTGACTAGTTAAGGTGTGTTTTGAAGCCACTCACCACAATGGGTTACTGATGCTTAACCCTTTGGAAAAACTGTGGGAAACAGTGTAAAACTCAGACCTTAGAATTATTGTGGCCAAGAGGTGAGAGATCTGGGACATTTAAACCCCTATACGTGTCAGTCTTTGGTTAAGAGCTACCCCAAGGGGCACAGTATGTTCTAGAAGCTCAAAGGAAGTCTTCCAGCAGAACTGCAGGTGCTGGCTATTGGAATGAAGCTGAATTGCACATAAATGGGAATGGGACCTGAGAAGATAAAGGCAGAGCACTAACTGTNGGCCAAGAGGTGAGAGATCTGGGACATTTAAACCCCTATACGTGTCAGTCTTTGGTTAAGAGCTACCCCAAGGGGCACAGTATGTTCTAGAAGCTCAAAGGAAGTCTTCCAGCAGAACTGCAGGTGCTGGCTATTGGAATGAAGCTGAATTGCACATAAATGGGAATGGGACCTGAGAAGATAAAGGCAGAGCACTAACTGTCTCAATTACATGCACACGAAATAACCAAAATAATCACAAATTGTGCTAAGTGTCTGCTGTTTTATCTATACAAGGATATGAAATAGAGGATGAAAGGGAAGATCCTTGATCAGAGGCATTTGTGCTGAGAGCTGAGTGATGAGAAGAAGGCAGCTCTGTGATGAGACGAGGATGGGTTCTGATGATGGAGGACATCATGAGCCTGATCCGGGAAGGAACTCGCTGAGTTTGGGGAACTGACCGAACACCCACTTGGCTAAGGGATGATAAGCAGTGAGGTGAGAGGCATGAGAAAAGGTTGCAAGGGAAGGTCTATACGGACCAAGAAGCCACGGTCAAGAAGGGAACTCAGATCCTGGATACAATGAGAAAGACTAAAGCAGGGACACCGTCTGACCTGACTTTCAATTTAATATATTACTTTGGCTCTTGGGTGGGAAGTGAATTTCTGGGGAACAAGAATAGAAGTATTGGGTTGACCAAAAAGTTCATTTAGGATTTTCTGTAGGATGTTATGGAGAAACCCAAGTGAACTTTTTTGGCCAATTGAATAGAAGATCAATTTCAAGTCTTCTGGATGTGTGACCTGGACTAAGGTGGTATGTTTGATGGAGAGAAGTGGATGGGTTTGAGAATACACTTGGAAGTAGAAACAGTGGAACTTGATGGATTTGGGCATGCAAACTGGACCCTTGATGTGTCACTAACCTCACTGAAAACTCACTATGTGATGCACTTCCATTTAATTCTTGCAACTTCTGTGTGAGGCAGATACCATTTACCTTCATCCCATTTTACAGGTAGGGAGACTCAGGCTCAGAAAGAATGATTTACTTAGGGTCTCACAGAGATCAAGAGACAAAGCTGGATGTAGTCATAGCTGGTGACTTTAAGATGCTCTACTGTCACATAGCAAACCCCTCTCCCAACAACACAAGAGAAGACTCTAAACATGGGCATCACCAGATGGTCAACACTGGAATCAGATTGATTATATTCTTTGCAGCCAAATATGGATAAGCTCTATACAGTCGGCAAAAACAAGACTGGGAGCTGGCTATGGCTCAGATCATGAAGTCCTTATTGCCAAATTTAGACTGAAATTGAAGAAGTGGAAAAAACCACTAGACCATTCAGGTATGGTCTAAATCAAATCCATTATGACTATACAGTGGAGGTGAGAAATAGATTTAAGGGACTAGATCTGACAGAGTACCTGATGAACTATGGATGGAGGTTTGCGACACTGTACAGGAGACAGGGATCAAGACCATCCCCAGGAAAAAGAAATTCAAAAAAGCAAAATGGCTGTCTGAGGAGGCATTACAAATAGCTGTGAAAAGAAGGTACATGAAAAGCAATGGAGAAAAGGAAAGATATAAACATCTGAATGCAGAGTTCCAAAGAATAGCAAGGAGAGATAAGAAAGCCTTCCTCAGTGATCAATGAAAAGAAATAGAGGAAAACAATAGAATGGGAAAGACTAGAAATCTCTTCCAAAAATTAGAGATATGAAGGGAACATCTCATGCAAAGATGGGCTCGATAAAGGACAGAAATGGTATGGACCTAACAGAAGCAGAAGATATTAAGAAGAGGTGGCAAGAATACACAGAAGAATTGTACAAAAAAGATCTTCATGACCCAGATAATCACGATGGTGTGATCACTCACCTAGAGCCAGACATCCTGGAATGTGAAGTCAAGTGGGCCTTAGAAAGCATCACTATGAACAAAGCTAGTGGAGGTGATGGAATTCCAGTGNAATACACAGAAGAACTGTGCAAAAAAGATTTTCATGACCCAGATAGTCACGATGGTGTGATCATTCACCTAGAGCCAGACATCCTGGAATGTGAAGTCAAGCGGGCCTTAGAAAGCGTCAGTATGAACAAAGCTAGTGGAGGTGATGGAATTCCAGTTGAGCTGTTTCAAATCCTGAAAGATGATGCTGTGAAAGTGCTGCACTCAATACGCCAGCAAATTTGGAAAACTCAGCAGTGGCCACAGGACTGGAAAGGGGCAGTTTTCATTCCAATCCCAAAGAAAGGCAATGCCAAAGAATGCTCAAACTACCACACAATTGCACTCATCTCACATGCTAGTAAAGTAATGCTCAAAATTCTCCAAGCCAGGCTTCAGCAATACGTAACCGTGAACAATATGGTAACCCTATGTTTAACTTTCTAGGGAACCACTGTTTTCCATAACAGCTAAAACACTTTACATTCCCACCAGCAATGTTTGAAGGTTCTAATTTCTCCATAGCTTCATTGTGTGTGTGGTTAGTGGCTCCAATGTGTCCAACTCTATGCAACACAGTAGACTGCAGTCCCCCAGTCTCCTTGGTCCATGGAATTCTCTAGGCAAGAATACCGGAGTGGGTAGTCATTCCCATCTCCTGGATCTTCCCAATCCACAAATCCAACCCAGGTCTCCTGCACTGCAGTCAGATTCTTTACCATCTGATCCACCAGGGAAATCCCATATCCTCTTTGGTTTCTGGATTTTTAAAATTTTAATTGTAGCTATCCTAGTGGGTATATTTGTATTTTCCTCAATGACTAATGATGTTGAGCATTTTGTTATGTGCTTGTTGGCCGTTTATAGCTATGCTTTGGAGGAATGTCTAATCAAATTCTTTGTCTATGTTTTAGTTGGGTTGTTTGCATTTTTTTGTTGCTGAGTTTTAAGTGTTCTTTATATGGTCTGGATACTAGACCTTTATCAGATAAAGGATTTGCAAATATTTTCTCCCATTTTGTAGGTTGTCTTCTCACTTTCTTGACAATGTCTTTTGACGCACAAAAGTTTTTAATTTGATAAAGTCCAATTTGTCTGTTTTTCTCTTGCTGCTTATGTTCTTGGTGTCATATCTAAGATCCATTAGCAAATCCAAAATCATAAAGATTCACCCTTATGTTTTCTTCTAAGAGTTTTATAGTTGCAGCTCTTATCTTTAGGTAATTGATCAATTTTGAGTTAATGTTTGTATATGGTGTGAGATAAGCATCCAACGCCAATCTTTTTACATACATATTCATTTGTCCCAGGAGATATTTGTTGTAAAGTCTGTTCTTTCCCTCAGTGAACGGTCTTAGAATCCTTGCCAAAAATCTGTTGGCCATGTATGTATGGGTTTATATCCAGATTCTCAGCTCTATTCAATTGATGTATATATCTATCCTTGTGTCAGGACCACATGGCTTTGATTACTGTAGGTTTGTGGTGTTTTAAAAATCAGTAAGTCCCTCCTCTTTGTTCTTCTGTCACAAGTTTTGCTTGTTTGCTGCTATTCAGTGTCTTTTGCAATTCCCTGTGAATCTGAGGATTGGCTTTTTCCCTTATGCAAAAAATGTTCATAGGGATGACCATAGGGGTCACATTGAATCTGCGGATTCTGTTGGGTAGCATTGCCATCTTATCAATATTAAGTCTTCCAATCCATGGACATGAGATGTCTTTCAGTTTATTTAGGTCTTCTTTAATTTTTTTTCCCAATGTTTCATAGTTTTCAGTGTACAATTCTTAAACCTGCTTAGTTAAATTCTTTCTAAGTATTTTTTTTAATGCTCTTGCAAATGAAGTTGTTGTCTTAATTCTTTTCTCAGATTGTTCACTGTTGGGACATACATTATTTTCACTCATGGCCCATTGGTTATAGCTACTGACATAGTACAGTTCAACCTCATATACTGGGTGTAGTTGGAAGGAGAGAGACAAAAATTTTTTTTTTGTATTTTTTAAGTTGCTTTACAATCTTGTGTTAGTTTCTGCTGTACAATGAAGTGAATCAACTGTATGTATACAGATATCCCCTCCCACTTGGACCTCCCTCCTACCCCTCCACCCCGTTCCACCTAGAGGTCATCACAGAGCACCAAACTGAGTTCCCTTAGCTATAACACAGGTTCCCACTATTTTAATAACACATGGTAGTGTATATATGTCAATATTTACTGAGCAACACCAATGACTACCAAGCCTTCAAGGAGGAGATTGCAGAATTCCTCTCTAGGAAGCTGAGTAGCCAAAGAGAAAGACCTACAGACCCTGATATTGGGAGCTCTCCAATGATGTGGCTGGATCTCTCTCATCTACCTACAACAGAACTTGTGTGTGTGTCGGTGTGTGTGTGTGTGTCGGTGTGTGTGTGTGTGTCGGTGTGTGTGTGTGTGTCAGTGTGTGTGTGTGTGTCGGGGTGTGTGTGTGTTGCTCAGTTGTGTCTGACTCTTTGCAGCCCCATAGCCTGTAGCCTACCAAGCTCCTCTATCCATCGGATTCTCCAGGCAAGAATACTGGAGTGAGTAGCCATTCCAGGGAATCTTCCTGACCCAGGGATCAAACTCAGTCTCCCACACTGCAGGCAGATACTTTACCATCTGAGCCACCAGAGGCTTCCCAGTGGAAGCTGTAGCTTGTCAGTCTACAAGCTTCTCTTCACAGCAGAGCTTTGCAGAAGCTTTCAGTGTCTCGCTGAAATATGAACAGACAGCCAAAGACTGCAATCATCTGAGAAAAGCTTTGATTATAAAAGACAACTCCCAAACAATCAGGAAAAGTGGATTTGAAGAAACAGTGACAATGAGAAGAATAAAGTAAACTTCTAAAAACCTGCCATAAACATCTTAGAGAGATGTTAGATAGTATAGCATTCCCAGAACAGTGCTATCTTTTTTTGGGGGGGGGATTAAAATTTATTTATTATTACTTCTGGCGTTACTGTAATATAATTGATATACAGCACTGTATAAATTTAAGTTGTAAAGAACAAGATATCTTTTCATATTCAGGGAACAACAACAACAGAAAGCTCTTGGAAAATCAAGAAACTAAGAAGTAAAAAATATTCAATGAAACAAGAGGAAGAAAAAAATTGAGGACGTCTTCCAGAGAGAAAAGGAAACAAAGTATATTAGATGACCACAGCAGAAGGTCCCATATCCACATAATAAGAATTTGAGAAAAATAAAATTGAGAAAACAAAGGGGAGGAAATTATCAAGAAAATCAGAATTAAAAAAAAAACTTTGGGACTTTTCTGGTGGTCCAGTGGTTAAGACTCTGAGCTCCCAATGCAAGTGGCCCAGGTTCTATCCTTAGTCAGGGACTAGATCCCACATGCCGCAACTAAGACCCAACACAGCTCCCCCCACCAAAAAAAAACTTCTCAGAACTGACTAGTGACCATTTTTCAGAGTGGTATACTGGAGAGTTTAAGGTGAAATGTCATGATCTCTGTAACTTACTTTAAAATAGTTCAGCAAATCATAATGTGAAAAGTGAAAGTCATGTCTGACTCTTTGCAACCCCATGAACGGTACAGTACATGGAANCCCCCACCAAAAAAAAACTTCTCAGAACTGACTAGTGACCATTTTTCAGAGTGGTATACTGGAGAGTTTAAGGTGAAATGTCATGATCTCTGTAACTTACTTTAAAATAGTTCAGCAAATCATAATGTGAAAAGTGAAAGTCATGTCTGACTCTTTGCAACCCCATGAACGGTACAGTACATGGAATTCTCCAGGCCAGAATACTAGAGTGGGCAGCCTTTCCCTTCTCCAGGGGATCTTTCCAACCCAGGAATCAAACCCGGGTCTCCTGCATTGCAGGTGGATTATTTACCAGGTGAGCTACGAGGGAAGCTACCACATTATACACATCAGAACGGCTGTAATAAAAAGACAGTGTCAGAAACAGATATGGCTTGTGGTTTGTCTTTGTTCTTTCCAATTTGTGCCTAACTTCACCCCCGCTCCCCTGACTGCTGGCCTTGCTGATCTCCAAAAACTTTAGGCCTATTGAATTCTCCACCAGCTTCCACAATTTATAAGATTTAATCCCAGTAATAAATCCCTGGTTATGAATAGTAAGGACTCACTGGTTCTGCTTCCCTGATCAAACCCTAACTGAGGATTTGATCTTTTGCTTTATGTTGCAATTTAGTTTGACATTTTGAATGGTAAGGACTCACTGGTTCTGCTTCTGAGGGTTTGATCATGGCAGCCCAGTGGTTCAGACTCAGAGCTTCCACTGCAGGGGCATGGGTTCAGTCCATGGTCGAGGTACTAAGATCCCGCACGCTGCATGGCGTGGTCAAAACAAAACAAATTTATAGCACTAACTAACCAATGAAAGGTGGCTGTTTATTCATAGATGCTACTGCAAGCAGACTCTCTGACACGCCTCACCAGCCACTAGTAATAGGAGGTATTTGGAAGGTGGGGTTTGGGGGTCCAGTGGTAGAAAGACTTTTTACCTATCAGTTTGCATTATTTTTTACCTTGTGATGTACACATTTTTAAAAACATGCGAATGGTAAAACATAACATGCATCCAGAAAAAGTGCTTCATGTAGAATTTATAGTGGTATCTCATTGTGGTTTCAATATGCATTTCCATGATTACAAATGAGGCTGAGCCACCATTTATTACCCATATTGATTTCCTCTTTTATGCAAGAGTATCTTAAAGCCTCTTGCTATTTTCTACCAACTGTACTTTTTTTAATGATTTGAAGGAGCTCTATTCAGTCTACACATTCAACAAATGTGTTGCTATTTACATATATTTCAAATATCTTCTACTACTCCATGAATTTTTTTTTACCCTTTTTTGAAGAATGTGTATTTCTTCTTGCTAGAGAACCCCTCCCTAAATTCATATGTTGAAACTTGAATCCCCATTGTGGTAGTATTAGGAGGTGGGGCCTTTGGGAAATGATTAAGTCATGAGGATGGAGTCCTCATGAATGAAGTTAATGCCTTTATAAAAGAGACCCCCCACACACACACAAAAAAAGCTTAGCTTTGGAATTTCCCTGGCAGTCAAGTAGTAAGACTCTGAGCTTCCACTGCAGAGGACATCGGTTTGATCCCTGGATGGGGAACTAAGATCCCATATTCCACACAGCTTGGCCAAAACAGAAGTAAAATTAAAAAAAGATTAAACGAGGCCCCAGAGAGCTCCCTTGCCCCTTCCTCCATGCGAGGATGCAGTGAGACTGTGCTACCTATGAACAAGGAAGAGGACCCCTACCAGGGCATGACCATGCCGGCACCTTGATCTTGAACTTCCCAGCCTCCTATACTGTGAGAAGTCAATTTCTGCTGTTTGTAAGCCACTCAGTCTGTGATATTTTGTTAGAGCAGTATGTGCAGACCAAGATAACACTTTTCTTAAGACAAATGCCACAGACTCTGCATCTTTTTTGGCAAACTCTCCTGAGACTCTAGCAGGCAAGGTGAGAAAGCATAGGGCTGCTTTTGAATGCAAGTGGCTGTGTTACTTGTGTTCAGAAAAAGCTGAGTCTGCAAACCCCCAGGCACTGATGAAGAGGTCTGTGGGGGAAGCCTCCTCCAGCGCCACACTCCGCTCTCTGCTCAGCCCTTTTCTTTTCTTAAATTTGTGGTCATCATTTGTTGTTGTTCAGTCACCCAGTTTGTCTGACTCTTTTGCAACACCATGGCCTGCAGCACGCCAGGCCTCTCCATCCCTCACCATTTATTAAGTTGCTAAGATCCAAGCCCTGTGCTAAGAACTGTATATACTTGGCCTGCTTTCTCTTATTCACTCCCTGCAGTGACCAGAGCCCATGTACCCATCCAAAGAAGGCACAGTGCCAAAGGCCAGGACACACTGATGGCCTCAGGAAAATGTTTTCATTGTTTTAAAATCAGAAGAAAAAGAAATATAACCCTGCCTTTATTATATTTGTCTTTATACCAATTCCATCATAAAATATAATTTTAGTTTAGTTTTTTTTTTTTTTTTAATGGAGGAATGTGGCCCAGACAGCAACCTTACAAGGGGCTCATTATTGTTATGCAGTTTATTCAAGGGAGGAAACTGAAGTCTGAGAAGTGACTTGGCCAAGGTCAGACAGCTGGAAAGTGTGGGAACAGGGATTTGAACTCGAGCTTGGGGAACCCAAAAGGTTTCACACTTGGCCACTACCTAAAGGGTCCCCAGGTCAACATTGTCACATCCAGGGGGATGCCTGGCTGGAGCTGGGGTGATTTACCCAGGGAGGAAAAGACTTAGAGGATATTTAATACAGTCTCCAAATATTTGAAAGGCTGTCATGTGGGTAAAGGATTAGCCCTATTTTTGTGGCTCCTGAGAATGGAGCCGGGATCAGTGGGGTATGGTTGCAAGAAAGCGAATTTCCATCCAGTCACCTGTCAGTAGCGATTTATCCTGAAAACCACAGAAGGGAAGTTTGACCCCTGTCCCTGACAAGGAAAGAATTCAAAACAAGGCTGCGTTGGAGAGGATTACTGCCTTGAGAAGGGAGCTGGAGGAGAGATGAACTTTTAGACTCTACATTTGCAGATATTAGAGCTTCAGCAAGTATAGGTGATTTGGCATCTTCCCCACTCCTACCCCAGTTTGACCAATCCTTACTGAGGCCTCTCATGCACTAATAGAGGGAGTATAAAAGGAAACAGCCTTTTCAGAAGAGGTATTGACAACATCTGTCAACACTGAGACTGTTCAGACCTTTTATGTAGCAATACTACATGGAAGACTCTATGCTATGACGTAAATGCACAAATATACAAAGATATTTGCTCAAGGGTGTTCGCCACAGTGTGTTTATAATAGCACAAGGCTGACAACAGCTTAAATGTCTATCAGAAGAGGACTGGTTGGGACTTCTCTGGGGCACAGTGGAGAAGAATCCGCCTGCCAATATAGGGGACACACAGACTCTATCCCTGGTCCAGGAAGATTCACATGCTTTGGAGCAACTAAGCCTGTGTGCCGCAACTACTGAGCCTGTGCCTAGAGTCCATGCTCTGCAACAAGAGAAGCTACCACAATGAGAAGCCCGTGCGCTGTAACGAAGAGTAGCACTCACCTGATGCAACTAGAGAAAGCCTGCTGGAGGTAACAAAGACCCAGCGCGGCCAAAAATAAATAAATAAAGTTTTAGAAAGAAGTAATATTATAACAGAAAGGAAATGGACTGGCTAAATAAATGATTATATATATGTGTGTGTGTGTGTGCTATACACCTGAAACTAACAACATTGTAAATCAACTATACTTCAATAAGAAATACACAATTTTTTAAATTAAAAAATTAACGAATGATGATAAATGATTCATGGATCATACAATTGCATTTAATGCTAGACACCTGAAACAAACACAACTATAGTAAGTATACTAAATCAACTATACTTCAATTAAAAAAACTACACAATTTTTTTTTAAAGTTTTAAAAAATGAATGATGATTCGTGGATCATACATTGCATTAATGATTCAGTCTCTGTTGTAAGCCCTGTGGTATGCTGTGCTTAGTCGCTCAGTCATGTTCAACTCTTTGCAACACCATGGACTATAGCCCTCCAGGCTCCTCTGTCCATGGTATTCTCCAGGCAAGAATACTGGAGTGGGTTGCCATGTCCTCCTCCAGGGCATCTTCCTAACTCAGGGATCAAACCCAGTCTCCCACATTGCAGGTGGATTCTTTACCAGCTGACCTACCAGGGAAGCCCAGTTGTAAGCCCTCGAGATCCCTCAATGAGCCTGCGTGACAAAGACCCCCTACCCACCCTATGGTGGTCCCCCTTGTGGAGTGTGGGAGGAACACCAGACAGTAATCAGACCTATTTAATAAGTAAGTCAAACTGCATGTTAGAAGGTGGTGAGGGTTATGTTGAGAATGTAGGTATGTGGGATGGAGGTGGGGTGGGCTGCAACTTTAAGTAGGGTGTTCAGGTAGGCCTCGCTGAGAAGGGGACATTAGAGTAATGCTGGAAGCTCGACGGGACTCCTGTCACTTGGCAGAGTCAGTGGGAGAACACCTTTGAAGGGCCAGGCATCCAGCAGGCCCTGAGGGACAGTAGCTATTGTTTATTTCACTCCACAAATTTAACAAGCGCTCACAAAAAAGCTTATCTAAGGAAGATGCCTAAAATTTTGCAAATGGAGAGTGGGCGGGCTTGGGCTCTGGTGACTGTTTTATCTGCCTCCCCAGAAAGAAGCTGAAACATCTCATCCAAGGGAGGATTCCTGCCTGTGCGTCTTGTTTGCCTGCCTGCCTTTGTAGCAATCCATCCGTCCACTGTGTTTCTTTCCATCGGTTTCACTGTGCGGAGGAGTCTTCCCAGCTCCCTTGTCCATGATAAAGCCCCAGAGGGCCCCCATTAGGCAGTGATGAAGACATTGGTGTGATAAGATCTCTCCCTAGACCAGGGGTGACTCAGAAGAAACTCCTTAAACCACAGGAGTTGGTGCATATCAGCTCATTTCTTCTGAGTTTCAGCAACAAATAGATGGGAGACATCAAAGTGATCTGTGGCTTGCTCTCCCTGATTCCGAGCATAACTTATCTAGTGCCTTCTCTTTTTTAAAAAATATTTATTTATTTGATTGCATTGGGTCTTAATTGTGGCACAGAGGATCTTTAGTTACAGCCCGTGGGATCTAGTTGTCTGACCAGGGATCAAATTCTGGGCCCCCTGCACTGAGAGTGCAGAGTCTAAGCCACTGGACCATCATGGAAATCCCTCTAGAGCCTTCTAAAAATGGCTCTGGCCTTTTTAGGGTAACAGATAACGAGGTCTGCTCTGGTTTAGCGGTTACCTGAAATAGAGAAAGCAGCTCCTTTAAGGGGAGAAGAGATAAATAGATTTCCATAAGTGCCCCTCTGAGATCAATAAAGACCCAATGAGGGGATAAGAGAAGGCTTCCTTGGCACCAAAAATGGGGTGACTCAGAAGAAACTCCTTAAACCACAGGAGTTGGTGCATATCAGCTCATTTCTTCTGAGTTTCGGCAACAGATAGATGGGAGACATCAAAGTGATCTGTGGCTTGCTCTCCCTGATTCCGAGCAGAACTTATCTAGTGCCTTCTCTTTTTTTTTTAATATTTATTTATTTGATTGCATTGGGTCTTAATTGTGGCACAGAGGATCTTTAGTTACAGCCCATGGAATCTAGTTGTCTGACCAGGGATCAAATCCTGGGCCCCCTGCACTGAGAGTGCAGAGTCTAAGCCACTGGACCATCACGGAAATCCCTCTAGAGCCTTCTAAAAATGGCTCTGGCCTTTTTAGGGTAACAGATAACGAGATCTGCTCTGGTTTAGCGGTTACCTGAAATAGAGAAAGCAGCTCCTTTAAGGGGAGAAGAGACGAATAGATTTCTATAAGTGCCCCTCTGAGATCAATAAAGACCCAATGAGGGGATAAGAGAAGGCTTCCTTGGCACCAAAAACACTACTGATGGGACAGGAGGAGACACAGGTAGGGTTTTGACACAGAAGAAAGGAGGATGGTGTCCCAGGCAGAGGGCACAGCAAAGAACACAGGGAAGCAGCCTTCAATGAAACATATTCAAGTTGTTCTAAGTAGTTCTTTTTGTCCAGAACACAGTGATAAAGAAAAGAATAAATAATAGTACTAACTAACATTCACTGCATACTCACTATGTGCCTGGCAGCATTCTGAACATTTAATCCTCCATCGAATGCCCACCACTATCCTAGAAGACAGTATATCAATAGCCCGGCTCTATAGGTGAGGAAATGGAAGCAAAGATAGGTTGATGATTTGCCCATTTGTGGCTGAGAGGTTTGAAATATACCACTACCACCAATAATAATAACTGCAATTATCAACTGCCACAGGTCCCTTCCTGAGAGTTGGCCACACCTTCTCTTCTGATCCAGCCCTCACTGCCCAGGTGAGGAAACTGATGCTCCAAACCGTGGAGCTGGTTAAGGGCAGAGCCAAGATGGAAACCCAGAACCAACTTCCAAGTCCTAGTTCTTAATCACACTGTTGAATGCCTATTTCCTTAACTCATAAGCAACAGATGAAGATGTATCTTGTGCATATTCATCTGGCTACTGGAATTTGAAGGGGAAGGAGACAAGAAGTTGACTACCAGCAAGAGTAGGTAATCTGTCTGCCCAACAAAATCATTGTGAGAAGTGTCTTAGAGATTCTTGGACAGTCTGAGTCAACTGATCTGGAATGGTGGGCTCTGGAATGGTGTTTTCAACAAAAGTCAAGGCTATGGTTTTTCCAGTGGTCATATATGAATGTGAGAGTTGGACTATAAAGAAAGCTGAGTGCAGAAGAACTGAGGCTTTTAACTGTGGTCTTGGAGAAGACTCTTGAGAGTCCCTTGGACTGCAAGGAGATCCAACCAGTCCATTCTAAAGGAAAGTCAGTCCTGAATATTCATTGGAAGGACTGATGCTGAAGCTGAAACTCCAATACTTTGGCCACCTGATTCGAAGAGCAGACTCACTGGAAAATACCCTGATGCTGGGAAAGATTGAAGGCAGGAGGAGAAGGAGATGACAGAGGATGAGATGGTTGGATGGCATCACTAACCCAATGGACATGGGTTTGGGTGGACCCCGAGAGTTGGTGATGGACAGGGAGGCCTGGCATGCTG
>SJYX01018488.1:0-106853 GCA_006410675.1 Oreotragus oreotragus
GTTTTGCTCTTCCAAGCTCTCATCGCCCATTATACGGTATCTCATTGGATGAGGTATCATTTGATCTTTTTTGACAAACACTGAAAAGCATGATTAAGCAACATTAGAGATGTCTATGTTTCTCATCTATTGCATCGATTTTACACACAGCTTTCACTTGAAAAGGTACAGTCTAAAACTTCAGGGAACCTGTCTCTTATACACATCTAGATGTGTATAAGAGACAGGTCCTACTCTTAGCGACCCCATGGACTGCAGCCCACCAGTCTCCTCCATCCATGGGATTTTCCAGGCAAGAGTACCGGAGTGGGTTGCCATTGCCTTCTCCGATGCACCTGCACACACGCCTGCACACACGTGTATATACAGATAGTGTGGTATGTAAATATACATTTACATATATATTATATGTTTATGTGGTATATATTTACATGTATATATATCCAGTACTCTTGCCTTGAAAATCCCATGGATGGAGGAGCCTGGTGGGCTGCAGTCCATGGGGTTGCTAAGAGTCAGACATGACTGAGCGACTTCACTTTCACTTTTCACTTTCATGCATTGGAGAAGGAAATGGCAACCCACTCCAGTGTTCTTGCCTGGGGAATCCCAGGGACGGGGGAGCCTGGTGGGCTGCCGTCTATGGAGTCGCACAGAATTGGACATGACTGACACGACTTAGTAGCAGCATGGCATATCATACCTAACAAAATGTTCCCATATCATCTAATAACAGTCCTTATTCAAATTTCCTTGCTTGTCTTTATAATGTCTATTTATATCTTTGGTCAAATGAGGACCAGGAAAACTCACATGGGTAGGAGACTCCTTCTCTTTTTCTTCCTGCTTCTGTTCCAGCTTCTCCTCCTCCTCCTTCCCCTCTTCTTCCTCATTTTCTATTTTGAAATACAGCTTTTACCATTTCATTAGAAGTCTGCATACAAGAAGAAGGGAGGGGAGCAGCCACAGTCAGAAGATGGACCTCTTAAGTCATAAATTTTCCAAGTTACCTTTAACTTGTGATCTCTGCCACCTCCATCCTTTACAGACATCGTTTTGGGATCCACCGAGGAGGGAATTCTTTGTACTCATAAGAATACTTACAGTATACGTTCAAAAGGCAACTTAAGCAGACTGTGAAAATGGAGGAATAATGACAAATAGAATGAAGTGTACATTTGAATGGCATCTAAATATACCTTCTGAAGAATAAGGGAAGTCATAGTAAAAAGGATTAAGTATGCATCAAAGGCTATTCAGACATATATTGAAAAGCAAAGAAGTCACACTATTTCCATGGTTTATAATTTTCAGAATAAGAGACTTAAAACTCTTTTGATTATGGCCATGCTGATTGTCTCATCATTTTTTTTTCCTGTGTGTCATGTCCAGTCTGCACACTGATAGTTACATATTTGTTAGGCTGCTATTATACTGGAAGAGACAGTTCAGGGAAGTTATGATGATTTGACTGTTCTCCCACATTAAGCTTGACCACCCTCATCGGCCATCTCTGCACTGCAGCCAGAGTGATCTTTATAAGGTAAATAATCACGTCTCATTAGTGGTTTCCCACTGCACTCAGAATGAACCAACATTTTTCAGCTTGGCTTCTAAGGTCTTGGATGGTTCACCGCCCTGTCTCTCTAACTTTGTTGGGGCCACTTTTCTTTTCTTTCTTTTGCTTCAGGCACAATGTTCTCATTTTCTACAGAATGTCATGATCCTTCCTGTTAACAACCTTTGCCCAGGCATGTTTTCTAACTGGAATATTGTCTCCATCACCTTTCATCTAAGTTGGGTGTCTTTTCTGTAAGAGAACCATTTTCTTATTGATCCAAGTTTGTGGCCATTAATTCATGAACGTGATTATTGGTTACATCCGTATTCCCCAGTCAGCTTGTGTCTTATACAACAGATGTGAATGGTGGCCCTTCTTTCTAGAATACAAACTTCCAGAAGGTCAACACGAAGTCTTTATTTGTATACCACCTTATACACAGCACATAGAAGAACTCCATATATACTCATTGAGTAAATAAATGGCTGATTGAATAAATATTCATTCATGGATTGAATAAATAAATAAAAGTCACCAGAGATGATTCTTATTCAGGCTTGTTTCTCTAGCTTAAAAAAATTAAAGTGCCTCAAGTTTTTTTGACTCATTTACATATATCGTTTATTATTGTATCTCCTACAAGATTTCTTCGAACACTGCATAATTGTTCCTGAGGGAAGAAGTACAGGGTTGGGTTCCTGAAAGCCTTTGGTCACAGCACTTTTGTCAACTGGTCTGTATACAACCTTGTTTTATGTGTGTTTCTATTTAAAGATACTTTATTTAATATCACTGTTGATTTATTATTAATACTGAATTCATAGCTAGCAGCATTATAACTCATGCCTGAATGAAGCTTTGTAACACACATAGTTTTCCCCTCAGGTACATCGGAGCCTTTTTGCACCTAGAACAATAAACAGCACTTCAGCAGTACACATGGGGCTTGTGTAAAACCAGCAACTAAAAGCAGAGAACTGTGAGAAACGTGGCACTAAATAAACCATGAAAAGGACACTTGTTTACAGTAGGAGAGCTGAAACAAGAAGGTAGAGCGTTGCCTTGTTCCACTTCAGCTGAAAAAGAGGGCACTGGCAACACAAAATTTTCCCTGCTTTTCAAATGTCGATGAATGAGACCGCAAGTGTGCTACAAGGCTTGATTTTGGGGTTACAGATAAATTTTGGCAAATAGACAAAATTGCAATCATGAAATCCTAGAATAATGAAGATCAGATATATATATGATAACAAAGGATATACTGTATAAATGCATTTTACATATATTTATATTTCATATGTAAATAAATATATAAAACATGTCATAACATAATTGTTACTATCTTACACATAGTGTCACACAACTTGGCAGTGTATTTTATGCATATCAATAATCATAATTATAAATATATTCCTAATTGTGTTTCCCTATGTTAAATGTCTCTTGGGTCGTGAAGATTCTATGAGAAGTCAGTTTGGGAAGTGCTGATATCAAGAAATCCTCTATGTCTGTGGCATTTGAGAAAACCATGCCTTTCATTCTTATAGTTCTGCTTGGACAGGAGCAGGGTCCTATGTGCCCAAATAGAGGCTAGNGTTATTTTTTTTTAATTAAAGCATTCCTAATGGGTGTGAAGCAGTATCAGAAAGAATAGTTTTAATTGTGATTTTGTTATCATAATTTCAGACATGCTTTTGGGGAATAGGTAATCCCAATTTTATACAAACTGATCTAGCTAGTAGACAAAAGAGGGAGAGCTGTTCTGTTGTTTATCAGAGAAACTTACCCTGGAAACCTAAACTGAAAAGAATATGTAAGGAAAAGTAATGGTACATTCAATCTCATTTACAAACAGAGACAAAATTTTTAATTAGGATAAGAATGTAAGCATAGCTCAATATTTGAAAATTATTAAGGTAAGATTTAGGGGAAAAGATCTTGAAAGATTTGGTAAAATTCTGATAGAACTCAATACTTGTTAGTTTTTTTTTTTTTACCCTGGAAACCTAAACTGAAAAGAATATGTAAGGAAAAGTAATGGTACATTCAATCTCATTTACAAACAGAGACAAAATTTTTAATTAGGATAAGAATGTAAGCATAGCTCAATATTTGAAAATTATTAAGGTAAGATTTAGGGGAAAAGATCTTGAAAGATTTGGTAAAATTCTGATAGAACTCAATACTTGTTAGTTTTTTTTTTTTTTTTTTTAAGTAACGACGAGAAACATGTTTCTTCCAATAAAGGCTCTCTTTAAAACTTAACTGTCTAAATCTTAGAAACATTCCCATTAATATCAAGAATAGGGCAAATATATCTCTACTAGTAAGACTTAGAAAAAAAGGAAATAAAGTACAAAAGGATTGGAAAGGAAGAAAAATGAGATGAATGTATCTATAGGAAATTAAAAACAAAAAATCAACAGACTATGGGACTTCCTTGTGGTTCAGTGGTTAAGACTCGACATTCCCAAGCAGGAGGCACAGGTTCAGTCCCTGCTCAGTTAACTAAGATCCCATGTGCCATGTGATGTGGCCAAAAAAACAAAAAACAGAATAGGGAATTCCCTGGCAGTGCAGTGGTTAAGATTCAGCACTTTCATTGCTATGAGCCTGGGTTCCATCCCTGTCAGGGAACTAAGATCCCTCAAGTCATGTGGCTTGGTCAAAAAACCCTCAAAAAACCATCAACAAACTAACTATATTCATAAGAGAATTCAGTGTTGCTGGATACAAGATCAACATTCAAATTGACAGTAGCCAATTAGGAAATAAAAATACCTCTTTTAGAGCAAATTCTATGAAATATCCAAAGTTTTATTTAAGGTCATAAAATTAGACATGAATAAAAGACAAGATATAATTATTTGTGGGAAGTATAAATATTGCTAAAAAATTAACTTATCTATGACTTATGTGTAGTTTCTGACAGAAACCTGATAGAATTTGTTTTCTTTTTTTGAGGAAAACGATCTTCATATACAAAAGTAAAGAACCAAGACAGTTGTGAAAGAAGAAAAAGAATGAAGAGGAGGGAGTTGACTGTTGGATATCTAGATTAATCTTAAATTTTGGTATTTAAAATAGAATCCTACACAGTAACGAAAAATAGTAAACTGCTACGCATAACATATGTGTGGCTTTCCTGNGATCTTCATATACAAAAGTAAAGAACCAAGACAGTTGTGAAAGAAGAAAAAGAATGAAGAGGAGGGAGTTGACTGTTGGATATCTAGATTAATCTTAAATTTTGGTATTTAAAATAGAATCCTACACAGTAACGAAAAATAGTAAACTGCTACGCATAACATATGTGTGGCTTTCCTGGTGGCTCAGACAGTAAATAATTCACCTGCAATGTGGGAGCCTGGGTTTGAGCTCTGGGTTGGGAAGATCCCCTGGAGGAGGACATGGCAACCCACTCCAGTATTGTTGCCTGAGAAATCCCATGGACAGAGGAGCCTGGCAGGCTACAGTCCGTGGGGTCATGAAACATCGGCACACACGACATGAAATGAATCTTCCAGACTTAGCGTTAAGCAAAAGAAGTGGGACAGAAAAGAGTTCATATAGTATGAGTTCATTTTTAGGAAGCTCAAAAACAGAGCTAATCTATGATGATTGAGATCAGAATAGTAGTTCTCTTGGAAGCATGGTACTAACTGAGAATGTGTATGAGGGAGATTCTGAAGCATTGAAAAAAGTTAATAGTCTGAGTTGGATCACACAGGGGTATACATACTTAAAAATCAGGTTGTACACAGTACTTGTATTTAAAGTAGTATAGTCANGATGAAACAGTATATAAAATCTGACTTCAAGGCCATTGAAGGAAGGAACTGCTCTTTGACAGATTGGGCATCACTTCATTTTATTTTGTTTTTTTGTGGCTGTCCCATGGACCATGTGGGACCTTAGTTCCCTGGCAAGGGGTCACACTGTGCCCCCTGCATTGACAATGTGGAGTCTTCACTGGGCCTCCAGTGAAGTCCCAAGTGTCATTTCTAAAGAACCACCAGAGAACCACTTCAGGTCCAGTTAGATGAGCCAAATTGAAGAAAGTTTAGTCAGATGACGTCAGTGTTTGATTTGAATCTGCTGACTGTTCAGTCTCCTGGTTTTTAGTGTGATTGTGGTATGGTTGTTATATTGAGAATGGCCTTATTCTTTAGAGATGCATGCTGAAATACTTAGAAGTGAAATGTCATGATGAGTTCAGAAAAATCATGTGTGGGTATCTGAATGTGGTATATATTATGTGTATGTAAAGAGAGATAAAGGGAGAGAGAAAGCAAATCTGGCAAGTTTTAACAGTTTTGGGTCTAGGTGAAGAGTATAGTGATATACATTGTACTTTAAGCTTTCCTGTGGGTCTGATATTTTTCAAAAGAAAGTTGTGTGTGGGGGAGAGTATTTTAAAAAGAGCTTTATTGTGCTCCAGTTTCTCTAATTATAAAATGACAATAATAGAACTTATTATTTCCATGCCTTGATGCAGGTAGGCACAGTGGGATAACATTTGGTAGAATAGCAGTCAGGAGAGCTTTTAAGAAGTAATTTTCTTTTTATGTTAAGAAAGAATTTTATAGTGGAGAACTTTTCAAAGAACATTTCACCTAAAAGTATAAGATTAAAATATATCTGTTCCCTTTTTTATTATTCAGAGCGCGTTCCATTATAATTGAATAAAAGCAATCAAGAAACAGTAAATACATGCAGATATATAAATTAACCAGTTGAAATCTTGAAAATGAAAATATCTAGTTATAAAATAATCGTGGGCAAAACAGAAGATTAGACATAGGTAAAGAGTAACGTTGTTAATTCCAAGATAAAATCAATAACTTATCCAGGACCAGAGCCCAGGGAGATAAAGAATGAAAAATAGAAAAGAAAAACGAAGACACTTTAGGGCTAGATTGGAAAGCTGCAGTGTAAAGTCCAGAAGAGAGAGTGTGGCGAGTGGTAGAGAAGCAGCATTGAAGAAAAAGGACTGAGGATTTTTCAGATATTCAAAAGAAATGGTGGAAATTAAGAAGTAACTAAAGTGAAATCACAAAAACGTTGTATCAAAACTTGAAGGATGTAAGAAAAGTGGTACTTGGGGTAAATTTATAACCTTAAATGGCTGTGGTAGATTGAAAAAAAAGTAAGTGAGCCATGTATACAACTCAAGAAACAAAAATAAAAAGTAAAACCAAAGACAGGAGAAAAGAGAAAATAAAGATGGAATTAGATGAAATAGAAATAATAGAAATGACAGCAATCATCTTTCAAATCAAAGCTGTTTCTCTTCAGCTGATTAAGTACTGGAAATACCAAGAAGCACACGGCACAATAAAATTATAAAATGGGATATAATTACAAATAATAATTGTAATTTTAAAAAATCACAAGAAATCACTATTAATTTATATATATATAAAATTTTAAAACCTGATGAAATTATCTGTTTTCTAGGCAAAATATCATTTAGAAATTGACTGTACAAGAAAAAGATAGTCATAGAAACTAAAAACCATTAAAAAATTGAAGCTGTAGTAAATTTCCCCAAGAAGTTTTTAAAAATATCAGCTTAATTGGAGTATAGTTCATAAACTATACCACCTACCCACCTAAAATGTACAATTTAATGGTTTTTACTATTTTTACATAATTGTTAAATCATTACCACAGTTAATTTTTAGAATATTTTTATTACCTCAGAAAAAAACTGTGTACCTATTAGCAGTCAGTTCCAATTCTCTGAAACCCTCCAGCCTTAGATAGTCACTAATCTACTCTCTGTTTCTATAGGTTTGCCTGTTCTAGATTTTTCACATAAATAGAATCATTCAATAAATGGCCTTTTGTGGTTTGCTTTTTTCATTTAGCATAATGTTTTTAAGGTCCAGCCATGTTGAAACATGTATCATATACCTCATTCCTTTTTATGGCCATATAATATTTCATTGTGTGGTTATATACCACATCAGTTGATGGATATTTGGATTTTTTCCTGTTATGAATATTCCTTATACTGGCATCTGTGTATAAGATTTTGTGTAAACGTAGTTATATGTTTTCATTTCTCTTGTATGTATACCTAGGAGTAGAATTGTTGAGTCTTGTGAAAACCATAGAACAACAATAAATAGGGAAAGGAGTATGTCAAAGCTGTATATTGTCACCCTGCTTATTTAATTTATATGCAGAGTACATCATGGATGAAGCACAAGCTGAAATCAAGACTGCTGGGAGAAATGTCAATAACCTCATATATGCAGATGACACCACCCTTGTGGCAGAAAGAAAAGAACCAAAGAGCCTCTTGATGAAAGTGAAAGAGGAGCTTGAAAAAGTTGGCTTAAAACTCAACATTCAGAAAACTAAGATCATGGCATTTGGTCCCATCACTTCATGGCAAATAGATGGGGAGACAGTGGAAACAGTGACAGACTTTATTTTGGGGGCTCTAAAATCACTGTAGATGGTAACTGCAGCCATGAAATTAAAAGATGCTTGCTCCTTGGAAGAAAAATTATGACCAGTCTAGACAGTATATTAAAAAGCAGAGACATTACTTTGCCAACAAAGGTCCGTCTAGTCAAAGCTATGGTTTTCCCAGTAGTCATATATGGATGTGAGAGTTAGACTACAGAAAGCTGAGTGCCGAAGAATTGATGCTTTTGAGCTGTGGTGTGGGAGAAGACTCTTGAGAGTCCCTTGGACTGCAAGGAGATCCAACCAGTCCATCCTAAAGGAGATCAGTCCTGGGTGTTCATTGGAAGGACTGATGTTGAAGCTGAAACTGTCACCTGATGCAAAGAGCTGACCCATTTGAAAAGACCCTGATGCTGGGAAAGATTGAAGGTGGGAGGAGAAGGGGGTGACAGAGGATGAGATGGTTGGATGGCATCACTGAATCAATGGACATGAGTTTGAATAAACTCTGGGAGTTGATGATGCACAGGGAGGCCCAGCGTGCTGAAGTCTCTGTGGTTGCCAAGAGTCGGACACAACTGAGCAACTGAACTGAACTGAACTGTGGTAATCATTGACACTTTTAAGGAACTATCAGACTATTTTCCAGAGCAGCTGTACCATTTTACTTTCCAACCAACAGTGTAGGAAGGTTCTAGTTTTTCTACACCCTCATCAGCATTTTCGTTATTTTTTTTTAATTAAAGCATTCCTAATGGGTGTGAAGCAGTATCAGAAAGAATAGTTTTAATTGTGATTTTGTTATCATAATTTCAGACATGCTTTTGGGGAATAGGTAATCCCAATTTTATACAAACTGATCTAGCTAGTAGACAAAAGAGGGAGAGCTGTTCTGTTGTTTATCAGAGAAACTTACCCTGGAAACCTAAACTGAAAAGAATATGTAAGGAAAAGTAATGGTACATTCAATCTCATTTACAAACAGAGACAAAATTTTTAATTAGGATAAGAATGTAAGCATAGCTCAATATTTGAAAATTATTAAGGTAAGATTTAGGGAAAAAGATCTTGAAAGATTTGGTAAAATTCTGATAGAACTCAATACTTGTTAGTTTTTTTTTTTTTACGTAACGACGAGAAACATGTTTCTTCCAATAAAGGCTCTCTTTAAAACTTGTGTCTAAATCTTAGAAACATTCCCATTAATATCAAGAATAGGGCAAATATATCTCTACTAGTAAGACTTAGAAAAAAAGGAAATAAAGTACAAAAGGATTGGAAAGGAAGAAAAATGAGATGAATGTATCTATAGGAAATTAAAAACAAAAAATCAACAGACTATGGGACTTCCTTGTGGTTCAGTGGTTAAGACTCGACATTCCCAAGCAGGAGGCACAGGTTCAGTCCCTGCTCAGTAAACTAAGATCCCATGTGCCATGTGATGTGGCCAAAAAAACAAAAAACAGAATAGGGAATTCCCTGGCAGTGCAGTGGTTAAGATTCAGCACTTTCATTGCTATGAGCCTGGGTTCCATCCCTGTCAGGGAACTAAGATCCCTCAAGTCATGTGGCTTGGTCAAAAAACCCTCAAAAAACCATCAACAAACTAACTATATTCATAAGAGAATTCAGTGTTGCTGGATACAAGATCAACATTCAAATTGACAGTAGCCAATTAGGAAATAAAAATAACCTCTTTTACAGCAAATTCTATGACGTATCCAAAGTTTTATTTAAGGTCATAAAATTAGACATGAATAAAAGACAAGATATAATTATTTGTGGGAAGTATAAATATTGCTAAAAAATTAACTTCTCTATGACTTATGTGTAGTTTCTGATAGAAACCTGATAGAATTTGTTTTCTTTTTTTGAGGAAAATGATCTTCATATACAAAAGTAAAGAACCAAGACAGTTGTGAAAGAAGAAAAAGAATGAAGAGGAGGGAGTTGACTGTTGGATATCTAGATTAATCTTAAATTTTGGTATTTAAAATAGAATCCTACACAGTAACGAAAAATAGTAAACTGCTACGCATAACATATGTGTGGCTTTCCTGGTGGCTCAGACAGTAAAGAATTCACCTGCAATGTGGGAGCCTGGGTTTGAGCTCTGGGTTGGGAAGATCCCCTGGAGGAGGACATGGCAACCCACTCCAGTATTGTTGCCTGAGAAATCCCATGGACAGAGGAGCCTGGCAGGCTACAGTCCGTGGGGTCATGAAACATCGGCACACACGACATGAAATGAATCTTCCAGACTTAGCGTTAAGCAAAAGAAGTGGGACAGAAAAGAGTTCATATAGTATGAGTTCATTTTTAGGAAGCTCAAAAACAGAGCTAATCTATGATGATTGAGATCAGAATAGTAGTTCTCTTGGAAGCATGGTACTAACTGAGAATGTGTATGAGGGAGATTCTGAAGCATTGAAAAAAGTTAATAGTCTGAGTTGGATCACACAGGGGTATACATACTTAAAAATCAGGTTGTACACAGTACTTGTATTTAAAGTAGTATAGTCAATATATGGAAAAACAGATTCATATAAGAGAATAGAGTTAAGAAATGGATCCATATATATTTGAGATGTTGGTTGGTGCTTGAGATGGGTGCTTGAGATGGCATTTTCTGTCATCAGGGAAAGGAAATGTGAACTGTTGAATTGGTTTTTCTATATGGGGGAAAAGCCATATGCAGAAATAAATTCCAGTTGAATTAAATACTAAACGTGAAACCTGTTTTCTTAAAAAAGGAAGTATAGATGAATAAGTATCTTCAGAATATGTAAGGCCTTTTTTAACAAGTCAAGAAAAAAAGAAGAAACCATCAGGGATGAAAAACTATCAAGGATTTGACTACCTCCAAAAAAAAAAAAAAAGAGAATAAACAACCTTTAGGTTTAATGTAAGTTCCCATAAACCCAAATAAAACATAATGTCACAACTGGGAGATAGATATAATGTCTGTACTATCCAGTGGTTTTGTGTCCAGAATTTGTAAAGATCAAAAGAGGTAAGATAGGTAATACAAATAAAATAAACAATGGATAGTAAGACAGTTCACGGCAAAGACTGGAAATTGTACTGAGAAGATGGTTAGTATGTTTGTAGGGATTTTATTTGAAAGTATTAGTTTCTCAGTCATGTCTGACTCTTTGTGACCCCATAGATTGTAGCCTGCCAGGGTCCTCTGTCTATGGAATTCTCCAGGCAAGAATACCAGAGTGGGTAGCCATTCTCATCTCCAGGGTATCTTCTCAACCCAGGGGTTGAACCCAGGTCTCCTACATTGCAGGCGAATTCTTTATGTCTGAGCCACCAGGACATCCCATTTTTAGGGTAGATGCAGTTAAAAACTTACAAGTCATCAGTGTTTAGCCATTAAGTTGCAAGGCTCAGGATCAGGTAAGTGTTACACACATAAGTGTTACACAATTAGAAATGTGCATACACGGTTATCCAACAATTTCTATTTAAGATANTATGTCTGAGCCACCAGGACATCCCATTTTTAGGGTAGATGCAGTTAAAAACTTACAAGTCATCAGTGTTTAGCCATTAAGTTGCAAGGCTCAGGATCAGGTAAGTGTTACACACATAAGTGTTACATAATTAGAAATGTGCATACACGGTTATCCAACAATTTCTATTTAAGATATTGTACAGAGAAGCTTGCACATTTGCCTAGGGTGATTTGTGCAGGGATCTTCATTTGGAAAACAGTCTAAATGGCTGCAATAAGAGTCATGGATATATAGGATATAAAATAGTTATTTAATTAAGAATTCCCTGAATCTGTGTAGGTTACAGGCTTCCCTGGTGGCTCAGATAGTAAAAAGTCTGCCTGCAGGGTCTGCCTGCAGTTTGATCCTTGGGTTTGGAAGATCCCCTGGAGAATGAAATGGCGATCAACTACAGTATTCTTGCATGGAAAATCTCACGGACAGAGAAGCCTAGTGGGCTACAGTCCATAGGGTCGCAAAGAGTCGGGCGTGACGGAGCCACTGCACCTTGACTTTTCATGATTGGGTTATTGCCAGTGGTTTACTTCACTTACTTATGGCCACCCTGGGTCTTCGTTGCTGTTTACAGGCTTTCCCTAGAGGTCGAGGGTCGGGCTCCTCTTTGTTGTGGTGTTTGGGCTTCTCATCCTGTGGCTTCTCTTGTTGCGGAGCACAGGCTCTAGAACGGGGGCGCAGTAGTCGTGGCTCGTGGGCCTAGTTGCCCCGTGGCATGTGGAATCTTCCCAGACCAGGGATCAAATCCGTGTCCTCTGCATTGGTAGGCTGCTGCTTTACTTCTGAGCCACCGGAGCAGTCCAGTGATTTTTCTTTTTTTAATATAATAAAGTGGTACTGTCTATAACCATGAATGTTTTAAGCATTTTATAAACATTAAATATTTTAGTCCTCATGAGAACATAGAAGTAAGTACTGTCATTGTCTCCACTTTTTAGATGGAATACTAAAGCATAGAGGAGTAAATACCCCTGCCTAGTCACATGGGTAGTAAATAGTAGAGCTGGGATTCAAAGTTGCCTTGCTCCAGAGTCCACTATGTCATGTTGCCTTTTGATGTTTAAAAATATGGAGAGGCCTCCTAAATATAAGGAAAAGTTAATTCCTTACATAAATGTAAGGAAAAGTCTCATTTACACCAAATTCATGGTAGTTGTTAACCACTGAATGGGATTGGGAGGTGAGGGAGATCCAGTGATGGTGGTAAAATGAAACTAGCATAGGGAACTTTTCCTTCAAGATTATGTACATTACTATATAGCTTTTAAATGCTTGCACTTACTGTATATATATATGCTTATTCTGTAAAAGGAAACACTGAAAAGATTGGCCTTTATTTTAATCTTTATTTTTCTTGATATGGGTTATATAGAAAAAGAAGAAAGCAGTGGCCCTAGCACAGTGGCTATAATTTAGTCTAGTTCTGAGATAGTGAACAGCATGGAAGCGCCAGACCCTGGATTAGGGTGCTGGAGATAGGGTGGTTTCATCCCCGATGGTTCAGCGGGTAAAGAATCTGCCTGCAGTGCAGGAGACGCAGGTTCTATCCCTGGGTTGGGAAGATCCCCTGGAGTAGGAAGTGGCAACAAACTCCAGTATGGAAAATCCAGCCTGGAAAATCCCATGGACACAGGGGCTTGGAAGGCTATCCATGGAATGAACAAAAGAGTCAGACATGACTGAGGGGCTAACACTTTCATCCTCTCTCTTTAAGGAGTTCAGATTTGTACAAGGAAAGAGATAAGAAAAATAGTTTTAATTCAGTATGTTATATCCAGATCTCTTCTTCCCTATTTCTCTGTCCCCATCCTTTCCCCTCCATATGCAAATAGGAGAAGGGGGAAATGTGTTGAGTTGGGGCAAGAGAAACAGGCAATGGAATATTGATTGTGATGCTACTGCCTATTCTTTTAAAAGCTACCAGGGCATAAATTCTATAATGGTCAGTGATTGTGCCTTGTTCACCATCTCCGAAACTTGGTATAATGCCCTGTGTTTAACAGACCCCTGGATGTTGGAATGAATAACTGATGCACTGTGACACTTCACTCTCAAATGACTTAGCACCTCAACCCAAAGTTCTTAAGCTATCTAGGGGATCTTCCATTGACTACTAAAGTTTAAAGCAGTTTACCCGAGAACTTTATATGAAGTCTTGTGTCAAATTGTTTTGTGCCAAAGAATTCTGACTTGAGAAGTATTTTCATCTGTAGGAAATTTTAGATCTCTAAAATCTAATATAATTTTCTTTGTGCTGAGTCCATGGACTATTTCCAGGCGATATTAGTATTTATAATTTGAGAATTCTAGTATCTTTTAAAATTTATCTTTTAAAATGACTACCATTTTTCTGTCCCGCTGACGATGAACGAAAATTCCTGTTGCTTCACATCTCTCCAGGGTTTGGTGTTATCAGTGTTCTGGATTTTGACCATTCCAAGTAGGGCAACCAAGTAATTTTTGTTTTAACTTTAGTAAGATCCTGTTATTCCCCTGTTTAGAACCTTCACCTCCTACTTCCTTAGAATAAAATCCCAAGTTATTTCCAGCTATATGAGAGGAAGGCTTTGTATGATCTGACCCATGGCCACCTCTTTAAACTAGTTTTAACCATTTTCTCTCTTTTTCATTGCAATTCAGACATGTTGGTCACCCTAGTGTTCTTTGAACATGCCAGCCTTCTGCTTCAGGGCCTTTGCAGTTGGTCTTGCCTTTCCTGGAATGTTTCACATCTAGATAACCTTCAGGGCTTACTCTTGTATTTCACTGAGGACTCCGGTAAAGTGTAGCCTTGTCAGAGATGCTTCTGTGATTTTCCTGCCAAAAAATAGCACTTCTGTGCTGCTTCCTATACCCTGGTTTATTTTTCTTCTACTGCTACCTCATAATATATATGTGTATGTTTATTTATAACAATATATAAAAATTATATATGTACATATATATGTAGCCTATCTTTATGAGAATGTATGTGTGCTTCATGAAGGGATATTTATGTATACCTCTAGAGTAGAACCTGGTACACAGATGGTGTTTAATAAATATCTGTTGAGTGAATGAATGATTGTATTACATCACAAAATACTTTAATGTTAATGATTTAGAATATTATGGTAGGACATAATCAGATACATAAGGAAGACTTAAAACTTAATAATTAAATAAAACTGTTTAATTTCACAACATGTAATCTGTAATTTCACAACATGTAATCTGTGCAAGGCTAGGGATTTTTTTCTTTCTTGCTATATTCCCATGCCTAGAATGTTTCCTGGCAGTAATACACATTTGATTAAGTATTTGCTGAATGAATGAGTTTATGTAGCATATCTTTTAAATAAACAACCAAATTATGCTAGATGTAAAAGTGAAGTTGAATAGAACTAAAAGTAGGCCACAGAACTCCAGAATGGGGAGAAAGGGGACACGGATGAGCGATAGTACTATGTTGATTTAAGTTTTTGGATCCAGCTTCACCATTTGCCAACTCCTCCAAGGCAGCCAGCACTGTTGCTTGTCAGGCCTACTCTAGCGCTGTACCGTTCGTTCTTCAGTTCCGTATGTGTCATGTTTCTTTCTCTGTGTTTAAAATTTAAACATCCTTACTGTACCTAAAATAAAACTGAGATGCTCTCTCTAACTTGGAGACCTGATGTGGCCTTTTTACCTCTTAATCTCATTTAGTTCTTCCCTCTTGCTCAGTATCCTTCAGCTTTTCCTTCCGTTTTTATAGGCCATCAAGGTCTCTGCCGCACTTATACACTTAGTGCTTACTTTCTGCCCATTATAACCTTTCTTTCACTGTGTCACTGAAGCACCTTCTTTGTGTTATTTAAGTCTGAGTGTGTTGGATCTTGTGACCAGTCTTCCTTGAAAACCTTATCTACCCCTGCTCGTATTAGAATTGCTTCTGATATTTGCATGGGGTGGGGAAGAACAAAACCACAGTTTGTAATTATGTATAGTGTTAGTTGCTCAGTCGCCTCTGACTCTTTGTGACCCCACGAACTATAGCCCGCCAGTCTCCTTTATCCATGGGATCCTCCTGACTTTTTTTCTTCGTTTACCATTGTGTTCTTCATGCTAAGTATGGTACTTGGCACATAATAGGTGCTCAGTAAATATTAAAAGACACTTATTCCTTGGAAGGAAAGTTATGACCAACCTAGATAGCATATTAAAAAGCAGAGACATTACTTTGCCAACAAAAGTCCGTCTAGTCAAGGCTATGGTTTTTCCAGTGGTCATGTATGGATGTAAGAGTTGGACTGTGAAGAAAGCTGAGCGGCGAAGAATTGATGCTTTTGAACTGTGGTGTTATAGAAGACTCTTGAGAGTCCCTTGGACTGCAAGGAGATCCAGCCAGTCCATTCTGAAGGAGATCAGTCCTGGGTGTTCTTTGGAAGGAATGATGCTAAAGCTGAAACTCCAGTACTTTGGCCACCTGATGCAAAGAGTTGACTCATTGGAAAAGATTGATGCTGGGAGGGATTGAGGGCAGGAGGAGAAGGGGACGACAGAGGATGAGATGGCTGGATGGCATCACTGACTTGATGGACGTGTCTGAGTGAACTCCAGGAGTTGGTGATGGACAGGGAGGCCTGGTGTGCTGTGGTTCATGGGGTCGCAAAGAGTTGGACACGACTCAGTGACTGAACTGAACTGAACTGAAATATTTAATATGTGAATAACTGTATAGCAAAAGATGGAATATAAAAATGAGCATGAAGGAAAAACCCCAGAAATGAGAAAAAAAAATCGTATGTGCTTATTAAAACAACAGAAATAAGATACTAGGCAAATAAGAACAAAAAATTAATTGTTGAATGGTATTGCTAGACAAAGGTGAATTAAAAGTGAATGAACATTAGGTGAAAAAAGATGCACATTGTAGTATGTATATACATACATACATACCTATCTTATCTATTTCTCTCTATATATATACACTGCTGCTACTGCTAAGTCGCTTCAGTTGTGTCCGACTCTGTGCGACCCTAGAGATGGCAGCCCACTAGGCTCCCCCATCCCTGGGATTCTCCAAGCAAGAACACTGGAGTGGTTTTGCCATTTCCTTCTCCAATGCATGAAAGTGAAAAGTGAAAGTGAAGTCACTCAGTTGTGTCCGACTCTTGGGGACCCCATGGACTGCAGCCTACCAGACTCCTCCATCCATGGGATTTTCCAGGCAAGAGTACTGGAGTGGGGTGCCAATATATATGTATACACACACACATATGTAAAATCAAGCATATAGTTACTGATATGAAGAGAATCACAAATCTTTATTTCTTGCAGGTGAAGCATTGAAATGTCTAAAGTAAAAATTATAAATTCAAAAAGGAAGAGAAAGAAGTCTAACAGTAACAGGAGACTTTAAAACATCTTTCAGTTCTAGCCATGTCAGAGAAATTAAAAATATGGAGATCTGAATTATGTAATTAATAAATCTCATATAGTATACTTTGTTATTATAAAAAGAATAGCATATTTTTTTAATTTCCCATGGGACATTGTCAAAAATAAATACTAGAAAGTAAGTTGGGGGGAAAAAGGTATTAACTACATGCTCTATAATGAAATTTTAAGTTAATAGAAAAGTTAGAACCAGAAACCAACCATAAAATCTTCCCAACCTCAAAACAAAAACCTCAGCTAATTGAGTTTAAAAATGTAAAAACATTCTCCTAAAAATTTTTAGATCAAAGGTCTAAAGGTACTGCAATTGTGGTCTCTCTAGAAAATAATTACAATAAAAATTAAATACAAGGACTTCAAGAAGAGACTGAAAATCTAAACCTACCAAGCCCAAATGGTTTTACAAGTAGTTTCTTTCAAGCCTTCATGGAACAGATAATTTCACATATATTTAAACTGACCTAGAGAAAATAAGATTCGAAGCTTTCCTATTATTAAAAAAAAAAACTTGAGCATAAGTCCTTCCAATAAATATCCAGGGCTGATTTTCTTTAGGATTGACTTGTTTGATTTTGTAGTCCAAGGGACTCTCAAGAATCTTCTCCAGCACCACAGTTTGAAAGCATCAATTCTTAGATGCTCAGCCTTCTTTATGATCCAGCTCTCATATCTGTACATGACTACTAGAAAAACCATAACTTTGACTATATGGGACCTTTTGTCAGCAAAGTGATGTCTCTGCCTTTTAATACACTGTCTAGATTTTTCCATTGCTTTTCTTCCAAGGAGGAAACGTCTTTTAATTTTGTGGCCTCAGTCACCATCCACAATGATTTTGGAGCCCAAGAAAATAAAATCTATTACTGCTTCCACTTTTTCCCCTTCTGTTTGCCATGAAGTGATGGGACTGGATACCATGATCTTCATTTTTTTAGTGTTGAGTTTCAAGCCAGCTCGTTAACTTTGTCAGTAAGGTCTTTAGTTTCTCTTCACTTTCTGTGTAAGGGTGATGTCACTTGCATATCTGAGGTTGTTCATATTTCTCTTGGCTATCTGGATTCCAGATTATGTTTCATCCAGCCTGGCATTTCACATGATGTTACTCTGCATAGCAGTTAAATAAACAGGGTGAAAATATATAGCCTTGTACTCCTTTCTCAGTTTTGAACCTGTCAGTTTTTCCATGTCCAGTTCTAACTGTTAAAGCAAAAGGCAAGGGAGAAAGGAAAAGGTATACCCAACTGAGTGGAGATTTCCAGAGAACAGAAAGAGCGATAAGAAAGCCTTCTTCAATGAACAATGCAAAGAAATAGAGGAAAACAATAGAATAGGAAAAACTAGAGATCCCTTCAAGAAAATTGGAGATATCAAGGGAACATTTCATGCAAGAATGGGTATATGATAAAAGACAAATGACAAGGACCTGACAGACAGAAGAGATGGTAAGAATACACAGAAGAACTATACAAGAAAGGTTTTAATGACCTGGATAACCACGATGGTGTGGTCACTTACCTGGACATCCTGGAGTGTAAAGTTAAGTGGGGCTTAGGAAGCATTATTGTGAACAAAACTAGGGAAGGTGATGGAATTCCAGATGAGCTATTTAAAATCCTGAAACATAATGCTATTGAAGTGCTTCACTCAGTATGCCAGCAAATTTGCAAAACTCAACAGTCGCCACAGGACTGGAAAAGATCAGTATTCCTAACAGTGCCATACAGATACACTCAATTCACATGCTACCAAAGTTATGCTCAAAATCCTTCAATCTAGCATTCAGTAGTATGTGAACTGAGAACTTCCAGATGCTTCAGTGTATTAGTAGATAAAAGAAGAAAAGCTATGTGATTATCTCAATAGATCTTGAAATGCAGTTAATAAAGTCAGACATTTATGCCTGGAAGCAGTCTTTAGTAATAACATAATTAAAATATGTACCTCAAAATCATACTCAGGAAAGTGCTTCAGGGAAGATATATTAGAAATTAAGTGATATTAATATTAGAAACAAGGCAAGGAAATTCTCATCACTATTATTTAACTTTGTTCTAGATGTGCTAACATTTAAAGAAATTAGAGAAGCATGTTATCGAAGTAATCCCCAAACACTTTGGATAACATTCAAGTGCTTTGTTCTGGGCATTTAGTTACCATGTTCAAGAGCTATCTACTTTGTTAAATTTGCAGCCACGTTTCAGTTATTTCCACAAATGCAGTCTCACAGTGTTTTTGATTAGCTTATTTTAGTGGTTTTCACATTCAAAAAAACCTCAAAAATTTTTGTTTGGAGCGCTAATGAATAAAGTGAAAGCAGAACTACTTTTGTTGCAGAGGGATTAGGGAGTATTATAGTCACCTCTTCATCATCCATGACTCCTCCATTAGCTTCTGGAAATGCTGTGTGCAACTTTAAGAATTACAACCCTGTTCTGCTTCATGGAATTTTTGTGTGTGTCACAGTTGTTAATAGTGATATAAAACAATTTTTGTATAAAATATGACCACTGATTTGATAAGATCTTATTATTCTTGGCAATTTTCAGTCCTTCTTTGGTTATGGTAGATATTAAATTAGAAGCAGGTTGGGGCTTGGAGTTGTTATTGAGATGACTAAGGTTGCCCAAAGCAGTTATACAGAGAAGTGGTAACTGATGCCAAAATTAGAAGACGCTTACTCCTTGGAAGAAAAGTTATGACCAACCTAGATAGTATATTCAAAAGCAGAGACATTAGTTTGCTGACTAAGGTCTGTCTAGCCAAGGCTATGGAGAAGGCAATGGCACCCCACTCCAGTACTCTTGCCTGGAAAATCCCATGGACGGAGGAGCCTGGTAGGCTGCAGTCCATGGGGTCGCAGAGAGTTGGACACGACTCACTGACTTCACTTTCACTTTTCACTTGCATGCATTGGAGAAGGAAATGGCAACCCACTCCAGCGTTCTTGCCTGGAGAATCCCAGGGGCGGCGGAGCCAGGTGGGCTGCCGTCTGTGGGGTCACACAGAGTCGGACACGACTGAAGCGACTTAGCAGTCAAGGCTATGGTTTTTCCTATGGTCATGTATGGATGTGAGAGTTGGCCTGTGAAGAAGGCTGAGCGCCGCAGAATTGATGCTTTTGAACTGTGGTGTTGGAGAAGACTCTTGAGAGTCCCTTGGACTGCAAGGAGATCCAACCAGTCCATTCTGAAGGAGATCAACCCTGGGATTTCTTTGGAAGGAATGATGCTAAAGCTGAAACTCCAGTACTTTGGCCACCTCATGCAAAGAGTTGACTCATTGGAAAAGACTCGGGTGCTGGGAGGGATTGGGGGCAGGAGGAAAAGGGGGCGACCGAGGATGGGATGGCTGGATGGCATCACGGACTCGTTGGATGTGAGTCTGAGTCAACTCCGAGAGATGGTAATGAACAGGGAGGCCTGGCGTGCTGCGATTCATGGGTTCGCAAAGAGTCGGACACGACTGAGCGACTGAACTGAACTGAACTGAAACTGAGAATGAGGCAGCATTCTGGAACTGCCCTTTCAGATAAAGGCAGATGTTCCAAAACATCTTAATGGCTCCAGAATACCATGCTGCATGAAGTTCTAAAAGATGATTCTGAGGAGAAAAGACAGCACACACCCTTGTGACATGTGGGACGTAAGGGCTGTGGAAGGACGGATACTACATGATGTGGAATGTATGTGGAATCTAAAAAGTTGAACTCATAAAAGCAAGGTGAATAGTTGCTTCCAGGGGCTGGGGATGAAAGAAATGGGGAAATATTGATAAAATGGTACAAAGTATCAGTTATGCAGAATGAGTAAATTCTGGGGGGTCTAATGTATTAATCCATGTATTTAGTTCAGTTCAGTCACTCAGTTGTGTCCGACACTTTGTATCCCCATGGACTGCAGCATTCCAGGCCTCTCTGTTCATCACCACCTCCAAGAGCCTACTCAGTCTCATGTCCATTGAGTCAGTGATGCCTTCCAACCATCTCATCCTCTGTTGTCCCCTTCTCCTCCTGCCTTCAATCTTTCCCAGCGTCAGAGTCTTTTCAAATGAGTCGGTTCTTTGCATCAGGTGGCCAAAGTATTGGACTTTCAGCTTCAGGATCGGTCCTTCCAATGAATATTCAGGACTGATCTCCTTTAAGATGGACTGGTTGGATCTCCTTGCAGTCCAAGGGATTCTCAAGAGTCTTCTCCAACACCACAGTTCAAAAGCATCCATACTTCGGGGCTCAGCTTTCTTTGTAGTCCAACTCTCACACCCATACATGACTACTGGAACAACCATAGCTTTGACTAGATGGGCTGCAGTCACTATCTGCAGTGATTTTGGATTAATCCAAGTTAATACATGGTTAACTATAGTAAGCATGTGCAGCATGGTGGTTGTAGTTAGTAATATTCTATACTGGAAAATTGTCAAAAGGTTGTATCTTTAATGTTCTCTACATCTTTAATGTTTTCACCACTGCAAAAAGGTGATATTATGTGATGGATATGTTAATTAGTCTGTGTAACCATTTCACAGTATATATGCATATCAAAATATTACATTGTACAGCTTAAATTGTACATAGGTCACTTGTGCTTTTTTTGGTTTATTTTTAATTGGAAGATAATTGCTTTACAATATTGTTGGTTTCTGCCAAACATCAGCTTGAATCAGCCATAGGTATACATATGTCCCCTCCCTTTTGAACCTCCCTTCTACCTCTCACCCTATCCCATCCCTCTAGGTTGTCACAGAGCACTGGATTTGAGCGCCCTGCTTCATACAGCAAATTCCCACTGGCTCTCTGTTTTATATATGGGAATGTATCTGTTTCAGTGCTACTCTCTTAATTCGTCCCACCCTCTCCTTGACCCACTGTGTCCAAAGTCTGTTGTCTGTGTCTGTGTCTCCACTGCTGCCTTGCAAATAGGTTCATCAGTACCATCTTTCCAGGCTCCATATATACGCGTTGATACACGATACTCGTTTTTCTCTTTCTGACTGACTTCACTGTGTAATAGGCTCTAGGTTCATATACTTCATTAGAACTGACTCACATGCGTTCCTTTTTATGGCTGAGTAACATTTCATTGTGTATATGTACCACAACTTCATTCATCTGTCAGTGGACATCTAGGTTGCTTCCGTATCCTACCTACTGTAAATGCTGCTGCTATGAACATTGTGGTACATGGCGTCTTTTTCAGTTATGGTTTCCTCAGAGTATATGACCAGTAATGGGATTGTTAGGTCAAATGGTAGTGTTATTCCTAATTTTTTAAGGAATTCCCATACTGTTCTCCGTAGAGGCTGTCTCAATTTACATTCCCACCAACAGTGCAAGAGGATTCTTTTTTATCTATACCCTTTCCAGCATTTATTATTTGTAGATCTTTTGATGATGGCCATTCTGACTGGTATGAGGTGATAACCTCATTGTAGTTTTGATTTGCATGTCTATAATAATGAATGATGTTGAGCATCTTTTCATGTGTTTATTAGCCATCTGTGTATCTTTTTTGGAGAAATAGCTGTTTAGGTCTTCTGCCTACTGTTAGACTGGGTTGTTTGTTTTTCTGGTTTTGAACTGCATAAGCTGCTTGTATATTTTGGAGATTAATCCTTTGTCAGTTGTTTCATTTGCTATTGTTGTCTCCCATTTTTGAGTTTTGTCTCTTTACCTTGTTGTACAGTTACCTTCACTGTTCAAAAGCCTTTAAGTTTAATTAGGTCCTATTTGTTTATTTTTGTTATTTCCATTACTTTAGATGGTGGGTCATAAAGAATTTTGCTGTGATTTATGTCAGTGTTCTGCCTGTTTTATAGTTTCTGGTCTTACATTTGGTCTTTAATCCATTTTTAGTTTATCTTTGCCTATGGTATTAGGAAATGTTCTAATTTCATTCTCATATACATACCTGTCCAGTTTTCCCAGCACCCCTGTTGAAGAGACTGTCTTTTCTCCAAAGGTTCCCATAAATCTGTGGGTTTATCTCTGGGCTTTTACTTTGCTCTACTGGTTTATATTTCTGTTTTTTGTACCAGTATCATACTGTCTTTATGACTGTAGCTTTGTAGTATAGTCTGAAGTCAGGAAGATTGATTTCTCCAGCTCATGTGGAATTTTTTATGCTGGCTCTGTGAAAAATACCTTTGGTAGTTTGATAAGGATGGTATTGAATTTATAGATTGCCTTGGGTCATATAGTCAGTTTTATAATATTGATCTTCCACTCCAGGAACATGGTCTCTCTCTTCATCTGTCATGTCGTCCTTGATTTCTTTCTCCACTGTGTTATAGTTTTCTGCATACAAGTTTTTTGTCTCTTTAGGTAGGTTTATTCCTAGGTGTNTTATGCTGGCTCTGTGAAAAATACCTTTGGTAGTTTGATAAGGATGGTATTGAATTTATAGATTGCCTTGGGTCATATAGTCAGTTTTATAATATTGATCTTCCACTCCAGGAACATGGTCTCTCTCTTCATCTGTCATGTCGTCCTTGATTTCTTTCTCCACTGTGTTATAGTTTTCTGCATACAAGTTTTTTGTCTCTTTAGGTAGGTTTATTCCTAGGTGTTTTATTCTTTTCATTGCATTGGTGAATTGGATTGTTTCCTTAACTTCTCTTTCTGATTTTTCATTGTTTATAAGAATGAAAGGGATTTCTGTCTGTTAACTTTATATCCTTCAGCTTTACTGTATTCATTGATTAGCTCTAGTAATTTTCTGGTGGCATCTCTAGGGTTTTCTGTGGACAGGCATCTGCAAACAGTGAAAGTGTTAGTCCTTCCTTTCCAGTCTGAATTCCTTTTGTTTCTTTTTCTTCTCTGTTTGCAGTGGCTAGGACTTCCAAAACTATGTTGACTAATAGTGGCCAGAGTGCGCTCCCTTGTCTTTGTCAATTGCACCTTAATAAAGCTGGCAAAAAAATAAAAGTACAGACTCTAGAATCAGGCAAACCTGGAGTTGAATATAACTTGGAATATGATCATTACAGATGTCTTAAAAATACTGAGCCTTGGTTTACCTGTCGGATAAAAAGGAATATGAAATTAAATAAGTTAGTGAATGTATAAAGCTTAGTATGACCTTTGGCACTTGTAAGACATCTTGAAAAGATTAATAGCTTTTATATGTACTGTGTACTAAGGCAGTGAAGCCTGTACTGCATTTGGGGACAAAATTAAAAGATTAGTTTTTTTATGTATATATATATATTTAAAATATATCTATTTTACTGAAATATAGTTGACTTACAATGTTTCAGGTGCGCAACAAGGTGAATCAATTATTCAAATACACATAAATTATTTTTGAAATTATTTTCCATCATAGGTTATTGGAAGATTTTGACTGTGGTTCCCTATGCTATACAGTAAGCCTTTGTTGCTTGTTGCATATCTATTTTTAAATTAGAAATCTAGCTTCTATTCATACTAAGTCAAGTGGAATCAAAATGTCATGATTTTTTTAGTTAGGCAAAAACTCATAAGTTTTCTAAAATATATACATTATGCATGTTTATATATATATATGTATAAAAAAGCTTTTCTACCACACTTGATAAAGGCTGGAGTAAGAACATCAAAAAAAAAAAAAAGAAAGATGGAGAAATTGGAGAAGATAAACTAAATGAAAGGGGAGCACTGAATATGAAATAGAAAAAGTGAAACAAATTAGATATAAATAAAAGATTATCATAGAGTCCAATTGCTTTTAAACATGACTACTCATTAGAAACATATATGGAGCTCTGGAGAAAAAAGCAATACCTGAGCATTTATATATTTCAAGATAATTTTGATATCCATCTGGATTTTAAGGAGTGATTACAGATTTTTCTATCAGATCCTCATTTTGCTGATATAAATTTCTATTATTTTTCTGTTGACCAATATGATACAGTGGTATTAAGTGAGTAATATTTACTTAATCACAATAATGAAAGATCTTTATCAGTTTTCACAATCATTAGCCAGACAAAAATAAAAGATAATTATAGTTTGCAAGCCATAATGGAACACGATTAATTTAACAATATAAACTCAGTTCCGCTCAGTTGTGTCTGACTCTTTGACCCCATGGACTGCAGCATGCCAGGCTTCCCTGTCCATCATCAGCTCCCAGAGCTTGCTCAAATTCATGTCCATCAAGTTGATGATGCCATCCAACCATCTCATCCTCTGTCACCCCTTTTTCCTCCCACCTTCGATCTTTCCCAGCATCAAGGTCTTTTCAAATTAGTCAGTTCTTCACATCAGGTGGCCAAAGTATTGGAATTTCAGCTTCAGCATCAGTCCTTCCAATGAATATTCAGGACTGATTTACTTTAGGATGGACTGCTTGGATCTCCTTGCAGTCCAAGGGACTCTCAAAAGTCTTCTCTAACACCACAATTCAAAAGCATCAATTCTTCAGCACTCAGCTTTCTTTATAATCCAACTCTCACTTCCATACGTGACTACTGGAAAAAACCATAGCTTTAACTAAACAGACCTTTGTTAGTAAAGTAATGTCTCTACTTTTTAATAGGCTGTTTAGGTTGGTCATAGCTTTTCTTCCAAGGAGCAAGCGCCTTTTAATTTCATGGCTGCAGTCACCATATGCAGTGATTTTGGAGCCCCCCAAAATAAAGTCTGACACTGTTTCCATTATTTCCCCATCTATTTGACATGAAGTCATGGGACCTGATGCCATGATCTTAGTTTTCTGAATGTTGAGTTTTAAGCCAACTTTTTCACTCTCCTCTTTCACTTTCATCAAGAGGCTCTTTAGTTTTTCGCTTTCTACCATAAGGGTGCTGTCATCTGCATATCTAAGGTTATTGATATTTCTCCCAGCAATATTGATTCTAGCTTGTGCTTTTTCCAGCCTGGCATTTTGCATGATGTACTCTGTGTATAAGTTAAATAAGCAGGGTGACAGTATATAGCCTTGATGTACTCCTTTCTCAATTTAGAACCAGTCTGTTGTTCCATGTCCAGTTCTAACTGTTGCTTCCTAACCTGGATACAGATATCTCAGGAGGCAGGTCAGGTGCTCTGGTGTTCCCATCTCTTGAAGAATTTTCCACAGTTTGTGGTTATGCACACAGTCAAAGGCTTTGACGTAGTCAGTAAAGCAGAAGTAGATGTTTTTCTGGAACTCTCTTGCTTTTTCATTGATCTAATGGATGTTGGCAATTTGATCTCTGGTTCTTCTGGCTTTTCTAAATCCAGCTTGAACATCTAGAAGTTCATAGTTCACGTACTGTTAAAGCCTGGCTTGGAGAATTTTGAGCATTTCTTTGCTAGGGTGGGAGATGAGTGAAATTGTGCTCAAAATGTGTTTGAACATTCTTTGGCATTGCCTTTCTTTGGGATTGGAATGAAAACTGACCTTTTTCAGTCCTGTGATTTGCTGGTATATCGAGTGCAGCACTTCCTTAACTGGATTTGAAGTAGCTCAACTGGAATTCCATCACCTCCACTAGATTTGTCCGTGGTGATGCTTCCTAGGCCGACTTGACTTTGGACTCCAGGATGATGTCTGGCTCTAGGTGAGTGATCACACTGTCATGATTATCTGTGTCATTAACATCCTTCTTGTGATAGTTCTTCTGTGTATTTTGCCACATCTTCTTAGTATCTTTAGCTTCGGTTAGGTCCATGCCATTTCTTTCCTTAATTGTGCCCATCTTTGCATGAAATGTTCCCTTGGTATCTCTTAATTTTCTTGAATTGATCTCTAGTCTTTCCCATTCTTTTGTTTTCCTCTATTTCTTTGCACTGATCACTGAGGAAGGCTTTCTTATCGCCCCTTGCTATTCTTTGGAACTCTGCATTCAGATGGATATATCTTTCCTTTTCTCCTTTGTCTTTTGCTTTTCTTCTTTTCTCACCTATTTTAAGCCCTCCTCAGACAGCCATTTAGCATTTTTGCATTTCTTTTTCTTGGGAATGGTTTTGATCACCACCTCCTGTACATCAGGACCATATAGTGTATACCTCCGACCATAGTTCTTTAGGCACTCTGTCTATCAGCTCTAATCCCTTGAATCTTATTTGTCACTTCCACTGAGAAATTAAGGGATTTAAGTCATGCCTGAATGGTCTAGTGGTTTTCCCTACTTTCTTCAATTTAAGTCTGAATTTGACAATAAGGAGTTCATGATCTTAGCCACAGTCAGCTCCGAGTCTTGTTTTTACTGACTGTGTAGAGCTTCTCCATCTCTGGCGGCAAAGAATATAATCAATCTGATTCCGGTATTGACCATCTGGTGATGTCCATGTGTAGAGTGGTCTGTTGTGTTGTTGGAAGAGCATGTTTGCTATGACCAATGCGTTCTCTTGGCAAAACTCTGTTAGCCTTTGCTCTGCTTCATTTTGTACTCCAAGGCCAAACTTGTCTGTTACTCCAGGTATCTCTTGACTTCCTGCTTTTGCATTCCAGTCTCCTATGTGAAAAGGACATCTTTTTTGGGTGTTCATTCCAGAAAGTCTTACAGGTCATCATAGAACCATTCAGCTTCAGCTTCTTTGGCATATGCCTTCTTAGGGCATAGACTTGGATTACTGTGATATTGAATGGTGGAGTAAAAGGATGTGCACTCATCTTCTCCTGTGAGAACCCCAGAATTGCAGCTTCCTGCTGAACAACCATTAACAGGAGAATGTTGGATCCCACCAAAAAAAGATAAACAAAATATCTAGCCATTAATCCAAACTTTTGGAGAACTTTATGAAGGCTGAGTTAAATCTTCTGTTTGCAGACAAAAAATAATAATCATTTGTTGATATATTATGTCTTTGTGAAGAATTGATATATAATCAAAGGGAAACAGACTTAACAGTGATTAATATTACTAGGCTCAGTGTTTTAAAAATCTTTCTGATTACAGGACACTATCTTTTGAAAGACTACTCTTTAAATTAGAAATCTTTGTGATTGTAGAGATCTTGAATTAAATAGAACAAACATTCTGAAGAATACAACAAAAGTTGATTTTATGGCATTTATATTAAAAAGACAATTTTTATCAAATTCGTGATTAATATTTTAAAAATTAAGTGTATACACACGTCTAGTACATGTATACGTGTGTGTGTGTGTTAGTCGTTTCAGTTGTGTCTGACTCTTTGTGACCCCATGGATTATAGCCTGCCGGGCTCCTGAGTACATGGGATTCTACGGGCAAGAATATTGGAGTGGATTACCATGCCCTCCTTCAGGGGAGCTTCCCAACGCAGGGATCAGACTCTGGTCTCCTGTCTTGCTGGTGGACTCTACTGTCTGAGCCACAAGGGCAGCTCGTATATACATATAAAAGGCCAAATAATAAAGTTGAAGCACGTCTCTACTTTGTGGTGTCATCATGCTCTTATGCTTCAGTTGTAAATTGTGACATCATTGTTCATTCCTCCCCTCTGTCTCAACACCACCAAATAAAAATAGATTTCTGAGTATTTTCCCTACATATGCTCTCGCGTGTAGCCCATCTAATCCCTGAAGCTCTATTTTAAACACTTCTATAGTAACGACTTCTTAATGATTTTTTACTTGCAGTCTAACCGTGAGCCTCTTGCATGGTCAGCAGTGAGGATTCAAAAACAGTTTCAACTTGGAAACTTTTATTTATATGTTGTTGTTGTTATTCAGTAGCTGTTTCCCACTCTTTGTGACCCAGGGACTGTAGCTCGCCAGGCTTCCCTGTCCTCCACCATGTCCTGTGATTTTCTCAAGTTCATGTCCATTGAGTCAGTGGTGCTATCTAACCTTTCCATCATCTGCTGCCCTCTTCTTTTGCCTTCAATCTTTTTCGGCATCACTGTCTTTTCCAGTGAGTCGGCTCTTTGCATTCGGTGGCCAAAATATTGGAGATTCAGCTTCAGCATCAGTCCTTCCATTGAATATTCAGGGTTGATTTCCTTTAGCATTGACTGGTTTGATCTTGTCGTTCAAAGGATTCTCAAGAGTCTTCTTCAGCACCACAATTTGAAAGCGTCTATTCTTTGCTTCGAAAGCCCTCTTTATGGTCCTACTCTCACATCTGTCCTTGACTACTGGGAAATCCATAGCTTTGACTGTATGGACCTTTGTCAACAAAGTGGTTTCTTTGCTTTTTAATATGCTGTCTAGGTTGGTCATAGCTTTCCTTCCAAGAAGCAAGTGTCTTCTAATTTCATGGCTGCAGTCACCAGCTATGGTGACTTTATTTATATAACATTATATGAAGTTTCAAACATATGATAGAAGGAATATTATATGGATTGAACTTGATAGCTCCTTATTCTTTCAGAATGAAACCCAGACTCCAGACCACTGAATATATATCAGTCAGAAGTCCATAGGCTTCAGCTTGCCTTTCCACCTTTATCTCTACACGTGAGGCTGCGTGTAAGTACCGTGTCCGTGGCGGGGCTTCCCGGACGTGTCTCTTTTCAGCTCTGACTCTCCTAGCTGCAGGCCGCTCTTGTAGTGTGTCCTACTCCTCCTATTTCTTTCAACGAATATTTATTAAGACTGTCCCAAGTTCTAGATCATTATTGAATTCCTCCTGACAGTTTCTTCTACCAAATTGAGCCTCCATGACTTTAGGAGCCACGTCATCTTCATTGTTTGGTCTCTTCTTCCATTTAGCACAGTGTCTTGCATCTAGATAAAGCTTTGAAGTCAGTAGTGATCTCAACAGTTGACCTTCAGTTATGTTCAAATAGATCATTACCTAATAAAATTATACATGTGAAATTTAGAAAGTCTTTAGAATTAAAAATTAAAATGTTTTTAGGATTACAGATTTCTGTTTTATTTTTTAATTTTTTTCTGTTTTTATTTTTAAATTAAAATTGTTAAACATGTGAAAAATATAGATAAGGACAAAAAAGAAGATTAAAATGATTTTTGAAACCTAGAGATAACAACCTAAAACATTTTTAACACTTTGCATTGATTTAATCTGTTCACTTGATTCAGTCTCTTCCCCACCCCCACCCCCTTCTGTGTTCCTCTTTCCCACACCAGAAACCACTGTGTTTTCACCTGGATTTTTGGCAAACAGATTTATATATTTCTGTGTAACAGAGTATTCCAAAACATTTGTTTTCCTACAGCTTTTGTGAGGCAGCAGTTTCGGAGCAGCTTAGCTTGATAGTTCTGGCCTTGGGTTTATCATGAGGTTGCAATTAAGATGTTAACTGAGGCTACAGTCATCTAGAGGCCGGACCCAGCTGCAGCATCTGCTTCCAAGATGGTGCACTCATACTGGCTCTCGTTGGCGGGAGGGCTCGGTGTCTTGCCATGTGTACTTCCTCATAGGCCCTGCGCAAATGTTCTGATGACATAGCAGCTGGCTTCCCCAGTGTGAGTGAGCAAGATAGAAGGCAAGTGTTGTTTGTGACATAGCCTTGAAAGTCCCACTTATATCCATTTCTGCAGTATCCTTCTGTTGGTAGAAATCAGCACTATTCATCTTAGGAGGAGCATGTGTAAGGATGTGAATGCCGAGAGATGTGAAACTGTCTTGGAGGCCTGCAACAGTTGTCTAATCTAGCTCCAGAACTGCAAAACAGAGGGGAAATGAATAAGCCAAATAGCGTGTGAAGTGAAGTGAAGTGAAGCCGCTCAGTCGTGTCCGACTCTTTGCAACCCCATGGGCTGTAGCCAACCCTCTGTCCGTGGGATTTTCCAGGCAATAGTCCTGGAGTGGATTGCCATTTCCTTCTCCAGGGGATCTTCCCAACCCAGGGATCACACCCGGGTCTCCCACANCTCAGTCGTGTCCGACTCTTTGCAACCCCATGGGCTGTAGCCAACCCTCTGTCCGTGGGATTTTCCAGGCAATAGTCCTGGAGTGGATTGCCATTTCCTTCTCCAGGGGATCTTCCCAACCCAGGGATCACACCCGGGTCTCCCACATTGTAGACAGACGCTTTACCCTCTGAGCCACCAGGGAAGTCCAAATTGGGATTTTGTAGTGTAGAAGTGATTTTTTTTTAAGGTGACTAAGTATGAAAAACTTAAAGTCTTATAAAAGTTCAGTTCAGTTGCTCAGTCGTGTCCGACTCTTTGCGACCCCATGAATCACAGCACGCCAGGCCTCCCTGTCCATCACCAACTCCCAGAGTTCACTCAGACTCCCATCCATCGAGCCCTTGATGCCATCCAGCCATTTCATCCTCGGTTGTCCCCTTCTCCTCCTGTCCCCAGTTCCTCCCAGCAAGAGTCTTTTTCCAATGAGTCAACTCTTCGCATGAGGTGACCAAAGTACTGGAGTTTCAGCTTTAGCATCATTCCTTCCAAAGAACACCCAGGATTGATCTCCTTCAGAATGGACTGGTTGAATCTCGTTGCAGTCCAAGGGACTCTCAAGAGTCTTTTCCAACACCACAGTTCAAAAGCATCAATTCTTCGGCGCTCAGCTTTCTTCACAGTCCAACTTTCACATCCATACGTGACCACAGGAAAAACCATAGCCTTGACTAGATGGACCTTAGTCGACAAAGTAATGTCTCTGCTTTTGAATATGCTGTCTAGGTTGGTCATAACTTTTCTTCCAAAGAGTAAGTGTCTTCTAATTTCATGGTTGCAGTCACCATCTGCAGTGATTTTGGAGCCCCACTGTTTCCCCATCTATTTCCCATGAAGTGATGGGACCGGATGCCATGATCTTCGTTTTCTGAATGTTGAGCTTTAAGCCAACTTTTTCGCTCTCCTCCTTCACTTTCATCAAGAGGCTTTTTAGCTCCTCTTCACTTTCTGCCATAAGGGTGGTGTCATCTGCATATCTGAGATTATTGATATTTCTCCTGGCAATCTTGGTTCCAGCCTGTGTTTCTTCCAGTCCAGCATTTCTCATGATGTACTCTGCATATAATGTGTTCCTAAATCATATTTTAGTTCTACCTTCAGATATCAGCTTTCAGATTTCTTATGTACTCAATTATAGGTTGCTGAAATAATATCAAGCAGTGGCTTGCTCAGATAATTCTGAATGTTCAAACTGAACATATCTCCAAAATTATAGATAGTTCCTTAAACTGTTTATTGCGTTCTCAAACTCTTGATCAACTTTGTCTTACCAAAAAGCTGAAAGTTTGCATTTTTTCAAATTGAGGCAGTGGTGAGTGTAATATTAATTAGCTTCCTGGTTATTTTTTAGTGGGAAAATCAATCTCTAGGCGATCAACCCACCATATCTGACTTTTTCTTAAACTAAAAATTAAATTTACTGTTTTGTACCCTAAATCACCATATTTCATGCTACTCAAGATTTTAAACATATTGCTCAGATATTTATATTACTTGAACAAGTCTCTAGAAGTCATAGAAATGATCATTTCACATGTTATCAGTGTTTTAAAGAAATGTAAACATTTTTTACTGCAATAGTTTATATATTGACGTGCAAAATTCAGTATATTCAATGTTTTCTTTGTATAGAAAAACATTATGACCATTCTGATCACATTGAATCAAAACAGGGAGGTATATTTTTGATTGCCAGCTATATACTGAACAGTAAAGCAATGTGAAGATTAGGCAATCAACTGCAACCTCTTTTGTAAGTTGGTATCTATACAAATGGGCTTCCCAGGTGGCACTAGTGGTAAAGAACCTGCCTGCCAGTGCAGGAGACATAAGAAACATGGGTTTGATCCCTGGGTCAGGAAGCATGGTAACCCCACTCCAGTATCTTTGCCTGGAGAATCCCACGGACAGAGGAGCCTGGTGGGCTGTAGTCCAAAGGGTCGCAGAGAGTTGGACACGACTGAAGTGACTTAGCATACACACATGCATCTATATAAATACCTGGTGTTCTGTCAATACTGACCCTGACCCACCTTTTGCAACTGATACTGTAGTTCACAGTTTTCAATATAGTGTCACTCTACTGGAGATAACTTTTCTGTAGCTTGGGATGTCAGTGATAAATCACAAAATCATTGATCATTTCTCTTTCAAATAGATTGCTTATAATGACATAAGAACTGCTTGCTTTTTTTTCACATTTATTTTTTTCCAACTGTAAAACAAAAATATCTGCTAGCTTGCACATGTACAATACATAGTATTGTATGCTATTAACATTACGTGATGTCCAGCTATATCATATTACAGGAATTTTATGCCTTCTACTTTCCCTTTAAATATCATCGACTTTGTGAATTTTTTAAAAAAGCTTCTAGTTTATGATGTTTTTGATATTGAGTATAACTATGAATGCTTCCTTTATAGTTTTAGACATAGCTGTTTTTGATGACAGAGCTCATTGATTTCACACCAAAGAGTGTATTTTGCCTTCATTTTGTAAAAGCTTACTTGGTTTGCCAGAGAAGTACTACATTTAAAAAAATAATTCAGAAGCTTCAATACTCATGCCACTATTTGAAAAAAGATTATACTGTGATTGTGTGAGATGACAGGATGCTAGTTTATTAAAAAACAGTTTTCAGATATTTATCAGATATTTTTCCATTCACACTTTTCTTTTCCAGGTACTTGTGCATACGCATGATACAGATTCATTTACCTGTCATAATGATTGACGTTCTGTATTCTCTTGAAGCCCTATTCAGCGAATTCTGGTATTTCTGGAATTACTTTCACCTCTACTTTTATGAGTTTGAATTACACTTTACAAAATAATAAGGTTTTTGTGGAAATTTGTAATTAATCTTACCTTTTAAATTTATAATTATACCAGGCTGCCTGTGGATACTTAATAGATGACAGGGACACTGGTGGTACACAAGCCAAACTTTGAAAGTATTGCACTGAGTTGTTCCAGGAGCAGTTGTTAAAATAGCCACAGATCTGATTATTACATACGTAACAGGTCTGGCGGAGAAGGCAATGCCACCCCACTCCAGTACTCTTTCCTATAAAATCCCATGGACAGAGGAGCCTGGTGGGCTGCAGTCCATGGGGTCGCTAAGAGTTGGATACGACTGAGCAACTTCACTTTCACTTTTCACTTTCATGCATTGAAGAAGGAAATGGTAACCCACTCCAGTGTTCTTGCCTGGAGAATCCCAGGGACGGGGGAGCCTGGTGGGCTGCCATCTATGGGGTCGCACAGAATTGGACATGATTGAAGCAACTTAGCGGCAGCAGTAGCAGCAATAGGTCTGGCAGGTAAAAAATAAAGGAGAGATAAAAATGAAAGTAAAAGTTATTAATGCTTTGTGATGACTCTGAAAACCATTGTCTTAACTAACCCATACCAGGCCAGGAAGCAGAGGAGAAGCAACAGAGCAAGGAGTAGGATAGACAACACAGAGTAAACTCAACAAGAAGAACTGATAGCACGAAATAAAGGTGAACAGTACAAAGGAGTGAAAAGAAATACCAGTTGGAACTTGTGAGGACATTAAGTGAAGAACAAATCAAATATTTACTTGAGTAACTTCAAGCACAGGACGGCTTGTCCCATGCTGAAGGTGCTGTTTCTGATAGATGATTTGTTGTAGTCCAGTGGTGACCTAAGTCCATGCCATAATCTCTGTGTAATATATAAAGATTCAGTGTGGATCAGAGCTGGGTGTATCAAAGAGGTTATCATCCAATATGGGTATCAGATTTTCTGTAATGAAGGATGATGTCATAATACCTGGAATATAAATTGGTTTCAATAAGTATATTATCTATTTCTGCATAATAAATTATCTCAACATTTAGCTGCTTAAAAACACAAACATTAATTGCCTCACTGTTTCTGTGGGTTAGGAATCTGGGGACAGCTTAGCTGGGGCTTCTGACTTAGGGTCTCTCATGGGCTGCAGTCATCTCAAGGCATCAGTGAGGGAAGAATTGCTTCCAGGCTTACTTAGGTGGCTGTTGGCAGCCCTCCTTTCCTCACTGGGTGCTGAACAGGCTTCTTTTTCATGGAGACCACTTTATATAGAGGCACTCACAATAAGGCAGGAAGATGTGAACAAGATGGAAGATAGAGTCCTTTGGTATCCTAATTTTGCAAAAATCAGTTTTGCTGAAGTCTGTTTGTTAGAAGCACTTTACAAGATCCAGTCACTCCCAGGGACATGAGATAGGGCATGAATACCAGTGAGTGGGATTATTGGGGACATCTTAGAAGAAGGCTGCCACAATAAACATGTTCATGAATGAGTAGATGAATGAAGGAAAGAAGAAAAACTTAAGAAAAATAGCTTGTACTAGTAAGTCCTCTACAAACATGGATTACTAGAGTTCATCAGTATCATAAAAGAAAGACTTTGAAAATATAAGAGCTATTTTTTGCAGACTGTAATGCAACTTTTTTTTTTTAAATGATTTACGTATTTAATTTTTTGACTGTGGTGGGTCTTCATTGCTGTACTCGGGCCTTCTGTAGTTGCAGGGAGCGGGGTTGCCTTTTCGTTATGGTGCATGTTCTTCTCATTGTGGTGGCTTCTCTTGTTGCTGAACACAGGCTGTAGGTGTGCGGGCTTCAGTAGTGGGCTCCGTAGTTGCGACTTGCCTGTGGACTAAGTAGTTGCGACTCATAGGCTTAGTTTTTCTCACCATCTTTTAAATGTTACCAGTTTCTATGTTTACAAAAGGTAATGACTTTTGATGTGTTTCGGTCATTGGTTCCCAGCTCTCCTGCACATTGGAATCACTTTAGGAACTAGAAAACCAAACTGAAAAAGAATACCAGGCTCTGCTGCTGCTGCTGCTGCTAAGTCGCTTCAGTGTGTCCGACTCTGTGCGACCCCATAGACGGCAGCCCACCAGGCTCCCCTGTCCCTGGGATTCTCCAGGCAAGAACACTGGAGTGGGTTGCCATTTCCTTCTTCAATGCGTGAAAGTGAAAAGTGAAAGTGAAGTTGCCCAGTCGTGTCCAACTCCTAGCGACCCCGTGGACTGTAGCACATCAGGCTCCTCCATCCATCGTATTTTCCAGGCAAGAGTACTGGAGTGGGGTGCCATTGCCTTTTCTGACCGGGCTCTATCCCAGGCTAAATAAATCACAGCTCCCAAAGGTGGGGCCCAGACAAGGAAATAATGTCTTAAAAGCTCCTCAGGTGTTTGCAATTTGTCATCAGGGTTTGGGACCACTGACTTAAGTGGTTCTATTTTTGAGGGGGAGGGGGATTGTGTTGCATTGATAGATCAGATGAGAGGGATTGATATTTTTAACAAATCACTTATCTTTGGCTGTGCTGGGTCTTTGCGGCTGTGTGGGCTTTTCCCTGGTTGTTGATGGTGTGATGGCAGCAGGGGCGACTCTCTAGCTGTGGTGTGAGGGCTTCTCATTGCGGTGGCTCCTCTTGTTGTGGAACCTGGGCTCTAGGGCATGCAGGCTTCAGTAGTTGGCTTCAGTAGTTGGCTCCCGGACTCTAGAGCACAGGCCCATTACTTGTGACGCACAGGCTTAGTAGCCCTGAGGCCATGTAGGATCTTCTGGAAGGGTGATCAAACAAATCTGTGTCTGCTGCATTGGCAGGCAGATTCTTTACCACTGAACCACCAAGGAACCCCTAAGTGGTTCTTAAAGAAAAGACTTGAGCATGTACCCTTTCTCAGGTTTAGTACAAATTGAAAAAGGAAATAATTTGATTAACAAGCTTTCTTTATTCAACATGTTTATTGTGTCTAGTATGTGCATTGCACATGTGGAGGATTAAAATACATATAAGTAGTTAAAAATGGGACTAAGCTTTACTTCGTGGTATATATGTATTTACTGTGATTACCTGATAGTCCTCATGGGCTGTGGGGTTTTCGAGAGGGGAGAGATACATACAGCCTCCAGTAAGAAGGCTGTTTGGAAGAGGTGGGATCTGGGTGCATTAGAGAAGTACAGGTGAAAGGCAGCAATTTGCTTCACTTGACAGATCCTGGAATCTGACTTGGAGAAACTTGACAGCCTTGCTAGCACTTTGATCTTACTCTGCAGTGGCTATAGGAGAGGAGCAGTGGAGGAGCTTTGAAAAATACCAAGTTTCACTGCTGGGGAATTTTACTCCGTCGGTCTGAGTGGGGCCTAAGGATTGTAATTTGTAAAAGACTTTCTGTGTTGGCTACTGTGCAACCAGCGTTCAACAACTGCTATAGGACTGCCTAAGGTCCCTGGAAATTTTTGAGGAGGAGGGTTTCAATTCACCTATCTATTAAAAACACATTAGGGTGGCTTTTTTTTTTTTTTTAATGCCATAGGAAGAGGGCAAACAGCAGTGAACAGAATAAAACAGGAAAAAGTCCTTGTTTACACTTGTAGGGGGTGGAAGGCAGCTTAAATTCTTTTCTGTTAGGGGAAGACAGGCAATAAACTAATAATATATGATGTGGTAAGTAAAAACAAATGTTTTGAAGGAAATAAAGCATAATGAGGGAAACAGGAATGGGCACAGAAGGGGGAGTAGGGTCAGAGAAGAGAGTGCTGTTTTATCAAGTTAGGGGAGACTTCCCTGTTGGTTGGCATGTGAGCAGAGACGTGGAAGAAGTGAGGGAGTGAGCAGACAGAGGAAGTCATAAGGGAAACCTCCAGGCAGGCATAGGCCAGTGAGGTTGGGTGTTGTGGACTGCATTGTGCAAAACACATACACATACCCATTTATGTATCCAAACCTTAATCCTCAGCATGACTCTTTGGAGATAGGGCTTCCAGGAGGTCACGCAAGTTTTGTTTTGAAGGAAATAAAGCATAATGAGGGAAACAGGAATGGGCACAGAAGGGGGAGTAGGGTCAGAGAAGAGAGTGCTGTTTTATCAAGTTAGGGGAGACTTCCCTGATGGTTGGCATGTGAGCAGAGACGTGGAAGAAGTGAGGGAGTGAGCAGACAGAGGAAGTCATAAGGGAAACCTCCAGGCAGGCATAGGCCAGTGAGGTTGGGTGTTGTGGACTGCATTGTGCAAAACACATACACATACCCATTTATGTATCCAAACCTTAATCCTCAGCATGACTCTTTGGAGATAGGGCTTCCAGGAGGTCACGCAAGTTAAATAAGTTGTAAGTGAAGTGAAAGTCACTCAGTTGTGTCCGACTCTTTGCTATCCCATGGGCTACACAGTCCATGGAATTATTCAGGCCAGAATACTGGAATGGATAGCTGCTCCCTTCTCCAGGTGATCTTCCCAATCCAGAGATCAAACCCAGGTCTCCCACATTGCAGCCAGATTTTTTACCAGCTGAACCAGCAGGAAGGCCAAGGTCATAAGTATGAAATCCTAATGGGATGGGGTTGGTGACCTTTTACGAAGAGGACAAAGAAATCACTCTCCCTGTTTGCCATGTGAGGAACAGCGAGGAGGCCTCTGCAAGCCAGGAGGGGGAGCACTCACAAGAAGCTGAATCCTGATAGACCTGATGTTGGACTTTCTGTCTCCCAACCTTTGAGAAAGTAGATTTCTGTTCTTTCAGCTACCCAGTCTCCAGTATTTGTTGTGGCAGCCGTAGCCAACTAAGACAGCATATTGAAAAGCAGAGACGTTACTTTGCCACCAAAGATCCATCTAGTCAAAGTATGGTTTTTCGAGTAGTGACGTATGGAAGTGAGTATTGGACCATAAAGAAAGCTGAGTGCTGAAGAATTGATGCTTTTGAACTGTGGTGTTGGAGAAGGCTCCTGAGAGTCCTTGGACTGCAAGGAGATCCAACCAATCAATCCTAAAAGAAATCAGTCTTGAATATTCATTGAAAGGACTGATGGCTGAAGCTGAACCTTCAATACTTAGGCCACCTGATGTGCAAAACTGACTCATAAGAAAAGACCCTGATTCTGGGAAAGACTGAAGGCAGGAGGAGAAGGGGACAACAGAGGACGAGATGGTTGAATGACATCACTGACCCAATGGACTTGAGTTTGAGCAAGCTCTGGGAGTTGGTGATGGACAGAGAAGCCTGGAGTCCATGGGATCACAAAGAGTCGGACACGATTAAGTGAGTGAACTGAACCAACTGAGGCTCCAGGAGCAGAGGATTTCAGAGGGGAGAATATAGGAGATGCAGCAGAAGAGGAACTCAGTCATGTAGGGCTGTAGTCTAGAGCAAGAAGTTTGGATCTTCTTGTCAGTACCATGTATTCTTTTTGCCTGGGGGAGGAGTTTGGGTAGGGAGGAGGAATCCGTTGGATTGTGTCAGGCATAGGAGTGGTATACTTTGATTTACACCTGGAAGGATCAGCTGGCTGCTTTGAGGGAGCATAGTCTTCCTTCCAGGGACATTAGTTATCTGCATAACTGTTGCACATGTAGTATCAATGGGAACAGTGTGAAATCATCCAATTCTAGATACAGTTTGAAGGTAGAGTGGAAAGAAATTGCTTGTGAATTAGATGTGGGTGTGAGAGAAAGCGGGGCATGAATACTGCGTCTAAGTGTCTAGTCAGAGAAACTGAAAAAATGGAGTGCTGTTTACTAAGATAGGAAGACTGTCAAAGAATGGAAGAATGGGAGGAGGGAGCAATCAAAATTATAAGTTATTTTGAGTTGCTGCTAAACATCCAAATGAAGATTTGATTAGGTAATTAGTTTATAAGACTGGAGTTCAGAGGGGACATTGGGGCTGGTGATAGAAATTTTGGAGTATCATTGTATAGATCGGTAGTTTTCAGCCTTGGATGCCCTTTATAATCAGCTTGAGAATTTTCAGAACATTTCTAAACCTGGTCCTGCCCCTATATATTCTCATTTTATGTGGGAGTGGGGCTCAGGTATTCCTGTTTTAATTTGGCTAGTGGTTAGATTAAACATTTTTTAAACAACTTTTATTGAGGTATATTTGACACCCCATATAATACACACAAAGTGTGCAGTTTGATAAGTTTTGGCAGATGAATACACCTGTGAACCATCACCACAGTTATGATAGTGAAACATATCCATCACCAGCAGAAGTGTGTTTATATCCTTTCAGTTCTTCCCTATTATGCCTCCCTCCCATCTTCAGTCACTGGGCAATTGCTGATCTGCTTTCTGTGTAGATAGCTTACATTTTCTGGGATTCTCTAAATGAGATCTTAACAGTATATACTCTTCTGTGTGTCTTCTGTAGCTGTTTTGAGTGTAGCTCCCTTAGTATAACTCCTTTTTGTTACTGAGTAGTAGTCCATGGTATGAATTTCTTTTTTTATTCAGCAGTTAATGAACATTTGGGTTATTCTCAGTTTGGGGCCACTGCAATAAAGCTACTGTGAACATTTGTGTGTAAGTCTTTGCGTGGACATATATTTCCTTTAGATGAATATCTTAGAACGGAATAGCTGGCTTGTATGGATCGCATTTTTTCATATATTTCAGCATGAGGGATTTTGTGTGTGCATGGATGTGTATCCTTGAGGAAAACTTTTATGCCCAGAAGTTTTTCAGACACTATTTTCATTATTAAAATTAACACTCAGTGTATTAATTTCAGTTTAGATATATAATTTTTTTCTTAAATATTCATTTTGACAGATCTTATTCAATTTAGAAAATTTAGCAAAATTTAACTTCTTTTTTCCTAGGTGCAGTTATTTTTTAAAAAGCATCACAGGTTAATTCTGATGTGGAGCCAAGGCTGAAAACCATGGTACAGATAGTATTTAAAGCCAAGTATTGAATGAGATCACCTAGGATAGTCGTTTTTCCAGCTTTTGTTTGCAAGCAAATACACATATTCCTGGGGCACATTCTGAGAATTTGTATTTCTGCGAGGCTCCCAGATGCTGATACCCTCAGTTGAGCCGATGGATCATACTTTGAAAAGCCCATCCTAGAAGGTTAATGTAGATAGAAGAGATAACCTCAAGGCTGATTCCAGGCCCCTCCAAAGTTTAGAATTTGGAAAGAGGAGTAGAAAATGAGGTTAAAAAAAAAAAAGTGTGGTATTCTAGAGGCTTCTGAAGATAATTATAGTTCTGTCAGGAGGTAAAGTGTGATAAATTCTAAAATATTGCTTGAAGAAACGGAGTGAAATTCGAGCTATAGTTGACTACTGGACGTGGTAAAGCGCTCATTGAAATACTTTACTTGAAAGAAATGCTTTCGGTAGAGTGATAGGGACAAAAGCCTGACTGATGTGAGCTCATGAGAGAAGGGAGGAAAGTAAGTACAGACAAATCATTCAGTGCTCACTGGGGAAGAGAGAACAGAGAAATGGGCCAGGTGGCCAGAAGGGGGTGTGGAAGTAGGGATGGGCTTTCGTTTTCTTTTTCAGGTAAGAACCATCATAATGTATTTGTATGCTGACAGGAATAACTTAGTAGAGAAGGAAATATGGTTGGAGCAAGAGTTGTGTCCTGGGAGAAGGGATCTTGTTGGCAGATGGAGGCATGACCTTAAATTGGAATATGGAGAGGGAAAATTAGACTATCAAATAGCTTCTGTTGTCTTTCTGAAATGAGAATCAAGATCACTCCATGATAAGTAAAGAGAACACAGTAAGTTTTGTTCAGCACTCTATCCTCAGTACTTAGAATGGTGATTTGAACATGTGAGGGCTTAGTTAATATTTGTTAAGTGAAAGAATGTAAGGAAGAGTGACCTTGGATTGGAGGGGAGGAGGTAAGGAGTCAAGTCAGGTAGTAGAGAAGGTGGCTGTTGGCTTAGGCCAGCGTGGTGCTTATGAGAATGATGAGGAGAGCTGTTCCAATAATACGGAAAGAAAAGTGAAAGGACTTGATTTTAATTTGACTAAGGGGATGGAAAAGTTGAGGATGACTTGTCTAGCTCTGCAGCATGTCTTTAGTCTTTCAAATGAAGTGGACTGTGATGTTCTTTAATAATTTGAGTGACTTTTCAGACTTTATTGCTGAAAACTAGCTTAGTTTTTATAAAGTTGATGTAGTCATATATCTTGTCTATACCTACCAGAGAGTGTTTCAGTAGCTCCCAAGGAATCAAGTCTCTCCTGCCACCACCTCTCAGGAATTTAGGGAAAATTGTGTCTTGGGCCTCTGAGGAAATGTTTGATGTTGAAAATTACATGTATATAAACCTTGGAATAAAAATTCTTCAAAATACTCAGTATAGGTTCTTAAAATGATGAAGGATACTGTACATTGCCTTCTATAAGCAAATTAAGGCAAGTAAAAAGACAAAGTGCATTGAACCTGGGGTGTCAATTTAATTGGTTTGGTGTGATTACCTTGGATCAGCAGACAGAATTGTTTCCCTCACAGCCATACCTCAGGGTCAATTGGGAGATGCAAGGATGAGCAGTGAACAGGTTGGGGCTGAGGCTCCACATTAACTTCAGTAGAAGTTAATTTGCTTTCTAGATTGATTCAAGATGGTGGTGTAGAAGCACACGTGTTCATCTCTTCCTGGTTCAGTTCAGTTCAGTTCAGTCACTCAGTCGTGTCCGACTCTTTGTGACCCTATGAATCGCAGCATGCCAGGCCTCCCTGTTCATTACCATCTCTCGGAGTTCACTCAGACTCATGTCCGTCGAGTCTGTGATGCCATCCAGCCATCATATCCTCTGTTGTCCCCTTCTCCTCCTGCCCCCAATTCCTCCCAGCATCAAAGTCTTTTCCAATGAGTCAACTCTTCGCATGAGGTGNTTCTCCTGGCAATCTTGGTTCCAGCCTGTGTTTCTTCCAGTCCAGCATTTCTCATGATGTACTCTGCATATAATGTGTTCCTAAATCATATTTTAGTTCTACCTTCAGATATCAGCTTTCAGATTTCTTATGTACTCAATTATAGGTTGCTGAAATAATATCAAGCAGTGGCTTGCTCAGATAATTCTGAATGTTCAAACTGAACATATCTCCAAAATTATAGATAGTTCCTTAAACTGTTTATTGCGTTCTCAAACTCTTGATCAACTTTGTCTTACCAAAAAGCTGAAAGTTTGCATTTTTTCAAATTGAGGCAGTGGTGAGTGTAATATTAATTAGCTTCCTGGTTATTTTTTAGTGGGAAAATCAATCTCTAGGCGATCAACCCACCATATCTGACTTTTTCTTAAACTAAAAATTAAATTTACTGTTTTGTACCCTAAATCACCATATTTCATGCTACTCAAGATTTTAAACATATTGCTCAGATATTTATATTACTTGAACAAGTCTCTAGAAGTCATAGAAATGATCATTTCACATGTTATCAGTGTTTTAAAGAAATGTAAACATTTTTTACTGCAATAGTTTATATATTGACGTGCAAAATTCAGTATATTCAATGTTTTCTTTGTATAGAAAAACATTATGACCATTCTGATCACATTGAATCAAAACAGGGAGGTATATTTTTGATTGCCAGCTATATACTGAACAGTAAAGCAATGTGAAGATTAGGCAATCAACTGCAACCTCTTTTGTAAGTTGGTATCTATACAAATGGGCTTCCCAGGTGGCACTAGTGGTAAAGAACCTGCCTGCCAGTGCAGGAGACATAAGAAACATGGGTTTGATCCCTGGGTCAGGAAGCATGGTAACCCCACTCCAGTATCTTTGCCTGGAGAATCCCACGGACAGAGGAGCCTGGTGGGCTGTAGTCCAAAGGGTCGCAGAGAGTTGGACACGACTGAAGTGACTTAGCATACACACATGCATCTATATAAATACCTGGTGTTCTGTCAATACTGACCCTGACCCACCTTTTGCAACTGATACTGTAGTTCACAGTTTTCAATATAGTGTCACTCTACTGGAGATAACTTTTCTGTAGCTTGGGATGTCAGTGATAAATCACAAAATCATTGATCATTTCTCTTTCAAATAGATTGCTTATAATGACATAAGAACTGCTTGCTTTTTTTTCACATTTATTTTTTTCCAACTGTAAAACAAAAATATCTGCTAGCTTGCACATGTACAATACATAGTATTGTATGCTATTAACATTACGTGATGTCCAGCTATATCATATTACAGGAATTTTATGCCTTCTACTTTCCCTTTAAATATCATCGACTTTGTGAATTTTTTAAAAAAGCTTCTAGTTTATGATGTTTTTGATATTGAGTATAACTATGAATGCTTCCTTTATAGTTTTAGACATAGCTGTTTTTGATGACAGAGCTCATTGATTTCACACCAAAGAGTGTATTTTGCCTTCATTTTGTAAAAGCTTACTTGGTTTGCCAGAGAAGTACTACATTTAAAAAAATAATTCAGAAGCTTCAATACTCATGCCACTATTTGAAAAAAGATTATACTGTGATTGTGTGAGATGACAGGATGCTAGTTTATTAAAAAACAGTTTTCAGATATTTATCAGATATTTTTCCATTCACACTTTTCTTTTCCAGGTACTTGTGCATACGCATGATACAGATTCATTTACCTGTCATAATGATTGACGTTCTGTATTCTCTTGAAGCCCTATTCAGCGAATTCTGGTATTTCTGGAATTACTTTCACCTCTACTTTTATGAGTTTGAATTACACTTTACAAAATAATAAGGTTTTTGTGGAAATTTGTAATTAATCTTACCTTTTAAATTTATAATTATACCAGGCTGCCTGTGGATACTTAATAGATGACAGGGACACTGGTGGTACACAAGCCAAACTTTGAAAGTATTGCACTGAGTTGTTCCAGGAGCAGTTGTTAAAATAGCCACAGATCTGATTATTACATACGTAACAGGTCTGGCGGAGAAGGCAATGCCACCCCACTCCAGTACTCTTTCCTATAAAATCCCATGGACAGAGGAGCCTGGTGGGCTGCAGTCCGTGGGGTCGCTAAGAGTTGGATACGACTGAGCAACTTCACTTTCACTTTTCACTTTCATGCATTGAAGAAGGAAATGGTAACCCACTCCAGTGTTCTTGCCTGGAGAATCCCAGGGACGGGGGAGCCTGGTGGGCTGCCATCTATGGGGTCGCACAGAATTGGACATGATTGAAGCAACTTAGCGGCAGCAGTAGCAGCAATAGGTCTGGCAGGTAAAAAATAAAGGAGAGATAAAAATGAAAGTAAAAGTTATTAATGCTTTGTGATGACTCTGAAAACCATTGTCTTAACTAACCCATACCAGGCCAGGAAGCAGAGGAGAAGCAATAGAGCAAGGAGTAGGATAGACAACACAAAGTAAACTTAACAAGAAGAACTGATAGCACGAAATAAAGGTGAACAGTACAAAGGAGTGAAAAGAAATACCAGTTGGAACTTGTGAGGACATTAAGTGAAGAACAAATCAAATATTTACTTGAGTAACTTCAAGCACAGGACGGCTTGTCCCATGCTGAAGGTGCTGTTTCTGATAGATGATTTGTTGTAGTCCAGTGGTGACCTAAGTCCATGCCATAATCTCTGTGTAATATATAAAGATTCAGTGTGGATCAGAGCTGGGTGTATCAAAGAGGTTATCATCCAATATGGGTATCAGATTTTCTGTAATGAAGGATGATGTCATAATACCTGGAATATAAATTGGTTTCAATAAGTATATTATCTATTTCTGCATAATAAATTATCTCAACATTTAGCTGCTTAAAAACACAAACATTAATTGCCTCACTGTTTCTGTGGGTTAGGAATCTGGGGACAGCTTAGCTGGGGCTTCTGACTTAGGGTCTCTCATGGGCTGCAGTCATCTCAAGGCATCAGTGAGGGAAGAATTGCTTCCAGGCTTACTTAGGTGGCTGTTGGCAGCCCTCCTTTCCTCACTGGGTGCTGAACAGGCTTCTTTTTCATGGAGACCACTTTATATAGAGGCACTCACAATAAGGCAGGAAGATGTGAACAAGATGGAAGATAGAGTCCTTTGGTATCCTAATTTTGCAAAAATCAGTTTTGCTGAAGTCTGTTTGTTAGAAGCACTTTACAAGATCCAGTCACTCCCAGGGACATGAGATAGGGCATGAATACCAGTGAGTGGGATTATTGGGGACATCTTAGAAGAAGGCTGCCACAATAAACATGTTCATGAATGAGTAGATGAATGAAGGAAAGAAGAAAAACTTAAGAAAAATAGCTTGTACTAGTAAGTCCTCTACAAACATGGATTACTAGAGTTCATCAGTATCATAAAAGAAAGACTTTGAAAATATAAGAGCTATTTTTTGCAGACTGTAATGCAACTTTTTTTTTTTAAATGATTTACGTATTTAATTTTTTGACTGTGGTGGGTCTTCATTGCTGTACTCGGGCCTTCTGTAGTTGCAGGGAGCGGGGTTGCCTTTTCGTTATGGTGCATGTTCTTCTCATTGTGGTGGCTTCTCTTGTTGCTGAACACAGGCTGTAGGTGTGCGGGCTTCAGTAGTGGGCTCCGTAGTTGCGACTTGCCTGTGGACTAAGTAGTTGCGACTCATAGGCTTAGTTTTTCTCACCATCTTTTAAATGTTACCAGTTTCTATGTTTACAAAAGGTAATGACTTTTGATGTGTTTCGGTCATTGGTTCCCAGCTCTCCTGCACATTGGAATCACTTTAGGAACTAGAAAACCAAACTGAAAAAGAATACCAGGCTCTGCTGCTGCTGCTGCTGCTAAGTCGCTTCAGTGTGTCCGACTCTGTGCGACCCCATAGACGGCAGCCCACCAGGCTCCCCTGTCCCTGGGATTCTCCAGGCAAGAACACTGGAGTGGGTTGCCATTTCCTTCTTCAATGCGTGAAAGTGAAAAGTGAAAGTGAAGTTGCCCAGTCGTGTCCAACTCCTAGCGACCCCGTGGACTGTAGCACATCAGGCTCCTCCATCCATCGTATTTTCCAGGCAAGAGTACTGGAGTGGGGTGCCATTGCCTTTTCTGACCGGGCTCTATCCCAGGCTAAATAAATCACAGCTCCCAAAGGTGGGGCCCAGACAAGGAAATAATGTCTTAAAAGCTCCTCAGGTGTTTGCAATTTGTCATCAGGGTTTGGGACCACTGACTTAAGTGGTTCTATTTTTGAGGGGGAGGGGGATTGTGTTGCATTGATAGATCAGATGAGAGGGATTGATATTTTTAACAAATCACTTATCTTTGGCTGTGCTGGGTCTTTGCGGCTGTGTGGGCTTTTCCCTGGTTGTTGATGGTGTGATGGCAGCAGGGGCGACTCTCTAGCTGTGGTGTGAGGGCTTCTCATTGCGGTGGCTCCTCTTGTTGTGGAACCTGGGCTCTAGGGCATGCAGGCTTCAGTAGTTGGCTTCAGTAGTTGGCTCCCGGACTCTAGAGCACAGGCCCATTACTTGTGACGCACAGGCTTAGTAGCCCTGAGGCCATGTAGGATCTTCTGGAAGGGTGATCAAACAAATCTGTGTCTGCTGCATTGGCAGGCAGATTCTTTACCACTGAACCACCAAGGAACCCCTAAGTGGTTCTTAAAGAAAAGACTTGAGCATGTACCCTTTCTCAGGTTTAGTACAAATTNCTGAGGCCATGTAGGATCTTCTGGAAGGGTGATCAAACAAATCTGTGTCTGCTGCATTGGCAGGCAGATTCTTTACCACTGAACCACCAAGGAACCCCTAAGTGGTTCTTAAAGAAAAGACTTGAGCATGTACCCTTTCTCAGGTTTAGTACAAATTGAAAAAGGAAATAATTTGATTAACAAGCTTTCTTTATTCAACATGTTTATTGTGTCTAGTATGTGCATTGCACATGTGGAGGATTAAAATACATATAAGTAGTTAAAAATGGGACTAAGCTTTACTTCGTGGTATATATGTATTTACTGTGATTACCTGATAGTCCTCATGGGCTGTGGGGTTTTCGAGAGGGGAGAGATACATACAGCCTCCAGTAAGAAGGCTGTTTGGAAGAGGTGGGATCTGGGTGCATTAGAGAAGTACAGGTGAAAGGCAGCAATTTGCTTCACTTGACAGATCCTGGAATCTGACTTGGAGAAACTTGACAGCCTTGCTAGCACTTTGATCTTACTCTGCAGTGGCTATAGGAGAGGAGCAGTGGAGGAGCTTTGAAAAATACCAAGTTTCACTGCTGGGGAATTTTACTCCGTCGGTCTGAGTGGGGCCTAAGGATTGTAATTTGTAAAAGACTTTCTGTGTTGGCTACTGTGCAACCAGCGTTCAACAACTGCTATAGGACTGCCTAAGGTCCCTGGAAATTTTTGAGGAGGAGGGTTTCAATTCACCTATCTATTAAAAACACATTAGGGTGGCTTTTTTTTTTTTTTTAATGCCATAGGAAGAGGGCAAACAGCAGTGAACAGAATAAAACAGGAAAAAGTCCTTGTTTACACTTGTAGGGGGTGGAAGGCAGCTTAAATTCTTTTCNAACATGTATAATATCATATAAGAAACAAATCGCCAGTCTAGGTTCGATGCAGGATACAGGATGCTTGGGGCTGGTGCACTGGAACGACCCAGAGGGATGGTATGGGGAGGGAGGGGGGAAGGTGGTTCAGGATGGGGAACACGTGTACACCCGTGAAAGATTCATGTTGATGTATGGCAAAACCAATACAATATTGTAAAGTAAAAAAAAAATAATAAAAGGATTATTAAATGAATAGTGTTTTAAGAATAGAAAGAGATGTGGTTTCTCACAGAAGTAGTCATTCAACCCAAAGGACTCTGTCATGAAATGTTTTGCAATAGTGAACCTGAATCATCTTGTTTTGCAGTAGGATATGTGATAGTAGTCTTTCTTCATCTTTGATATTTGGCACTGAAATTGATTTGATATGATTGGTAAGTGGACAGCTGCTGAAGGGTCGGGATGTATACCGAGTCTAGAAATGACAATGTTTGATGTTCTGGGAGCAAAGAAAATGGCTGTCCTCTTCAAAAAATTGTGAGCTGTCAGGCTTTCAGGTTAAAAGTGTTTCGATGATGCAATGCAGGAAGTGGAAGCAAAGAGAAGCCAGAGTCTATTAGAGATGTATTTGAGATCAGGAGTCAATATTTACAAGGTAGATATGTTCCTAGGATTAGGCCTAAGAAGCTAATGAGGAATTAGTTACATTAGTCTATATCAGGTCTGTATACCTTCAAATAGAATAAAAATTTGGGTTTACTACATTTAAAAATTTTTTTATATTAATTGTTCCTTTGTTTTTCACTTCTGTAAATTATTCATAAAATGATTTTAAAGAGGAGGGTGGCAGTCCATGGTGATGGCTGTTTTTCTTGGTGTACTGACGGTTTAAACATGAACTAAAGTTCCTTCCATCATGTAGTAAGTCCTCTGTCTGATTTTTGAAATCACAGCACATCCTTTTTTCCTTCTTGGTGCTTTTGACAATATTTATTTAGTTAGTTTTCCTTTGTGTGGCTTCTCTCCCATACATTAAGCAGACACTTTGAGGGTGGCAACTGTGTCTGTCTTGTTCACAGTCAATCTCCAGCACTGTGTCTAGTGTCTGACACGTGTGGATGTGCAATATATTTGTCAAACAGTGGGGCTTACTCCTTGAAAGAAAAGTTATGACCAACCTAGATAGCATATTGAAAAGCAGAGACATTACTTTGCCAACAAAGGTCCGCTAGTCAAGGCTCTGGTTTTTCCAGTAGTCAGGTATGGATGTGAGAGTTGGACTGTGAAGAAAGCTGAGAGCCGAAGAATTGATGCTTTTGAACTGTGGTGTTGGAGAAGACTTGGGCTTCCCTGGTGGCTCAGAGGTTAAAGCATCTGCCTCTAATACGGGAGACCTGGGTTCTATCCCTGGGTCGGGAAGATCCCCTGGAGAAGGAAATAGCAACCCACTCCAGTATTCTTGTCTGGAGAATCCCATGGACGGAGGAGCCTGGTGGGCTACAGTCCATGGGGTCACAGAGTCAGACACGACTGAGCGACTTAACTAACTGTTGGAGAAGACTCTTGAGAGTCCCTTGGACTGCAAGGAGATCCAGCCAGTCCATTCTGAAGGAGATTAGCCCTGGGATTTCTTTGGAAGGAATGATGCTAAAACTGAAACTCCAGTACTTTGGGCACCTCATGCGAACAGTTGACTCATTGGAAAAGACTCTGATGCTGGAAGGGATTAGGGGCAGGAGGAGAAGGGGACGACCGAGGATGAGATGGCTGGATGGCATCACCGACTTGACAGACGTGAGTCTGAGTGAACTCTGGGAGTTGGTGATGGACAGGGAGGCCTGGCGTGCTGCGATTCATGGGGTGGCAAAGAGTTGGACACGACTGAGCAACTGAACTGAACTGGGGCTTGTTTATAAAATCTTCTTTGGTTATATTTTTGGACTTTGTTAGCGGTGTATCCACAGACTCGCAACAAGTTTAGATTTTTGGTTTAGTCTTTTAACTCACTTAAATTTATTATATTGCTTCAATTTACAATATATATATTTAGCGTTTTTGCAACAGATTGTCTTTCTCAGCTATGAATAATGCTGCCTCCTTTAGAAAAGAATGAATAATTGCTTTATATCTTATTTATTGCCTATCCAGCTTGACAAAGCTAATTTGTGATGAGGTTAATCAAGCTTAAAATATTTATTTCGTAATATTCAGCACATAGAATTTTTGTTGCGGGGTGGTTGGGGTGGAGGGCAGACACGTAGTTAGAAACAGTATATATCAAGCCACCATTATTAACCAGTCTCCTACCCACATAAAAAGTCAAACAGCTCCTAAAAGTACTTTGTTCTGAGGAATAGGAGATATCCATAAATGTTTGCTGAAATGTTCCCTCCTCTTTTTTTAATGGTACAGGAAATCAGTTTTTAGGTTACAGGAAAGCAAAAGAGACCTGTCAAACTTTACACAGTCTCTTGACCTATTTATGATGGGTACATAGGGACCCATGGAGATCCCAAAATTTTGGAATGCCATATTTTACAAGTTACATCAAATCATGACATATGTGAATAATAGAGTACAGTTGAGATATGTCTGGATAGCACTTATTTTTCTAACTGGGTGACCTTTTTGTCCTGATCACAGAACCTTCAGGGTTGTAGGTGTATTGTCAAAAATCATGAATGATAAATTGCTGAACATAACAAAAGACATACCTTATACATACCTTTCCCCTTGTATCCTATCTCCCACCTCTAAAATCCCCTGCTCTCCTTTAGATTTTTCTCACTAAGTAGAAAATGGATCACAGTTAAACCTAAGACCCCTAGAGATAGGAGAGTTTTCTTTTGAATAGAGCATGGTGAAGGTGGGTCAATTTATGATAGGGTGAAAAGATCGTCAGAAGCTGTGTTCCTCCTGCCTTCATTGAAGGATCTTTAAAACTCATTCAGCCATTAGAGAGCAGCAGAAAGCTTGTTCAGTAGTTAAGCTACATGGATACACATGTTTTGTCCTTCTTTTCATCCATAGTTGTACCAGATCAAATAATCCTACAAAAGAGGAGCAAAGATGTAATTTTTGAGTGAAAATCAACCGTCTAATTAAAATAAGAATAAAAATAAATTAATAAACATTTAGGAAAATATAGGATTAAAGGTGAAAGAGATGTAAGTACTGATAAACAAAAATAATATTTTTTGAGGCAGAAGAGAGCAACTATAGAAAATTTGTTGGTGCTTAAAAACTAACAAAAAATTAACAACAAAGTGCTGAGTACACAAATTACTGGTTGCTTATGCGAACACTGGTCTCACATTTCCACTTGCCTCAGGGACACCTTTTCTTAAATTTTATAAAATCCACAAGCCCAGCATGACCAGCACCATCATTTCTAGTTTGTTGTGATGATCTTCTAGCTTGTCTCCCAATTCCAGTCTTTCACCTGACCAGGCCAGCTAGTCTTTCTTTCTGTGTTGTTTTCACCTTGTAGGAGAATATACATTTATTATTTTTATTCTTACCTCAGAATATGACACTTAGAAGAAATCTAGAGTTATAACTTGTTTTAAAATATTGATTTATTTAACTCAGCGTCATGGTTTTATGGAGAAAATCATTCTCTACTGACTGATACGCTTTTCTTTTCAGATTTATGGGCCATATAAAAAGGGGAAGTGGTTCTAGAAAGATTCTGGAGAGAACATGTTAACTGTGACAAAGATCTGGCAGTTTTATTGTAAGGTTCATGAAGTTGGGAATTAGCTTTCTTTCTTTCTTATGTAAAAGTGGGAGTGATTGAGGAGCTGTGTCTCATAAGCAACATGTACCAACTTGGAGACCGATACTGATGGGGAAGGGGAGTGATTGACAACGTTGTAAAAATATTAAGCACCTAACCACAACACAGCAGCTACGTTCCTAAAAACTTCGTGATCAGAGAATCCATGACTGAGACAGTTCCATCTTAAGGGAAGTACTGTATTGAGGTTAAGAATGAATCCAGAAAAACCTAGAAAAATACTCAGTTTTGCTTAAAAACAGCATTAAATAAAGAGAATATACATGATTATATATCTGAAGTGAGTGATAATGGCCTCTAAATAACTAATGTCAATTTACTGATTGATGGAAACATCAGGATTTCTTCTCTAGAATGTGAATTTTTAAAATGTTTCCATTTACTGAAATTCAGTTTAAAATTTTTATGAGTTTATTTTGTATTCAATTTTAGGTTTAAGGGAGTAACAGTACAAACTGTAATTAAGGAAGTCGTCAAACTTCCATTTGTTACGGCAGGAAGAGATTCAGATGCCCATAATACCTTGGGCGACAAATGACGATTACACCTCGGTTGCATTATATGGCTTGGAGTGACTCTCAAGTTAGGTGACTCACTGTTCACCAGGCACCAGGCTAACCAAATCTTTTCACAGCCTGCCACACCTTTGAACTTTCTTTCTCTTTGCATACCCTAGAATAATTAAAAGAGAAATAATTCCTGCTGCTCTTGCCTTTCACTGCTTGCTTGCTTCTATGTAGTGAGTGGTTGATCCTGTGAGTAAGCATAGAGACAGTATTCCTTTCCTTTAAAAACATCTTTGTGGGTGAAAGGTGGGAGGGAGGTTCAACAGGGAGGAAACATATGTATACTTCTGGCTGATTGTAAAGTAGTTGTCTTCCAATTAAATTTTTTTAATAAATGCAAAAAACCTTTCCTCGTTAAACTTGATTTTATCATTCATTTATTTTCCAACAAATATTAGATATCTAGTATTTTCCAATACAGTGCTAGGTACTAGTTATCCAGTCGTATATAAAACTGATACTGTCTCTTTCTTTGTGGAGTTTATACTCTAGATGAGGAAAGAGATGGGAAAATTAAAATTCCAACTCCTTCCTTAAAACTTCCTGTGTTCCTTACTTTTTTTTTCTTCCATAGCATTTATCCACATCTAAGACTTTACTTTTTGTCTAATTGCATCTACAGAATACTGGTTACATGAGAACAAGCAAGAGTTTCTGTGCGTTTTGCTAAGGGACTGTGTTAGTTGAGAAGTGAGCAAGGCACGTTTAAGTAGTTACCATCTCCCCTTGATTCTGCTTCTTCAGTCTGTCTTTCAATAACCCCACGGCCTCTTCCTTTTAGGTCAAGCCCTTTTTATTTTTGCCTGATCTATTAAAGTAGCTTTCCCTGCCTCTGTAGTACCTTTCTCTTCCATATTGCTGCCAGTAATTTTCGTAAAATTCAAGTCTGAATTTCTTCAGTGATCTCCCATCTTTAAAGAGTAAATCAGACTCCTTAGCTTTGCATTATCAGGTTTCTTCATATCTTTTTTTCATTTCTCTGCTGTTCCCTGCTCTCCATCTTAAACTCTTTGCTGCAGTAATGTTAATATATTACACCCCTTCAAGCTTCTTTGCAAAGTGTGGTGGCTGGACCAGAGGCTTCTGCTTAACTGGGAAGCGATTAAAAATGCAGATTTTAGGCTCCATCTGAGACCTACTGAATCAGAACCCTGGGAGCAGAGCTAAGCAAGCTGAACAAGACTTTCTAGTAATCCTGATGTACCTTAAATCTGAGAACCTGTGCTTTAGTACTTGTCCTTCTAAAGTTTGTTTCCTGAACAAGCTCAGCCAATAGTATTTTCATCTGTGTAACTCTTGATATGTATCATTAACCCTGCTTGGTATCTGGGTCAGCCCTACTTGTTAAACTGTATTCTGGACATCTTGGACATCTTTCCTGGATATCCTACCTGTACTTCAGACTCTGTTGGTTCTAAACAAAATTCAATATCCATCTATTAAGATGTTTTATATACTGCATTTCCTGTTTCCTCCTTCAAAGGATTCCTTCCTCCTTGCAGCTTTGAAAGCTAGATTGCACAGTATTTTCTCTTTGGTTTCTATTTTGTCTTGTTATAGAAGAACAGGAAAAAAAGTTTTTTTAATAGCTGTGCTGACCAAAATAGGGTCAGGATTTTCCAGGCAATAGATTACTGTTGTTTGTAGACCATCTGTTATGATTTATTTTTATCTTATTTTTCCCTGTTTTGTTCCTCCCATCTTTTTTCCCCTCTTTAGTAGTCTTTCTTATTTTAAGAAACTATTAGCTTTGAATCTTGACCTCAGCCACCCACACTGTACCATAAAGTTGGAGGGATTCTTGACCCTGGGCTAATAGAGTGACAACTGGTACCAAAGGCTGTAGTCAGGCAACATTTCATCTCTCTCGGTTCAGTTTTGCAGTAGGTTCTCAATACATTTATTTATTTTTTTAAATAAGTAAGCTAGGCAAGTCTCAAAAGACTGGGAAGATCTCCAAGGTCAAAAAAGCACAGTCAAATTGTGGCTAGATAGGTAAGGAACCTTAAAGACTTTACCAATAAGGAGAAAATGTACTGAGTGAATAAATGAAAGATTTTTAAAGAAAAGAATAGCTGCTATCACAGATGGTGAGATATTTCCTTCTCTGAGAGAGGAGGGATACATTTAGATTTTATTTCAGTGTAAACTTTCAAGTTTAATTTAAAATTTTCACGTTTGTTTATATGTTTGCTTCCCCATGAGCACAGTTTGATAAACATTTTTAATAATTTTCATGTTGATTTATGTGACAGTTACATTTTAATAGTTTGACTATATATCTTGGACAATAACTTTGAACCATTATTATAGTTTTATTTTTGTTGACTGGGAAAGACAATAATGTATGTGTGTGTGTATATACATATATATATATATGTTAAATTGCACATCTGAATTACCTTACATATGAAAAATTTTTATATGTGAAAATCCCAATATATATCTATTCTCATAATTTGAGGTATTCTCATAAAAAATCATGTTCTTAAATTATAGTAAGAAAAAAAACCTTTGTTTTTAACATGTACACAGGAAACCTCGACCTGTCTCCCAGTTGGTTGCACAGCAGGTTACTCAGCAGTTTGTACCCCCTACACAGTCAAAGAAAGAGAAAAAAGATAAAGTAGAAAAAGAAAAAAGTGAAAAGGAAACAACTAGCAAAAAGAACAGTCATAAGAAAACCAGGTAAATTTGAAGAATGTTTTAATGGTACTTGTGAAATAATAAAATTAACCATTTAATATTGTCTTTTAACACTGATATATAAAGTAGAATATGAAATATATACTATAGAAATAAAAGATTTCATCTGTTTTACTATGTCATGAAAGTATTTTTTCAAGTTGAAGATATATTAGAAATTAAATAATGAGGCCATAAATACAGGCTTAAATGTGAGACACTTTCTGTTTTTTGTTTTTGTTTTACTAGATTTGTGTTTGAACTATTTCTTTTTCACTCATAAAGCCAGGAGTGATATTCACAATACTGAACAGATATTTGCATGAATTCTAACCAATCAGAATGGTTGTGGGTCCTGGCAGAGCAGACAGTCATGATGGCCTTATCGTAAGTGCGCATCAGTGGAGTGGCAGCCCTCCATCTGACTTGGCCTTAGCTGCTGTCAGCTTCCTCTGTGATGCAGCTGTGACTGCTGTTCTAAAATCTTTACTGTAGTAAAATTTATAAGCTGTCTGCAAAATTAAGATAAAGCTATGAAAGCACAAGTAGGAGACCATTACTCCCAGTGTTTTATGTCATGTTGAGGAAGATTCATGAATGATTGGCTTGATTAATGTTAATGATTTCAAGCATTTAATTATATTTTTGCATTTAGTTACACATGAATATAGAGCTTTAAAGATAGATGTACTTATTTTGTCATTTTTACTTAATATGCATTGCATGCTCAGAGACTTGGTAGAGAGAAAAGCTAGTTAAAAATTTTATCATCTTTTGTGTTTAGGCCAAGATTGAAAAATGTGGATCGGAGTAGCGCTCAACATTTGGAAGTTACCGTTGGAGATCTGACAGTCATTATTACAGACTTTAAGGAGAAAACGAAGTCACCGCCTGCATCTAGTGCTGCCTCTGCAGATCAACACAGTCAGAGTGGCTCCAGCTCTGATAACACAGAGAGGGGAATGTCCAGGTCATCTTCACCCAGAGGAGAAGCCTCATCGCTGAATGGAGAATCTCATTAAAGTCTATTTTCTCCAGTTTCCATCACTTCTGTCATACCATGCAAATACACAGATTATGCCAAGAAGTACCACATTTTCATGACAAACATATTCATGCACAATCCATGATTTGCGTTTTAATTAAAATAGAAATTTGTTAGAATTCGTTAGATTTTAATTGCAATCTGTGCCTACCAAACATTTCCAGACTTAATGTTTTGGTCTCCACAGTTAAAGCTGCCATGAAAATGTGGTTGAGTTATTCATTATGCAGTGTTATTGGTAAGTCTATTTTCACTTTTAGTTTAGTGAATTCTAACACATAATTCTTGAATTCTCTACTATTGGCATGTAACGAATTTAAATTTTTATAACATAGTGCAAGCTGCCTAAATATGTATTATTTGAGAATTGTGAAACAAATAGTTATATGTATACAAGTCAAGATCAACTTAATCAACTATTGCTGCAACAGAATTTTCTTAATGGTTATCCTCTTAAATACACCTGCTGGTACTTGGTGTGGTTAAATAGGAAGATTGTTATTAAATAAAGAATTTGTATGAACCATTGCCAATGTTTTTGACACATCTTACTAAATTATTGTTTCTGAATTATGTTTTAGGTTTTATGTTTTGGGGGGGTTGCTTATCTTTCAAAACATTCATTTACTGTAATGTTTACTAGCAGACTAGTAAACAGGAAAACATTGATTACATAGCTTTATAATTCAGGTTTAGTGCTATTGTCATTGAACACTGGTGTTTTCTGTATTGTATAGAACATTAAAATTCAACTAATTATAAGCATTTGACGAAAACAGAATAGAAAAACTGTAATTTTAAGAGCTGCAATTTTGGAAAAGCTTTAACTTAATAATAGTTTTATCACTGTTTCCTTGCCCCAGACTTATCCAGGGTCATAGGAGTATGAATCTAATTAATACACAAATGGGAACTGTTGCACAGAACTAGGAAATAACTACTATTTAATCAGCTTAATTGGCCTCTTTATTAAATATAACAATTCTTATAAAAATTATAGTACCCTATTTTCAGAGACACTTGCCAGTTTACGCATTTATCAATATCCTAACATTAAAAAAAAATATTTACAGCCCCACTTACTATTATGTAAATTTACCAATAAAATATTTTTATGACTACAGATTTTGCATTTTTGTTTGCAACTAATAAAAGTGTTTTATGTTGTCTTTAAAAATCCAACTTAGAAACCACACAGTACTTTTTAAATTCTAAGGTCTCCTGCTTTCTCTTAGCCATGTGTTTAATACATATTTACCTGTAGGAGACTTTTGAACTATAAAAGAACTTTAAATCATAATGTGGATATAAAATATCACATAAAAACATCATGATAGCATTTGAAGAAGGGAAACTGTAGACTCTGACAGTTGTGATATTTGGTGGTTTCATGTGGTAATGTAACTTTTTGTTTAATTGCAGTACTTTTTACAGAAACTATGGTACTGTCTTTTTGTAAGATGCAAGTTGTGAAATACAGTTAATTGCATACAGTAAAAGTCTGTGATTAAAACATTTATATACCTCATTCTTTAGTGTTGTTAAGTGGAAGAATTTTGTTTTTAAGATACTTCCAGTGGAACCCCAAATAACTGGTATGTTCTTTTAAAACATGAAATTTTAAAATTTTATTCCTTTTCACATGTTTCAAATGTTTTATATATATGCATATATATTCATTTTTTAGACATAGTAAAAATTGCAAGTATTAACTGTAATAGGGAAAATATTATAATATTTAAGTTAGAACTACTCTTTGGAGGTACTGGGTCTTCTCATGATGATCAAATACTTTGTAGATGTATTTTAAATTGACTGCAAGAGAGAATAATCGGACAAAAGATGGGATTTTACCTGAACGGAGCATAGTCATCTTTGTAAATAGTAAGGAGACACTGCAGCATGGAAATGAAGAGTGCTAACTGGTGTCTGGCATTTTAATCTCTTGTAGAACCTAAGTTAGCTTGAGTGAGTCACTTCAGGTCATTTCCCCTCTGGTATACAGGGATAATGATAATCATGTCTAGCTCGTAGTGTTGTTGGATTAAGTGTCAGTCCATATACAGTTCTTAATATATTACATGATACATCCCCAATGCTCAATAAAGGTGAGACTTTACTCTCTTTATAGGTAAAATCCCATTTACAGAAACATAATGCTTTTTGGGTTTTTTTTTTGGTAACAAAAATTACTTCCATGCCTTCTTGGATGACTGAAAGGAATTGTGTTCTACAGGTTAAACTGAATTTTTACACCAGATGTTTGCTCTGATCCCAGATGAGCTATCTTTCTATAATTAAAGAACTTGATGATATGCATTATGAGACAAGAAATGAGTTGAGTTGGCTACTTTGACATTTTGTTTTCCTTTTGTTAATTATAGTTAATGTTTATCTGCCTTTGTTTCACCCTACCTCAAATACACTTCCAAACCAGGAGACAGACCCCAATTCTATAAATACTTATCTCTAATGTTCAAGTATGCAAAAGATTCAGAGCCTGGGCTTAAGGTATATATTTAGCTCTGTTTCATCAACTTATCTTGTGGTTTTAATAGTGGATTCTTTTAGCCAAATTCTACACAAAAAGAGCATTTGGATGTTTTTCAGAGTTTATTAGCTTATTTTGATATAAGTAAGAGTGAAGATATAATTTGAGGCGTACAAGAATACATATTCTTAAAACCTTTTATATTACACAGAAATAGTTGACTTAATAAAGGTTTTATTTTTATTAAATGCTTCCTAAAATTATAGTGATTATAGACAAAGTGAAAACATTTAAAAAGAAAAGACCTTAGCTTTTCTAAGTTGACATATTTATTACCTTTTTTTTAGACAAAAGTCCTCATTGCCTGACAATATTGTAGTTTATTCATAGTATATGCATTTATGCTGAGTGGTCCAGAATTTTTCGTTTCCACGGACAGTCTTATTTTACCTGTTTCCTTGGTTTGCCACTTATCTCTTTCCTTAAATCTTTTAAAGACTTGAAGTAGGAACTGGGCCATTAATAGAAACTTCTGTACTGTACTTTGAAAATTAAGTGAAAACAGTGAATGTGTGTGTTAAGAATAATCACAGAATAATACTTTGGCTTAGCACTGGCTCCCCTCTTCAACCACAGGTACCTTTGGGTGTCTGGAACAACAACTGAAGTGTAGAAAACCTGCAGAAATGTCATCAGGGACTTCAGAATAGCTGAGCAGAGTCAGGAGACAGCGAAGGTTACAGACTACACGACGTGACCGGTCATTCTGTCAAAGCAGAAGGAAAAAAACATTCCCTGGCTATTGAGGGTGATGAGAAAGAAGATACCCTGATAACCAAGGCAAGGAAGTGTAGAAATGGGAAAAAATGAGGGAGGCAGAGAGAGAATAAGCAAAATATTAGGAGAAATAAGAAGATGGGACATTGGGATGCAGTTGATGACAGCAGAGAAGAATCACTAGGAAGGGAGAAAGAGAACAAATAGAAGAATTTGTCTTTGGAAGTCTCTTGTCTTGGAAAAAATTTTAAAACATGATAAATCATCTTCATAATGATGCAGTCATTGTTGCAATTGTGTTTACTAGAGCAGCAATATGTGTAATAGCTATAAAATGATTTTCTTCAAAACCAGTTCACTTTTAGAAGTATAGGGAAGATTTACCTTGAATTATATGAATGCTTTACTGTCTTGAATGCACAGCCCTGCTAGCCTGGATAATCTAAATGTTACACTTTTTAATACGGCTTTGTATTTAGCCAGTGCAGGTATTCCTGCCTGTGTGGAATGGGCCAATTCTGGAGCATATGAAATGTCATGATAAGACCAGGTCGATATGTACTAGAAAAATCAAGTAGAGCTTTGAAAGCTTTCAGTTCTCTGGGACATGTTTCATGTTCTGAATTGCTTTTCGGTGGTGATTTCTCTCTCCTCCTTCAGTGAAAGTTGTAGACTATAATAGCTGTGTTATTACTACTTCCAGTATTTTCCTGATCTTGATTTTCTTTATGTTGGTATTCAATTCATTGAACATTTATTGATTATATTTGTGTGCCCGGCACTGGTCTGGGGGTTGGTTTCAAAGAGACTAAGATGTGGAACTCTCATACTAAAAATATATACACAGAAGTAACAGAGAAGAGGGAGTGCTTGCCACTTTCCTAGAAAATTCAGGCTTGCCCACTGTGAGTCCACATTGAAGATATTAGGATCTCATCTTGATACTTTCAGCTGATAACGTTGGGTGTTAACCAGTAAGTTTAGCCAGCTACCATTTCATCACCCTAGCTTGAATTTTCAAAAGTTAGACGTTAAGCCATGTAATGTGAGATTATTATTTTCCTGTTCTAATGTTTAAAAGTCAGTAAAGCATTGAATGAGATCTCCTGTTGCCTTTTTGTGAGGATATTGAGGAAACATTACATTTCTCAGAATCTAAATTAGAAATTTTGTTCAGACCTGTTTCAGGAAGAGCTTTACTTCAACCTGAGAAGTCAATTTGCATGTTTCTTATGAACAATGCAAATCACTGACTGTTTTCAGTGTTTGCTTTAGTTGTGAGAAATCTCAGATTAAAATCAGGGCTACTTTTAATAGGTAGAACTCAATCATCTGTGTATTTGTATTCTGACTTGTTATTTTTGATCCAACTATATTTTTCTAGATTCCAATTTTTATCTACTTAACTTTTTTCGTTGTGTTCTAAAGGTCCTCAAATCAATTCAGTTCAGTCGCTCAGTCGTGTCCCACTCTTTGCGACCCCATGAACTGCAGCACGCCAGGCCTCCCTGTCCATCACCAACTCCTGGAGTTCACGCAAACTCACATCCATCAAGTCAGTGATGCCATCCAGCCATCTCATCCTCTGTCGTCCCCTTCTCCTCCTGCACCCAATCCCTCCCAGCATCAGAGTCTTTTCCAGTGAGTCAACTCTTCGCATGAGGTGGCCAAAGTACTGGAGTTTCAGCTTTAGCATCGTTCCTTCCAAAGAACACCCAGGACTGATCTCCTTCAGAATGGACTGGTTGGATCTCCTTGCAGTCCAAAGTTCCTCAAATCTCTTCTGTAAATAAGGCTAAATAATAATACTTTAAAAAAAAATCTCAAAAAAACTGCTTAATTTTAGTTGTGAGGATAAGCCCCAATGTGAAATTTTCAGGGCAAGTATCCTCCAGTAAAATGCATCCAACTGAAATTCCTGTGCAGTGGAAATAATACACAAGTTTGGTAGGTCTTCAGTTAACATCCTGGGAAACCTGGATCTGCTGATTTACCTAGAAGTAGGGGATGTGAATGAAAGTTAATATTTTATCTTCATATTTTCATGAACTCTTACAAGAGAATTCAGAAGCTAAACTGGGTACCAAGATTTATTAATTTAAACTCTTTTTTTTTTTTTTTTTAACTTTATTTTACTCTACAGTACTGTATTGGATTTGGCATACATTGACATGAATCCATCACGGGTGTACATGAACTCCCAAAAATGAACCCCCCTCCTAATTTAAACTTTTTCATGTGTATTATTTTCACTGCTTTAATTCAGACTAATAGCAACAATGAGGTTAGCCTGGGTTTAGAGTTGGGATACTGTTATAAAACCAGTTGGGTAGAAGACTCCTAAAGGACAAAAATGTAGTGACAGCATTAAAAAGAAAAGTAGGCTGGTTTCAAAGTTAAAGAACTGAGTGATCTGGCCTTAGGTTGGAGAGAGAGCTTTGTTCTTTAATAAGAGATACTTGAAAGACTGATGTTTTCAATATATGATAAGGTAAATGTAACGGCCACTTAATTAAAAAGAATTTTTAAATTTTATTTAAAATACAGAAATGAGAAAAACATTTCAACATATGAAACATTAATATTTTTTAAAAAAGAAAAACATAGGACTGTTTAGGATGTAATTTCTATATAGAAAGGAATATAGATAAGAATTCTATTTTTCAACTAAACACTACTTTAGAAGTGTAATGGTATCAGAATTCTTTATTTTCATCTTTCAGTTTTTGAGGAATCTGGGTCCAGATGGCAAGACTGTTTTAATTCTTATTTTCCCCGTGACTATAAATTTCCCTACAAATCAAGACTTTCAATTTCACTGACAGTAAATAATAGTAGATTGTAATCTATTAATGGGAATGAAGAGTTCCTGTAGATTTAACCAGGGAGAATTGATGGCCCATAGGATATTCCTTTTTCCCATCCCCACTCTGCCTCTTCGTACTCTCCCTCCTTTGTGGGCAGAAATAAACTAGCTGAATTCTGGGATTATTTGGGAGTGAAAAGTGAAAGTGAGAGCTGTTCAGTTGTGTCCGACTCTTAGTGACCCCATGGACTATACAGTCCATGGAATTCTCCAGGCCACAGCACTGGAGTGGGTACCTGTTCCCTTCTTCAGGGGACCTTCCCAGCCCAGGAATCGAACTGGGGTCTCCTGCATTAAAGTGTCACCATTTATTAGTTCTCCACTGCCACTTTCCCCTAATCTTGTTGCCTACACTCAGTTTTTTGAGCATGAAAAGAGTCACTTTACCCTTTCATGTTCCATCTTCCCCCTTACCCTACCCTTTTTCCATATTTGCTGGTCTGAATGAACACAAAATGAAATTTTTTGCTCCAACTGACAACATAATCTTCCACCTTTTTCCTCCAGTCCAACAAGGTCTTTAGGAAGTGGCTTGTGAAAAATGAAGAGATTTTGCTAGAGGCCAACAAGAGGAGAGAATGATTTCACGTTCAGTGTGAACTTCTGATTCTTTGTGCTCTGCAACTAATCTGATTTCTATTTCTTTGATTGTAAATTTAATTTGTCTTATTTCTTAAGACCAATCTAAGAGATTTCCAGGTAATATTTTTTTTTCTTTTTTTGCTTTTACTTTTAATCTGCATCACTTAGTTTAGCATTTATTTGTTCATAGTGAGATAGCAAGGTATAAGGGAAAAAAACAAATACACACTTTGGATCCTCAAAGGTTTCCATTTGAATTATGGATCTTCATTATTAGCCATGTGGTTAATGAACTTCTCTAAATTTCAGGTTCCTTGTTTTTTTTTTAAAGAATAAAATAACATCTATTTCATATAGCTGTTATCAGGATTTAGATTATGCAGACCTTTATAAAGTGAAATTTATGTAAAAAAAGTCTTTGAACTTCACTCTGAAAAGGTATAGAATTTACCTTGTCCCTCATAGGATGTCTTTTTTTAAGAAGTAATAAAATGTAGAATTGGAAAAGAAATGTTGAGCAGAACCTAAATTTGCTCTAGAATGACTTGGGAAAGATTTTTAAAATGTCATTAACTTGAGTGTCTATTATATATCCAGCATGTACCAGGAGCTGCATGAAAAATCAAGATTAATCTTTTGAATATAAAATTGTTGAGATTTGGATTATCTTGAATCTGAGAGTTTTCCAGGTCTGGAGAAGGTCTCTATCTCCATAATTTAACCAGTGTTGCTGTTTTTAAATTTCTTTTCATCCACCTAAACTTAACCTTTTTGAAAGAATGAGGGAAAATCAAAATTGATTAAAAATGTGAATATAGTCAGCCTGTCATTAGAGAATCAAGAGGGTGGTCTAGAGATGCAAAACTAGACTTAAGAACATGTACATACACAAAGTAAATTAAATAAATGCCTAACCATTATGACATAAAAGTATTTTAAATCACTTTCAATAATTTACAGTTAATTTTAGAAATACCAATATGTGTGAATCCTGGAAATGATCAGAAGTATTCACACAGCTCCTTATACTCCAGGATAACCAGTAAGGACAGTGGGTGGGTAATACAAAAGTCATATATAGTTTTGGAATGCCATATATACTTTTTCAACTCTTGCCTGGAAACTCCCATGGACAGAGGAGCTTGGTAGGCTGCAGTCCATGGGATTGCTGAGTCGGACACGACTGAGCGACTTCACTTTCACTTTTCACTTTTGTGTACTGGAGAAGGAAATGGCAACCCACTCCAGTGTTCTTGCCTGGAGAATCCCAGGGATGGCAGAGCCCAATGGGCTGCCGTCTATGGGGTCACACAGAGTCGGACACGACTGAAGTGACTTAGCAGCTTAGCAGCAGCAAAGGTCTAGAACCCTGAGGTCAAGTAAAAGGATGATTGTTCTCGATACACTCTTCCCATATATTGTGCAGAAATGAACACTGCCATTCCAGTATTTTAACATTCTCTGGGTCATTAAATTATTCTTTATTACATTTAGTTTGTTGCAATAGAAACAATAGCAGTTAGCATCTCTTTAAATTAAACATACGTTGAGTACTAGCTATTACTCTAGTTTCTTGTTACAATATCCTTTAGTTTTCTCTCAAAATCTATTTTCTGTTCTTACAGATGCTTTTATTATCCATCTTTATATCTCGTTAAGTTTCTTTATTTCTCTAAGAATTGTAAGGTATAGTGAAAGGATTATTGTTGCTGTTTTTACTTGCCTGTCTCCCCTTTTGGGGGCAGTACAGAATAGCCCCTTGTCTGGCATGTAGAACATATTCAATAAATGTTTATTGAATGAATAAGTGTGTTTTCATTCTATTCATACATCTTAACAGCATGCTAGTTTTACTTTTTTGTCAAGTAAGGCAAAAAGTTAATCCTTATACGGGGAGAAACTGAGGCTTAAATGTGTTAGTAAGTAGTTCCTATGGTCACAGAACCAGTTCTTATTTGGTGTAGGGATTCCAAATGAAGAACTACTGCTAATTACACAGCATTTTCCCATCTTGTTTCACATGGCCAAACTCTTCAAAGCTTCAACTGCAATTTGAACTGTTCAACAGCATGATTTTTCTCCGTGGAGAGAGAGAGAGAGGGACAGTGTGTGTGTGTGTGTGTGTTTAAAGAGAGAGGGACAGTGTGTGTGTGTTTAAAGAGAGAGGGACGGTGTGTGTGTGTGTGTGTGTGTGTAAAGCCTCCTTCCTTTCCCTCACTTTTTGGCACTGTAGCTGCTTTCTGGCTCTCTCTCTCTCTGTCCCAGCCTCCACACTGCAGCCAGAATCTGCCTTCCAAAAGGCAGATGTTACCATGTTACTTCCCAACTTAAAACGCTGTCAGTGGTTCACCGTTGTCTGGCAGATTACCTACAAACTCCTTGGTGTGCTAAACAAGGAATTCAGATATCTGGTCCCTTCAACCTCCAGTCTTACCGCTCATCATATCCTCTCTTGCGTTTGCTTAACTGATGGTATCAAACTTCTCACAGCTCCCTGAACACAAGAGCCTGTTTCACTGATTCCTCAGCCTGGAATCACTTCCATTACCCCATCCAAGACTCTGGGGCCAGTTTTGCTATACTCAAAGGTTCACAAAAAACAGAAGTAAAAAACTATGAATCACTGAAATAGTTACCAGTAAAAGTGTAACATGCACACAACCAAAAGACAGCAAACTGGTAACACTCAAACCAAAACATGCAGTGAGGCTTAGGGGTGGACTGTTATCAAGCAGTATATATAGTGTGAAGGCAGTGAGTGTGTTGTCTTCAGTGACTGGTTAAAACATTACAACTTTTTTCTTTTTTTTTTTTGCAGTTTAAACTTCAAACATTGAATATTTTATTCAACTGCTTTTCTTCCTTATTTCTAAATTCTTTTTATTATGCAAGTTTCAGGTGTATAGCATTATAGGTTGCTCTAGCAGTAAAGAACCTGCCTGCCAATGCGGGAGACCTAAGAGACCTAGGTTCAGTCCCTGTGCTGGGAAGATCCCCTGGAGGAGGACTTGGCAATCCACTCCAATATTGCCTGGAGAATCCCATGGACAGAGGAGCCAGGTGGGCTATACTTCATGGGGTCGCAGAGTCCCTTAGGACTGGAGCAGTTTAATACACATATTCTGCAAAGTCATCACTACCATAAGTCTAGTTATCAACCATCACCATACAATTGACCCCCTTCATCTATGTGCCTATCCCCTGCGAGAATTTACTTAAAAGGGAATTGGTTAGTGGTTACCTCATACCAGTTACGGGGACTTAAATATTTAAGTTATGCTTATTACTTTCAGATGTATAGGCAAGAAGTAACTCAGATCAAGTTAAACTCTTATCCTGCAAAATATGCTAAATTAAGCTTTGCTTGTATGACCGGTTTTGTCTGGTCAAGGGATTTTCAAGTCTGGTCTCTGTTTCATTTTGACATTATGAAGTATCTCCTGACCATGCCCGCAGGTAGAACTGGTTGTTCCTTTCTGTACCCACACCTTTACAGGTTTGTATCCTAACGTCCCTGGTGGCTCAGAGGTTAAAGCGCCTGCCTCCAGTGCAGAAGACCCGGGTTCGATCCCTGGGTTGGGAAGATCCTCTGGAGAAGGAAATGGTACCCCACTCCAGTGTTCTTGCCTGGAGAATCCTATGTACGGAGAAGCCTGGTAGGCTACAGTCCACGGGGTCGCAAAGAGTCGGCCACGACTGAGCGACTTCACCTTCACCTATCCTAACGTCTGTATGGTTGTATTGCACTTACAAATATTCACTGTCCCACCCCCATGCCCCAACTAGGGGTTTTTGTGCACCAAGATACAGTGCTTGGCACAAAGTGATGATCTATAAATGTTCAATAAATGAATGGCGTGAAAATAGGGCTGAAGAAGAGGGAGAAGAACTGGAAAGCTCTCTTTAGGGAGATATTATTGCAAATGGTGAGGTGTGAGCTGGTTCATAAAGGAGTAAAAGCTTGGACCTTAGTCTTACAGGGACTTACAACCTCGATGGGAAGCGGAATATGCATCCTCAACAGCATTAGGCATCTGCATTTGATATCTGCGTGAGAACGGCTCGAACCAACTCTATTACAGAATACTATAGGCTAGGGAAGTCGCTGCTGGTTGAGGTTGGAGCGGAAAAGCGGCTTAATCAAGTGCCTTCTAAATACAAGGCGTTTTTCGTGCGTTAAGCAATTTAATCTTTAAAATCTTTACCACCATCCTATGATGAGGATATCATCTCCATTTTAGAGACAAAGAAACCCGCTCAGAGAATTTAGGTCGCTCAGCGTCCCAAACTACCGTGTGGCAGAACCATAATTTGAAATTGGGTCAGTTGCCTCCAGCGCCCCGCTCATTTCGCCACACTTCTGCAGCGCAGTTGGGAGTTGCAGGGCTTGGGAGTCGCTCGCCCGGCAGTCCCCGGTTCCCAGAGCTCCGGGACACCCACCAGGCGCGCCCCGCCCTCGCGCTCAGTGCGCCGGCGCGTCGGGCCTCCAGCCTTCAGTGAGGGGCCCGCGGCGGAGGCGGGGTCAGGGCGCCGGGGCGGGGTGTCGGCGCGCTGGTGAGGGAGGTGGGCAGGGAGCGGAGTGGGGCGGGTGCGAGGCCGCGGCGGAGGAGGAACTTGTTGCGCTCGCGGCTGCGCGGTGCCGCTCCCTCGGTTCCAGTTCGCCCCGGCGGGCGCGGCGACGGCGGCGGCGGCAGCAGCGCTGGGCCAGCGCGATGCGGCGCTACCTGCGCATCGCGGTGCTGTGCCTGGCCTGCGGCTTCTGCTCGCTTCTCTACGCCTTCAGCCAGCTCGCCGTGTCCCTGGAGGAAGGAGCGGGCGGCGTTGGCGGGAAGCCCCAGGCCGCAGCGGCTTCTTGGCTTGGGGGCGATGGACGCGGAGCTGGGAGAGGGGTGGGCAGCTCGGGCTCTGCGGCGTATCACGGCCGGTCGGACAGGTACGGGCCGTTCCCTCTTGGGGGGCCGGGGGTGCGGCGGCACGGGGCTCGGGACTCGGCCTGGCCCGGGCTGCCGGCGAGTCCGCCCAGCGCCTCTCGCCGCCGGGCCCGCATCTCCCGCTCCTTTGCAGCCGACTCTGACCCTCTTTGCTCGTTTCCCTCCTTCCCTTCACCCCAGGGGTGAGCTCAGTGCTGCTCTGGCCCGAGAGCACACCGCGCGTTTTGCGTTTGTCTTCTAACCTGTTCCTTAGGCACAATTCAGAGCAGTTAGAAATTAATTTTCAGCTCTTACTTGACAGTTGCGTCCTCCTTTTCTTTCTTTCTTAGGATTTGTTGAAAATAAGGGGGTCTTAGAAAAACCTTCTTGCTGTCTTACTGGTGGGAATTCCCTCTTGTCTCCATGGCTTTCCAGTTGAGATATTTAAACAGCCGCCTGGCGCCCTGGTTCAGCTTTCCGCCTCCCTCCTAAACGAGGCGTCTAAATTTCCTGTTAAGGCTTAAATTTTTCATTATTAGCCCATCAGCTAAATCTGGAGAGAGCATTTTCTGCTGATTGTGAATTTTTCTTTAGGAAACAATCGATCTATTGTGAAACTTAGAGCAAGTTAAGAAAAATAAGGGATACTTAACATACGTCTTTTGTGAGTTGGGACAGAGTTGTCTTTCTTTAAAAATAGGAATTTAAAAAGCATAGTGACTTAAGTGGATTTACACAAATCACTGTCAGAGTTGGAATCAGTACGAGATTTAAATGGAAAAAAGAATGCAACGTATTACGAATGCTTAACAAAATCTGAGCGCTCCCACTTCCTTGAGAAAGAGGCTCCTCCATTTGTGGGCAACTCTCTTGCTCCGAGTACTCTTTTAGTAAGAGGCAAAGGCTGCTTTGATCGGATAAAATATCGGATTGGTAGGAGGAGGGAGCGCAGGTCAGTTGTAGACTGTTGAAGGGTTCTCAAAGTTGATGGCCATTCCTAAAATGAAAAGGAACGTTTGGGCTGAGGAGCAGCACGGAAAAGCCGGACTGTCGTGTTTTCACCCTGTGACTTGATTACAAGGGCTCTGTTCATAAAAGCAGAACTACTTTCCAGAGCCAGGTTTGTCACTGCCATTATCTGTCCTGGGAGAGGCAGTGACCGAAGATCCGGACGACTCATGAAAAGCTGGTCGAAGTCTGTTTTGTTCCTGTGAAGCATTTAAAGTTAAGGGAAGGAAACTGTTTTTGTATTGGGGAGAATTGAAAAGAAGAAACATTTTTGTCAAAACATTGAATGAAATTGAACTATGATATTAGCATTTCAATTTGATAGAGTAACATGCATTTTTAGTGCCTTGTCTGAGATACTTAAATATTCTGTGACAAATTTTTATAAACTGTATTTGCTTGGCTAGCTAATTTTAACAGAATTATATTACTTGAAATTCAGAAAATAAGCGCCTGTTTTAAAAGATATTTTATAGAGCCATTACTGAAATCTGAAGTTTGATGTGTCAGAACCAACTAAAAGCTTTGTATTATAAGTCCTCTGAGCAGCATAACTCCTCATTTTAAATGAGGCATATATTTGAGTTAAAACTGAAGGTGTATCATTCTTTGTTAAAATGTTGTGAAATGCATTTCGCCATGTGTGCATGCACCAGAAGGGTGAGAAGAGGAACAACATGGAAAAGCTGGATTGCTTGGATCGCATGATTTGATTAAGGTCAGGAGAATTCCTAAAAGATACCAGGCTCTTTTCATTTTCGATATTATCATTTATAACATCTTTTTAGACTTCTCACAGAGTTCAGTCAGTTTTTTTGGCTATCATGGGATATGGAGTAGGTATTCACCCGCTTCCAGTGTAAAAATTGTTTAGCCAAGATGCAGAGCATCAATACTGGACCAGGATTAGAAACTATGTATCTTTTGCTTGCTCTGCCAGTACTCTTTTATAAAGCTGCTGAGATAAGACTCTAGTCTGGATAGTGTTTAATCAGTGAAAAATGGGGCTATAAGGCAAGCAACATCTGTTTTTTTCTTGGTAGGACTTGATTATCAATTACATTCTTACTTTTTTTTGAAGCAGTCTTAGCTCAAAGATTAAAACTAGTATTTCTTTCTCTCATTTAAAACATGGGATTACAGTTGTATCTAATAGGTTCCATTGGTCAAATCTTAATAGAAAATATTCATTGCACAGTATTCCATGATAACAAAATACTTGGAAATGTCCTTTCACATTCTCAAAGTAAAAAGTCGAAAGTGATGGAAACAGTTTTTCAGTGAAATTTATTATTAATTAGTCATTTTGTTTGGATCCATTATTTTGGTATTTAGAAAATGGGTAGATCTTAGTGTCAGACAAACCTGTGTTGTCTTTCTGGTCCTGATTGCTGTGAAACCTTGAGCACCTTTCTGCTTTACTTTTCTCACCTGTAAAATGTAGTTTATATTTACCTTAACTAGCTCAAGTCGGTAAAGAAACCGCCTGCAATGCAGGAGACCTGAGTTCGATTCCTGGGTCAGGACAATACCCTGGAGAAGGACATGGCAACCCACTCCAGTATTCTTGCCTGGAGAATCCCATGGACAGAGGAGCCTGGCAGGCTACAGTCAGTGGGGTCTCAGGAGTCGGACTTGACTGAATGACTAAGCACACAGCACACACACAGTCAGAATTCTTAGTTGTCAGTTATCAGAACTCATTAAAACTGACAATATAGTATTATATATAGACTGTAGACTATGTATATAATAGACTGCTGCTGCTGCTAAGTCGCTTCAGTCGTGTCTGACTCTGTGCGACCCATAGACGGCAGCCCACCAGGCTCCCGTGTCCCTGGGATTCTCCAGGCAAGAACGCTGGAGTGGGTTGCCATTTCCTTCTCCAACGCATGAAAGTGAAAAGTGAAAGTGAAGTCGCTCAGTCGTGTCACATGGACTACAGCCCACCAGGCTCCTCTGTCCATGGGATTTTCCAGGCAAGAGTACTGGAGTAGGGTGCCATTGCCTTCTCCTATATAACAGACTATATACATACATATATATATGAGAGTCTGTCTCTGTGTATATATAGTATTACATATAGACTTATATGGGTTGTTAGAAGGAACAGAATTAAAGGAAAAATGCCTGTCAGCCACAGGAACCTCAAGGACTGAGGACTCTTTCTCTTCTGCTGTAGACAGGCTTTGTTCATGCGTCTTTCCACTTACAGTGTTTCATCTCAAATCTCAAGTAAAAATTCTAGAAAAAGACTCCTTGGACTTGCTTTGCATCCTGTGCCCATCCGTGGGCCAGCTGTTGTTGACTGGAACGGGGAGCTCTGATTTTGTGGGCTGTATCCCTTGCACATCTCTGCTGCAGACAGAGTCACATGACCGGTGTAGGAGAGGAGTGCTGCCTCTGTGNTCAGCTAAATCTGGAGAGAGCATTTTCTGCTGATTGTGAATTTTTCTTTAGGAAACAATCGATCTATTGTGAAACTTAGAGCAAGTTAAGAAAAATAAGGGATACTTAACATACGTCTTTTGTGAGTTGGGACAGAGTTGTCTTTCTTTAAAAATAGGAATTTAAAAAGCATAGTGACTTAAGTGGATTTACACAAATCACTGTCAGAGTTGGAATCAGTACGAGATTTAAATGGAAAAAAGAATGCAACGTATTACGAATGCTTAACAAAATCTGAGCGCTCCCACTTCCTTGAGAAAGAGGCTCCTCCATTTGTGGGCAACTCTCTTGCTCCGAGTACTCTTTTAGTAAGAGGCAAAGGCTGCTTTGATCGGATAAAATATCGGATTGGTAGGAGGAGGGAGCGCAGGTCAGTTGTAGACTGTTGAAGGGTTCTCAAAGTTGATGGCCATTCCTAAAATGAAAAGGAACGTTTGGGCTGAGGAGCAGCACGGAAAAGCCGGACTGTCGTGTTTTCACCCTGTGACTTGATTACAAGGGCTCTGTTCATAAAAGCAGAACTACTTTCCAGAGCCAGGTTTGTCACTGCCATTATCTGTCCTGGGAGAGGCAGTGACCGAAGATCCGGACGACTCATGAAAAGCTGGTCGAAGTCTGTTTTGTTCCTGTGAAGCATTTAAAGTTAAGGGAAGGAAACTGTTTTTGTATTGGGGAGAATTGAAAAGAAGAAACATTTTTGTCAAAACATTGAATGAAATTGAACTATGATATTAGCATTTCAATTTGATAGAGTAACATGCATTTTTAGTGCCTTGTCTGAGATACTTAAATATTCTGTGACAAATTTTTATAAACTGTATTTGCTTGGCTAGCTAATTTTAACAGAATTATATTACTTGAAATTCAGAAAATAAGCGCCTGTTTTAAAAGATATTTTATAGAGCCATTACTGAAATCTGAAGTTTGATGTGTCAGAACCAACTAAAAGCTTTGTATTATAAGTCCTCTGAGCAGCATAACTCCTCATTTTAAATGAGGCATATATTTGAGTTAAAACTGAAGGTGTATCATTCTTTGTTAAAATGTTGTGAAATGCATTTCGCCATGTGTGCATGCACGAGAAGGGTGAGAAGAGGAACAACATGGAAAAGCTGGATTGCTTGGATCGCATGATTTGATTAAGGTCAGGAGAATTCCTAAAAGATACCAGGCTCTTTTCATTTTCGATATTATCATTTATAACATCTTTTTAGACTTCTCACAGAGTTCAGTCAGTTTTTTTGGCTATCATGGGATATGGAGTAGGTATTCACCCGCTTCCAGTGTAAAAATTGTTTAGCCAAGATGCAGAGCATCAATACTGGACCAGGATTAGAAACTATGTATCTTTTGCTTGCTCTGCCAGTACTCTTTTATAAAGCTGCTGAGATAAGACTCTAGTCTGGATAGTGTTTAATCAGTGAAAAATGGGGCTATAAGGCAAGCAACATCTGTTTTTTTCTTGGTAGGACTTGATTATCAATTACATTCTTACTTTTTTTTGAAGCAGTCTTAGCTCAAAGATTAAAACTAGTATTTCTTTCTCTCATTTAAAACATGGGATTACAGTTGTATCTAATAGGTTCCATTGGTCAAATCTTAATAGAAAATATTCATTGCACAGTATTCCATGATAACAAAATACTTGGAAATGTCCTTTCACATTCTCAAAGTAAAAAGTCGAAAGTGATGGAAACAGTTTTTCAGTGAAATTTATTATTAATTAGTCATTTTGTTTGGATCCATTATTTTGGTATTTAGAAAATGGGTAGATCTTAGTGTCAGACAAACCTGTGTTGTCTTACTGGTCCTGATTGCTGTGAAACCTTGAGCACCTTTCTGCTTTACTTTTCTCACCTGTAAAATGTAGTTTATATTTACCTTAACTAGCTCAAGTCGGTAAAGAAACCGCCTGCAATGCAGGAGACCTGAGTTCGATTCCTGGGTCAGGACAATACCCTGGAGAAGGACATGGCAACCCACTCCAGTATTCTTGCCTGGAGAATCCCATGGACAGAGGAGCCTGGCAGGCTACAGTCAGTGGGGTCTCAGGAGTCGGACTTGACTGAATGACTAAGCACACAGCACACACACAGTCAGAATTCTTAGTTGTCAGTTATCAGAACCCATTAAAACTGACAATATAGTATTATATATAGACTGTAGACTATGTATATAATAGACTGCTGCTGCTGCTAAGTCGCTTCAGTCGTGTCTGACTCTGTGCGACCCATAGACGGCAGCCCACCAGGCTCCCGTGTCCCTGGGATTCTCCAGGCAAGAACGCTGGAGTGGGTTGCCATTTCCTTCTCCAACGCATGAAAGTGAAAAGTGAAAGTGAAGTCGCTCAGTCGTGTCACATGGACTGCAGCCCACCAGGCTCCTCTGTCCATGGGATTTTCCAGGCAAGAGTACTGGAGTGGGGTGCCATTGCCTTCTCCTATATAATAGACTATATACATACATATATATATGAGAGTCTCTCTCTGTGTATATATAGTATTACATATAGACTTATATGGGTTGTTAGAAGGAACAGAATTAAAGGAAAAATGCCTGTCAGCCATAGGAACCTCAAGGACTGAGGACTCTTTCTCTTCTGCTGTAGACAGGCTTTGTTCATGCGTCTTTCCACTTACAGTGTTTCATCTCAAATCTCAAGTAAAAATTCTAGAAAAAGACTCCTTGGACTTGCTTTGCATCCTGTGCCCATCCGTGGGCCAGCTGTTGTTGACTGGAACGGGGAGCTCTGATTTTGTGGGCTGTATCCCTTGCACATCTCTGCTGCAGACAGAGTCACATGACCGGTGTAGGAGAGGAGTGCTGCCTCTGTGGAGGGAAGTGAGAGTCTCTGAAGCTGCTAACTGTGGACAGACTGTATTACAGGTATTCAACCTACAGCACTTCGTATTACCAGGTGTCAGTAATTCTCCAGAAGGAATTAAACCATTTTGTAACTAGATTCTCAGGATGAGTAATTTGTCACATTTCACTGATGAATCCTGGTAGTGACGAACCAAGAAACTACTGAGCACTTGAGTGATACCTTTTCTGGACTGTCCTACCCTTAGTGTGAGTGACTGCTACCTTGGGAGGTAGGCACCTTACTTTCCTTTGCAGATCTGGTCAGGCCCTCAAGTTATGGTTTCTGCTGGGTCCCAGAAACACCAGTAGGATATACTGCAAATGTAGAGTGGAAAGAGTCAGGGCTTTGGAAAGACTTCAGCTTTGTCCCTTATTGACTGTGTTAACCTTGAACACATTTCCTCATCAGGTACAAAGAGGTAAGAATGTCTGTGATAACTGGGTTTTTTCGTGGGAATTGAAATAAAATAGCATGTGTAGATTACTTGGTGGTGCCTGGCACAATAAAATTATAGATAATTCAGTGATGGTTTTGATCATTTAAATTTTAGGTGATTTTTTTTTTTTTCTTGATTTCTGACCTTTGGGGAAAATTCAGGCCCCAGTCCAGACCTACTAAACCAGAGTGCCAGGCAGTGGGGCCTGGGAATCTGTATTTTAGATATGTGCTCCAGGTTATTGTTATAAAACCAAAGATTGATTAAACCATTGATTTAACTGGGAATCATTTGACTACTATTTTTGCACTGTTGTTTTCTAGGGGACAATTTTCTTCCCTCTTTCTTGTGTTTATTTTTGAAGAGGAGAGGAGTTAAGCAGTGAACAGTGAAGAAGGCTGAATTATTTACTAAAGCCACTTTAAATGTCTGCTTTGTTAATGCAGCGACATCTTATATAAAAACCAGTAACTTTGCACCTTGTATTTCAGTTCATTGAAGATTACATTTCACTTGTTTTTAATGTGCTTAGCACAAACTTAACTAGTAATTAGTTATTCTGTGATTTTGAAAAGTGAAAATGATTAGGCAAGTGAAAAAAATGTGTATTTTTGACTTAGAAATCCTATTTTAAAACCTTAAGATTATTATCTATTTGTCATACCTATTGGAAATACTTCCCCCAAACATGTTAACTTAAATTTGTTTTTGGAGTGTATACTATGTGAAGTTCAAATTTTTACTGTATTCAGATTGGCAGTTTTTTCTTTTTATTTTTGTCATGTAGAAAAACTTTCTATCAGTGGGATTTCCCACCCTTTTTTTTTACATTTAAATCTTTAATTCCGTTTTTTTTTTTTTGGAGAGAGGATAGGTTGTATAGTGTGATGCTAACTTATTTTTTGAAATAACTGTTCATTGCCATTTGTATGTAAACAATTCTTTCTCACTTCCTGAATATTCCTGAAACTAGATATTTAAGAAAAAGAAAACTGGTTAGAGCTAGACACTAATCTAACTTGTCTGAAGACAATTTTTAGGTAAAAATGAGTTGTGCAGGTACTGATCTTTAAATGGTGGTAGTCAGAACCATGGCATTGGTCTCCTCTAACGTGGCTGTGAGCATCTTCGTTTCTCTTGCAGTCACAGTGAAGGTATCCGTTCATGCCTTAAGGTGCATCATTGGTGAGGCACCTCATTCAGACTTCCACATTGTTATGCTGGATATGCCTAGACATATCCCCGACTCTCCTCAGTACGCATGGTTTTCACTAAAGCTTCATGGTTATCATGGATGTTTTGAAATGAAAAATACCTTTTCCAGTTGAATTTAAAAGTATAAGTGACCTTCCACTATTGGATTTAAGTACATTTGAAGTTTGAAAACTTATCATGGTGAGCATTATTACTGTTTAATGCTCTGTTTAATCTCCAGAGTGTGATGCCTCAATATTTAAAACATTTTTCAACTACTGAAATTTGTGACCTGTTTGTTTTTTTAAACTTTTGAAGTAAATGTAAGTTTACAGGAAACTTCATGGACATCCCATTTAATCTTCACTCAGTTTTTCCCCAATAGTGACATCTTACATGAGCTTGGTATAGTACCTCTATATCTGGAATATATGTGTGTGAACGTAGTGGAGTACTAGAACCCCAGAAATTGACATTGTACAACCCATACACCATCTTCAGACATCACCAGTTTTACATACACTTGTGTGTATGTGTAGTTTTATGGTGTTTTATCAATAGGTAAAATTCATGTCACCACCCCCACAGTCAGGATGCAGACTGTTTTATCATCATGGAGAGTCCCGTGCTATTCCTTGATCAGTTTGCGTCTAGACAAGCCACCTAGTTAGAAACATTAAGCCTATGAAGTAGGAGGATGAGCCTTAGCTAAGTTTTATTTCTGTCTGATCCACGGTGGAAAAACTTTGCATTTATGAACTTTACTGATTCTGGATATTATTACTTACTGAAGACATACCCATTTGGCTCAGCTACAGTTTTATTCCATTAAATATATTGAAGTTATCTTTTTGAATTTTGTATATCTAATGTTCCATTTTCCAGTAGTCTTAAGGCATAAAAGCAAAAGCAACTAATAGGCAGAACTTGGATAAGTCACCTTTACTTTTCCAGCATTTTAAAGATATTTTTTTTTTCTGGCCTGAAAATGCAAGTACTATCATTGCTAGTTTAGTTGCTTTTCTTAATTTATTGTTTGTAGTGATGGCTACTGGTATGTAATGAGTTCTCAGTATGAGTTTCTACTTTTTTCAGTCTTTAAAACCAAGTTTCATAAGTGAGAGAATGTAAGCTTGGGAGATAGAAACCTTAAGTAAATTATGTCTCCTCTTGCCAGCAACACCTCAGTGTTTTATGTGTGTTTGTTTTTTTTTTAATAAGGAAAATGTATACTCACTAATGCATATGTTTTATATTTTCATTAAAGAAAGAAAACATTCTTCCTATAAACTGTGTTTTCTGACACTGAGTTATCATCAAGAAACTTAGGTGAAACGTGACATTTTTTTTCCCCTGTAGTTTTATCTGCATTAATCAGTTTACATTGGTTACATGATCCAGCAGTTGCTCTTGTAGGGATACGTACTCACACTCAAGAGAATTGCAAACATATGTTCACTTTAAAATTGTACATGAATCTTCATAAAAGCATTATTTATAATAGCCAAAACTATGAACGACCCAAATATTCACTAATTCAAGAATGGATAAAGAAAATGTGGAATAAATATTCATTTATAAAAGGGAATATTATTTGGCCACTAAAAGGAATGAAATGTGCTGATAAGTGCTGCAGTGGGTGAACCTTGAAAATAAGCTAAGTGAAAAAAAGTCAGACTCAAAAGGCCACATACTAATGATTCCATTTATCTATGGAGACAGAAAACAAGTGTGATTCCTTAGGGCTAAGGGATTGAGTGATGCAAGTTCAGGCAGAAATAGTATTAACACATAATTTCAGATAATCATTTTTACAGAAAAATTTACTTAGTCATTTTCTTGAGACTTCATTTTCTACTGTTGGAAGATTTGACAGGAGACGGAATAACTAGCTTCCTTCCTTAAATAAAGGCGTTGATTATAAATAAATTGTGGACTTGAAAGAAAGGTTTGATAATGTCTGTATCTGAAAGACAGGGATACCTATTTGAACAGTTTTGTTTTGAGGTTTTAAATGGATGGGAAAGCTCTTGAGTCTGGAAAAAAAAACTCAGTTGTTGCCACTTCCACTGAGCCTAAGGAAATGCAGAAGTTAAAAACTAGGTGACCACACCTGGAAGGGGACAAACATAAATTTCCTGATCAAGTTGTACATTTTACTGGTCTGTACACGTTTTCTTTTTCTTATTTATTAACCATTTAAATTAAGATATGTTAACGTTTTATACTGTGCTTGAGAATGCTGTCCCTTTCAAGAAAACCACATTACAATGTCAGTTTTTTCCCATTGATTTAAAATTCTGATCTAGTTCTTTGTGCAGTAGTATACAGAATTATTTAGGCAGCGTTTTAAAAACTACTAGTGCCTGACCCTGGAGAAGGCGATGGCACCCCACTCCAGTTCTCTTGCCTGGGAAATCCCATGGATGGAGGAGCCTGGGAGGCTGCAGTCCATGGGGTCACTAAGAGTAGGACACGACTGAGCGACTTCCCTTTCACTTTTCACTTTGATGCATTGGAGAAGGAAATGGCAACCCACTCCAGTGTTCTTGCCTGGAGAATCCCAGGGACAGAGGAGCCTGGTGGGCTGCTGTCTGTGGGGTCGCACAGAGTCGGACACGACTGAAGTGACTTAGCAGCAGCAGCAGCAGTGCCTGGCCCTGTTTTCAGAGTTTCTGATTTGACAGGTCTGGTGTAGGGGTCTCTGGTGATTTCACTGTGTGTCCTGGATCTGAGACCCCCCTGTCTTAACCTGTTGGCATTTGTGAGAGGCAGACTCAGAGATCTTGCAAATATGACATTTCATAGACCTTTCACTGTAAGAACAGTCACTTAATTGAATTCATGGTGATGGGACATGATTTAGTGACTCTGGCTTCATACTTGCTTACTTTAGTAAACTCAGGCTTCTACTGTCCTGAATTACCAGCTAGACTATTGTTTTGAGAAGAAATAACAATGAGAATACATATATTTTGTATTGTAAGTAGCTGCTGTTTTGTGTGTGGTTTCTTTTTTTTTTTTTAGCTCCAACCTGCAGTCTAAGAAGAAATTTGATCCTCCTGTTTAGCTTGTGAAATACAGTGAAGCTGAGATAAGTGTAGAAAAGTGAAACTGAACTGTGAATATCAGCATGATTTCTTATTTCCTACTTAAAACATCATATGTGTAGCTTGGATTCAAGATTAATTTAAAAGCATTTAAAGATCTTTTTCCATTCTACCAGCATTTGTGGCTTAAATTTTGCTTCAGGATAAGCAGATGTTTTGTTTGGCTGAAATGGATTTTTTTTTTTCTAGGGGGAATGTGTGCAGTTCATGAAGGAAAATTTTAGAAATATTCCAGTATTTTCTGTGTCATCTGAGAAGGAGATCTTATTATATATTAGAGAATTCATGACTAAAAAACTTCCAATCTGTAGTATTTTCTGCCTAAAAGTTTCACTGCTAAGTCGCTTCAGTCGTGTCTGACTCTGTGCAACCGCATAGACGGCAGCCCACCAGGCTCCCCTGTCCCTGGGACTCTCCAGGCAAGAATACTGAAGTGGGCTGCCATTTCCTTCTCCAGTTCTGTTTAAAATAGCGGTACCCTAAGGGAAAAATCACTTTCCAGAAATCCTCATTACCATAGAAGGTTGGATTTGCAGTTTTGTTGCTGTAAAATAGAACAGTAAGTTTTTATGTTATTGAGTAAATTCCTTGTTAGTTTTAAGCCTGAATACTCACATAGGTTTCTGTCTCACTCTGTTAGGTGTAAAGAGTTCTCTCTGTGTTACTGGAATCCCTATTGGATGCTGCCCTCTGATGTTTGTGGAATGAACTGCTTTTGGGAAGCGGCCTTTAGGTAGGCACTTAATATTTAATTGATAGATCAGTGTAGGTAAGATCAGATAGTAGATAATACATTTTTAACTGTAACAGGTCAGAAAAAGGTTTCTTTTCTTGTAATCTAACATTATCATAAAAGTAATTCATTTTCTGATTAGATTTTTTTTTCCCACTTTGAAGTAGTTACGACCAATTTTTAAATCCATACTTTGCGTGAAATGCTCTAAAATTTTTTAGATGTTATTAAGATAACCCATTGTTCATAGAACAATTTATGGTCTAATTTTAGGTAATAGGTGATAAAATGATAAACAGATATTGAATATAGACTTCCACTGACATTTACAGGCATATGGCATTTATCTAATTTAAAGCTGATATACGAAAAAAAAAATTTGTAGGTAGATGGAGACAACTGGGGAAGAGTTAAGTTGGTCATTAGCAGAGGGATTGAATATTTGGGAATGGGAGGAAAAAGACAAATGTATAATGAAGAAGCAAATGGCGTGACAATGTTTATTGACCCTTTTAAAAAAAGTTTTTGAAGAGTGTGGCTTTGTTCACTTATCAGGATAATGAAAGCACAGGGTTGGCTGACTCTCTGGTACCTCCTGCTTCTCACCCTCAATGAGGGAAACAAGTGTTGGTAGAAATGAAATATCAGACTCTGAGATAGCTGCAGGGGAGAGTGAGGTAATAGCCTGAAATGCCCTCCCCAAGAGTAACATTTTTTTGTGATTCATTTGAATTTTAGTTCTACTCGTTCCATTTGCCAGGCACAGTGCTAGATGGTCAGAATCAGATTGAGTCTGGCTAACATGGCCCTGTCCTTCTGGAGCTTCATTCTGATGGAAGGTTCAGATCTGAGATGATAGTAGCGGTTGACAAGTTACAGCCAAGATGGTGGGAGAAGCAGGTGGTCATCAGATGGGATTATCTTAAGGCATTACAGAAGGCTTGTTGGAGGGGTTGACTACATGATGAACTGGAAATTAGCCAGGCTTAAGGACAGGAGGTGACATATTCAAGGTGGGAAGAACTGTACTCTTAATCAATACTAGTAGTGTGTATTTTTAAATTCTTATAGTCCAGATATATTATGCAACCCACAAACAACTGGGAAGAAATCGTTGAAATCAGATATTTTAATCTGGTTGCTATGGAAAAGATTGGATGAATGAAATTCTAATATGGGTCAGTCAAGTCAGATTATGTAAACTTTTAAGAACTAACTTTTTAAGGTAATCTTACCATTCAGCTTGTTCATAATTTTGGAGAGTAGAAGCTCCATATTTTTCCTTCTTTAAACAGTTTGCTAATGAATAGAGTATTGACAAGCTGCACTTGTTATCTCTGGTCTTATGACATAAATCTATTCACCCTGGAAGCTAGGTAAGCTTGAAAGCCCCTGTATTCTCCAATTTATACAACCCAGACCCTTTTGTAAGTTCTGGCATGAGTAATAATCTTCCTACTCCTTTACTGCAGGAGCAGCCTAGAGAAGCTGACCTAATCTGAATCCTGGAGCTCTGCTTAATATTCCTTTTGTTTGAGCCTCTCCAACTCATTATTTCCCCAACACTCCCTGGAAGGAATTCCATGTGGATGGATACATGATATTGCAAACCTTGTGCTTTTTACCGTCCTAAATTGGAGATTTTAAAAGTTATACATCCAAAGTGTAATTCTGAAACTGTTTGGATGCAGGTGTGCATATTACTGTATGTGTACAAATATGTATATGTACATATTACTGTAACATACTGTTACATGTGTCGTATCATTATGTAAAATCTCTGAGTGTATGATCAGGCCAGCCAAGATGGCTTGTTCTTGCTCTCTGTGCATTCCCTCTCCACCACTGCCCACTTTACGTTCACCCTACTCACATGACTGACCTTCCTGTGAACTCGCCCCTAAACGGACTAGTGAGTGTTCTAACATTTAAATCAGAACATCTCTTCTATGAGAGCTTATCAAAGGGATGGTAAGAGGCCTACCCCTCTGCTGGTTTCCCTGGTAACCAGTGAGCCAACCTGAGGTCAGTTCTCGATAACTGGTGACCGTTCCTTCCCCAGAAGCAGACACTGCTGCCTTTCCTATGCACACGGTGGGGTGTTGCTGCAGGGCCTTGCCTCCTATGTGTAAACTCCCCTTGTCCATTAAGCCACTGGTGTCCCAGTTGCCTGACTCCAGCCTCCTCCTCCTGTCTTGGAACTGAGCGAGTACAGGCTTGCAGGCCGGCATGCTGCAGTCCAGCACGCGTAGTGTCTTGCTTTAAACTTGGGAATCCCGTATTTATTTGGCCTGTTCAGACTGGCAGACAAGCCAAAGTGCTGTACAGCTGCTGTGTCATTCTCATGCTCCATTTCAGTATTTAATTAACACCGCATTTCAGCCTGACTCGAGAGCTTCTCCACCCACCTAGGAAAACATCTTGGAAATCCCCTCTGCCAACATTAGGACTCCCGTCTTGTCTGGCAGCAGTGGGCCCTCAGCTGGCACCGTTTTCTCCTCCTCAGACTTGTCTCACAGTTCCCAGTTTGAATTCTTTATATATTTTGATCTTTTCTGGAGAGCTAATTCCTCCCAATTGATTTATTATACAATGATCATAAAGTAACATCAGTTCAGTGTCTCAGTCCTGTCTGACTTTTTCCGACCCCATGGACTGCTAAAAGTAACATAAAAAAGCGAAAATCTCCATGACACCCACCACCAGTGTCTTGTCCATGTCGTGCATGCGCTTTTGGTAATTTGTATCTGCATCTGAGTGTTTACTGGCTGACTGTGCCCAGTGCTCACACCTCGCCTCCCTCCTCTGTCCTTGAAACAAGTACGAAGTCCCTACAGCACCTGCCTCCAGCCCTTTCCCTTCAGGCATCCTTCCTTTATTTTTTTCTCTTCACCAGCAAGCATTTATAAGAGTATCTTCTGGCTTTACTTCCTTAAAAAACGAAACAAAAAGCCGCCTTCACAGCCCAGCTGTGAGCAGCACCCGCTTCTGACCCGAGGTCACCTCTGACGTTGGAATTGTCCTGAGGCCTCGTCTGCCTCCTGGTTACCTCTCCCTCCGTCTTCCTTTCAGTGCTGTCTCCACCTGTGGCTCTTGAGACCAGTGTCCCAGGGTCTGTTTCTCTCTGCCTCTGGACTCCTTAGGACTCTGCTCTTTCCCTGCTCCCCGGATGGTCACGGGATCACCTGTTCCTTTGGTCTCTTCAGTCCAGAGCTCTTTGCTGGCTCCCGAGCCGTGTTTGCAGCTGCACTGGGGTGATTTTTGCCTGCTGACTCGCTGTGGCTCAGCACGCCTCCCCTCGTCTGGGTTTTGTATCTTCATGCGCCGTGGACTTGGCCCGTGTCAGTCCACAGTGACTGTTTCTGCTCGTCTCCTTTCTTGCCCGCGCTCTTGCCGGCCCGCTCCTTTCTCTGCCTGAACTCCCATGCCGTCACTGCTCATCCAGCCACTGCGATCTCACTCCCTGCCCACCTCTTCTTCCTTCTCCGTATCCTCTCTCTTAACTGTACCTGCTCCATCTCCCGTGGTTGTGAATCGTTACCCATTTCAAGAAGTGCTGGCTTTGTAGACGGACACCAAGGATTGCTCGTTATTTAAGCCCCATTATTTAGCCAGGTGCTTGGCAACCAGTAAACGGCTAGTAATAATTTCCCCCAGCATTTCCAGACTTAAGGTTAGATGTTTGTGTAGTAAGCCCGCTTAGCAACCTCAGTTGTTTTCTAGTTAAGCAGTTACCATGCTTTCTGTTTAAATCTTTAAAAAATCTGTTCTTCACAACAGGCTGTAAATTGTATGAGGTTCGGATCGTGGCTTTCTGGCTTATCCCATGTCTAGCATGTGAAAGGAGTTCAAATATTACAAAGAATGGATAATCCCTTGTGTTCTAAAAATTACACAGATTTAAGCCTGTACCAGCATTGTGTGTCACCATAACTTTAGCATTCATTATTGGGAATTATAATTTTGCCACCTATTAGAGTAAAATGATATTTTATTATTGATTTATATTCATTGATTATTTCTTGACTATATTTCTGTATTTGTTTATCTTTTAAAAGTTTTGGTTGCATTGTCTGTATTGATATTTACTAGTTTGGTTTTTAATGCTTACTTTATGAACTCTAAGAAGAATATACTCTACTTTTGACATTGATTACAAATGTTTACCTAATCAGTTTAATTTTAAAATTTTAGTTATCTTTTCATTATATAATCTCTTAATTTAAATATTATTAAATGACTTGAGCTTTTAAAATATTTAATCTTTCTCTTTATGATGGGAATTGATTTTCAGTTCATAGTGTCTGTGTATTTACTATCCAGACTGTTATCTTGAGTGGCTCTATACTAGTTTTAAGAGGTACATTTTTACAGACTATTTAAAATTGTATTTTAACAGTTAATACTTCATATTGAATTTTTAGATTTTTTAATGCTTTACATAAAACCTTGCAGAGTTTTTTTGCAAAGAATTGTATTTTGTCCCAAAAGTGATTTATGCATGCTGCATGTTAAGCTGCTTTAGTTGTGTCTGACTCTTTGCGACCCCATGGACTGTAGCCTGCCAGGCTCTGCTGCCCATGGGATTCTCTAGGCAAGAATACTGGAGTGGGTTGCTGTGCCCTTTTCCTATATACGACTTTTAAAGTAGTTTTACCTAGCATGCTAGCTCACGACAACTCTTTTTCTCTTAGTAAGAAGAAGAGCTTTCCTTAAAGCTTGCACATGAAGGAAATTATCATTAGTGCTTCTGAGTATAGTTTTCCAGTTTTGTTCAACTGTAAATTTTAAGAATTATTTCATGGTAGTTATTTTTTTAGTTTGAGGAGAATGTTACCAGAAATGCAATTTACTTACCTTAAATTTATGTACTTCGTTATAATGCTAATTCCTAGTCTAAATCTTATTGTACATTGTTTTATTTTATAGAGAAAACACTAATTTAATTATAGGCTAGAAGAACACACTGGAAGCTTTCAGTGTGGCCTAATTTTTTTAAAAAGAGAGGGAAAGCTATTATTCCTTTATAACAGGAATGTTACTTAAAATAAGTCTGTTCTTAAGGCTTGTAAGTCTATTGACAGTATTTATATTAGAATTTTCATCTAAAACATTGTTAACTTTTTTCCAAGATTGCTCCTCTCAACTTTCTGCTTTGATAAGTTTTCGCGTCTACAGCGGTGGTAAAAATAGTGGGCACGCTTACCCGTCGCTGGATATTTACCTGTTACTAACATTTTGCCACTTTGTTTTTGGCTGAACCATTTGAACAACAGCCATTATGACACATGGGCTTCTCAGGTTGCTCAGCAGTAAAGAATCCACCAGCAATGTGGAAGATGCGGGTTCGATCCCTGGGTCAGGAAGATCCCCTGGAGAAGGAATTGGCAACCCATTCCAGTATTCTTGCCTGGGAAATCTCATGGACAGAGGAGCCTGGCAGGCTACAGTCCTGTCTCTTATACACATCTAGATGTGTATAAGANTGCTCAGCAGTAAAGAATCCACCAGCAATGTGGAAGATGCGGGTTCGATCCCTGGGTCAGGAAGATCCCCTGGAGAAGGAATTGGCAACCCATTCCAGTATTCTTGCCTGGGAAATCTCATGGACAGAGGAGCCTGGCAGGCTACAGTCCATAGAGTCGCAAAAATCAGACACAACTGAGAGATTAAATCACCACCACCACGACAGATATTCGGCGTGTATTGCCTAAGAACACGGGTATTCCCCAAGTTCACCATAACAAAATTGGCACTTTGGTTTATTTAACACTGACAATATATGTATGTTAGTTGCCCAGTCATGTCCAACTGTTTGCGACCCCATGGGCTGTAGCCTGCCAGGCTCCTCTGTCCATGAAATTCTCCAGGCAAGAATACTGGAGTGGGTGGCCATTTCCTGCTTCAAACACTGACAATATTATATTTATATACTACATATACATTTATAATACATTTATATATTCATATCTCCTTATTTACCTATTAATGAATTTTATATCTTTGCTTCCCCATTCAGAACCCAGTCAAGGAAAATACATTACATTCAGTTATTTAAATCTATTTAGTCCCCCTTTTCTTGGGTGGCCATTTCCTGCTTCAAACACTGACAATATTATATTTATATACTACATATACATTTATAATACATTTATATATTCATATCTCCTTATTTACCTATTAATGAATTTTATATCTTTGCTTCCCCATTCAGAACCCAGTCAAGGAAAATACATTACATTCAGTTATTTAAATCTATTTAGTCCCCCTTTTCTCTAGGACAATTTGCAGACTATTTTTGAGGGGGTGCAGGGCAGGGACATATTTTTGTTTTGCAGAATGTTCCTTTGTTTGAACTTGCCTGTCCGCTTGGGACCAGATTCGGGACCTTTGGCAGGAATGCTGCACAGGAGATCCAGTGCCCTTTGGGCATGCTGTTAGGAGGCAGCTGGTGGCAGATGGTTAACATAATTGGTTGTTTGATCAGGTGGTTATGGTGGTGGTATCATATTTCTATACTGTAACAGTATCATTATCCCTTTTGTAATGTGTGGGGATAAAACCTTGATACTGTGTGGTTTTAGCATCTATTAATTATTCCTGTTCAAATCATCTACTACAAGAGTGAATGCAAAATAGTGCTTTTTGTGGGTTTCTCATTCCTTCTACATTTATTGGTTGGTATTCTTCTTTAAATGAGAGTTCCTCCCCCCGCCCTCCTTACCCTTTACTTAGTATCATTTTGGACCCATTGATTCAGTTTTTTTAATAGAATGTGTTACCCTTCATTACTGTTAAAATTGCTGTTTGTGTTCAGGTGATGCCAAATTTAGTCATGTGGTCCCTCAGGTATTAACTTTGAATTATCTGAAGGATATCTTCTGATCTTATATCTGTAGAAGAACAGAGTTGACTTTAAAATGTCCTTTTGGATAACAAATCCACAGGGGTTTTTTCTTATTGACACTGTGATTAATATATAGCATATAGCACATTTTTGTAGATCCCGACAATATTAACACCATTCAGTTGGCATCAAAATTCCTGGAATGGCTACTTTCCTATTGTTTCTTCCTAAAGTTTTAGTCATCCCTTCCTCTAGTGTAGAAGCTTACTTTAGATTTCGTCCAGTTGCAGTGACTACCCATCCCTGGGTCTAGGGACAGGGTGGTGGGCAGAGAACATCTTCAAACTATGTTTTGTCTTCTCAGTTTAGATGTACTGTGTATAATGTTTTTACTGAAAAGTGACACATAACAGAAAAGCAAATTTCATAGAAACTGGTGGAGGGAGTGCTAGCAGTGTGATGAGAAGTCTTGCTGCAGTGCTTGAGAGCCAGAGTCCCTGGGACTGACTCAGAGGGACTTTTTTTTCATGAAGAACATTGGACTTGTTTTTCTTGAGAAGGCTTATTCTGCTTCTTGTCTCTGTATGTAGAGAGTTCTCTGCAAAGTGGCACATGCTGCTTACTCTCTTAAGTCTCTAGGCTTTTTATCTTTGGAACAGGATCGAGTTATGGCCAGGTGGGTAATTCGAGCCCGTTATAGATTCTCAAATCTCGGTCATCATGAGGACAGGATCTGGAGGCATTTATCAGAAAGGTGAGACAGTTCAGAGCTCTGTGAAATTGCTGAGTGTCTTAATTGCCCTGGCTTCTGCTTGTGTTCTGTGCCATCTGCTGCTTAGAGATGAACTGGGTTCACGTGCGCTTGTTGAGATATAGAAAGTGTGGGTGGGCTCCCCTCTGATAGGGATCCAGTGTTACACACTGACGGGCTCAGCAGAGAAGAGGGGAATGGAGAGAGGGTGCAGACAAGGAAGGAGGTGCTGTTGCTTTCTAATCGCTGTCGGTACAGAAGAACAGAGCTTTCAGAAGACCCAGGCTTAGGCTACACCCTGTGTATGCGAGAGATGGCATAGCAGCTGGGTAGGGAAAGGCTGGCCTCTCGGTGACCCTGTAACAGGAGGAGCTTGGACGACTGGATAGCCACGTGCAGAATTGTGCAGTTGTCCCCTCTTTAGACCACTCATAAAAATCAGTTCCTGGTAGATTGATAGAAGTTTTAAAGGTAAGATATGCACCTGATATCTTAATCTTATTAGTAGTCTTAATAACTTGACGAATGAAATATCAGCACCATTTCTTGAATAGTAAATATTCTTCTTCCAAGGATACCATTTTATATGTGACTTCTCCATTTACCACCTTTAACACAGTGGTGTAATAATGTTTAACTTTGTCAGTTATCTGGGGGAAATTTCATTTTCTTAAAAGTGGTTTTTGTTGTTTGTTTTTAAAGAGCTTCACCTTTAGAATAATCAGCCCATTAAGGGTAAGGTATCAAGGTTATGAGTTTGTCTCCCAGTTGAGGGATTAGGGAAGGAAATCACCCCATTTTTTTCCTAAGAGATGAGCATTCTGTGCTGAAGGCTGACAGTTACCAGTAATTACGTATGCAAGAGAAATGAACCTGTTTTCAGGCCTCAGGCACCCAGTAAGACCAGAAAAGCATCAGTTTCAACTGCTGTCTTAAGTGTCTCTAGGCCCTTAACAAACAAGCTTGTTAATAGGAATGGACAGATCCACAGTAAAAGCAGGAGCACATTATATATATATATCTATCTATATATCTCCAGGCTTAATTTTTTATAATGTTAATATAAATGATTGGTATAATTATTAAAAAGGATAAAAAATAGTATAATTCCAATGTTTAATGTTAAAACATTAAGATGTATGAATTTAATATTTGGGCCTGCCTGGTTTAGTGGTAAAGAATCCACCTGCCCAAGGCAAGAGATGCAGAAGACATGAGCTCAGTCCCTCGGTTGGGAAGATCCCCTGGAGGAGGAAATGGCAACCTACTGCAGTATTCTTGCCTGGGCAATCCCACGGACAGAGGAGCCTGGCGGGCTGTAGTCCATGGGGTTGCAAAGAGTCAGACATGACTGAGCACACACACATGCATGCATGCTTTATGTGGTCAGTTGTTTGTACTTAATTTTATTTAGCATATTTTCTCTTTTCTGATATCCTCGTCAGTTGAGGGAATATCCATGAACAAGATTTTCTTCAGAAAACAGTTTTGGGTCCAGTCTGACACATGCAAATGTGAATACTCAGATTCCAAAGTCCTGTGCTAATAAGCAATGTAACTGCAATAATTTTAGCCTGTAAAATTAAGAAAAATGATTGATCACCTGTCCCTGCTGCTTAGTAATATATACATACAACTATTAATGTTAAACAATATAATTTCTAATCCCCTTTTACATTTTACAGAAAGGATCTCTAACCAAAAATTGAAGTCAACAAAGTGATTTTGTTATATACATACATTCTTTTTCATATTCTTTCCATTATGGTTTATTATAGGATATTGAATATAATTCCTTCTGCTATACAGTAGTACCTTATTGTTCAAACCTAAGTCTTTGAACACAGTCAGAATAACTGTTGGGAAATGTGGCTATCTTTTCTATCAGGTACAGTGTGAAAATGCAGCCCACTGAGAGAGTGCACCTAGCCGTGGTTGCCTGCGGGGAAAGACTGGAAGAAACCGTAACCATGTTGAAGTCGGCGCTCATCTTTAGCATTAAACCTCTTCAGTTCCATATTTTTGCTGAAGACCAACTGCATGATAGTTTTAAAGGCATAGTAAGTATTTGAGACTTAGGTCTGTGGAGTTGAATATTTAACATATACTGTAGTAAAATGTTGTTGAACAAAAATATTTATCCTGCAGCTCTGCCCTCTTAGAGTGGGAACTGCTCCCTGCTGCCGCTCTCGTCTGTGCATCCAGACCTGGGGTTTAAGAAGAGGGCTTGTCTCTGGAAAGGAGTTAGGCTGCTTAGGCCTGCTTAGTCCTTCGCCAAGCGTGGAGGTTTTGTTTTACTAACTATAGGTCCAGGATGTTTTGACTGAGCAGACCTGTGTCTTAATTGTGTTCCCGTCCTTGACTTGAGAGTATGTCAGTCAGAGTGTGCACAAGGTTTTGATTCTGTTTTGAGTGAAGGGAACTTTTAATTGATAATATGGAGGAAAGTGACTTCTTGCTCTGATAGTAAGGTTTTTTATTTTGGTTTTGCATTAGTTGCAATCAGTTTGGCTGTAATGGCAGAAAACCCAAAATGTCTTAAAAACATAGAAGTTTATTTCTCTCTTATATAAAAGCAGGCAGTCTGTGTTACGTGGCGGCCCTGTGTTTTCAGGGATTCTGCTCTTTTTTCTCTCATGTGGCTGAGCCATCTTTAACATAGGACTTCTACCTCATGATCCAGGATGGCTGCTCAAGCTCCAGTCATCACACTCATATCCTAGCCAACATGAGGGGAAAAGGAGTGAAGAAAGGTGTTCTCCTCCTTTCTAAGGAGACTTTCTAGAAGTCGCACAGGATGTTCCTGCCAGTATATCATTGGTCTGATCTTAGTCATATGACCATATCTAGCTACTTGTGGAGATTGAAAATATACTCTTTTAATCAGGACCACTGCATTATCTTAACAAAAAAAAATTACTTTGCAAGTAGAAGAGAATTACCTCATGATCCAGGATGGCTGCTCAAGCTCCAGTCATCACACTCATATCCTAGCCAACATGAGGGGAAAAGGAGTGAAGAAAGGTGTTCTCCTCCTTTCTAAGGAGACTTTCTAGAAGTCGCACAGGATGTTCCTGCCAGTATATCATTGGTCTGATCTTAGTCATATGACCATATCTAGCTACTTGTGGAGATTGAAAATATACTCTTTTAATCAGGACCACTGCATTATCTTAACAAAAAAAAATTACTTTGCAAGTAGAAGAGAACAGATAAATATAGAAGGGAGAACATACACAAAATGAAAATTCCCCAGAAATCTCATTACCTTGTGTTCTGAAATGGTGGTAAAAGTGATGGTGATTATGCCTTCACCATCTCTGTCTGTCTCTCTGTGTTCATTCAGTTAAGCTTTCAAACTGATTTGGATTTTTGTGCTTGACCTATGTAGGAAAAGCTTATTTGATACTTTCTCAGGTAATTTAGTTCATTTTTCATATTAGTTGAAAAATACTACTTGTGACCGCAAGTCTTTTAGTTTCCTGCTAAAATCTTTGATTCTAAGAGGTATAAAGCTTTACTTACTGTTTTACAAGGAATGAAATTGGAACATTCTGTTAACACCATACACAAAAACTCAACATGGATTAAAAACCTAAATGTAATACCTGAAACCATAAAACTCATGGATGAAAACATAGGAAGAACACTGTTTGACATAAATCATAGCAGTGTTTTTTGGATCTGTCTCCTAAAGTAAAAATAAACACATAGGACCTCATGAAGCTTAAAACCTTTTACACAGCAAAGGGAACCATTGACCAGCCAGAAAGATACAACCTACTTAATGGGAGAAATACTTGCAGATGATATGACCAGTATGCCTAGCATGCAGGATTTACTCAAAATCCTGCATCCTAGGCTTCAGCATTACGTGAACTAGGAATTTCCAGATGTCCAAGCTGGGTTTAGAAAAGGCTGAGGAACCAGAGATCAAATTGCCAACATTTGCTGGATCATAGAGAAATCAAGGGAATTCCAGAAAAACATCTACCTCTGTTTCATTGACTATGCTAAAGCATTTGACTATGCGGATCATAAAAAACTGTGGAAGGCTCTTAAATTAAGAGATGGCAGTACCAGACACCTTACCTGTATGTTGAGAAACCTGTGTGCCAGTCAAGAAGCAACAGTTAGAAACCTGTGTGGAACAGCTGACTGGTACAGGATTGAGAAAAGAGTATGACAAGGCTATATATTGCCACCCATTTATTTATCTTACATACAGAGCACATCATGAGAAATGCTGGGTTGGGTGAATTGTAAGCTGGAGTCAAGATAGCCGGGAAAAACATCATCAACCTCAGATATGCAGATGATACCACTATAATGGCAGCAAAGAGGGACTAAAGAACCTCTTGATGAAGGTGAAGGAGGAGAGTGAAAAAGCTGACTTAAAACTCAGTATTGAAAAACTAAAATCATGGAATCTGGTCCTGTCACTTCATGGCAAATAGAGGGGAAAGGTGGAAGCAGTGACAGATTTCCTCTTCTTGGGCTCTTAGAATCTCTGCAGATGGTTACTGTAGCCTTAAAATCAGAAGACGGTTGCTTCTTGGCAAGAAACCTATAAGAAACCTAGACAGTGTGTTACAAAGCAAAGACATCACTTTGCTGACAAAGTTCTGTATAGTTAAGGCTATGGTCTTTCCAGTAATTATGTACATTTGTGGGAGCTGGACTGTAAAGAAGGTAGAGCACTGAGGAATTGATGCTTTTTAACTGTGGTGTTGGAGAAGACTCCTGAGAGTCCCTTGGATAGGAGGGAGATCAAACCAGTCAATCTTAAAGGAAATCAAATCAACCCTGAACACTCACTGGACTGATGCTGAAGTTCCAACACTTTGGCTACTTGTGAATAGCTGACTCATTGGAAAACACTGATGCAGGGAAAGATTAAAGGCAGAAGGAGAAGAGGGTGACAGAGGATGAGATGTCTGGATGGCATCACTGATACAAGGGACATTAATCGCCTCCCTGAACCACGGGGTCCTTGCTACCCAGGGAGCAAGCCGCGCCCCCCTCGCCTGTCACAGCCTGCCCTCCACTCTAAGTACGCTCCGTCTGCCGCCGTGTTGCCGTGTCTGTGCTTTTCTCTCCACATAGATGTCGTGTGTCTGTGTGGGTACCTAAAGCATATTTAAAAATTTTTAGTTTTTATCTTTACCAAAAAAAGAGGTAGAAATGTTGAAAGCAACTGAATCCATTCTTTTAATTTAGAATTATATGTCTGTGACTACGGTGTTTCTACATTCTTTGCCTGGAAACCCCAGTTCTCTACTCTGTTGGGATCCTTTGGGTCTCGTTCATCATCTATGAGGCTCTGAAGGCCAGTTTTGACCAAGACTCCCCAGATAGTCAAGAATTCCTTGGGGCTTATATACCTAGAAATAGAGCTGCAGTGGGGCAGGGCATGCATCTTCTATTTCGGGAGAAAACTCCCAACTATTTTCCAAAGCAGTTGCACCCACTTACCCCTCCTCCAGCGACGTACGGAAGAGCCAGTGGAGCTGCGCTGGTCTGACTCAGGTGTGGCCAGGTGGCCTGGTCTACAGCAGGCGGGGGGCAGTGGGGCCCCCTGTGGCAGTGGGCAGCCGGCCCTGGCCCCTGAGGGTCAGGCCTTGTTCCCACAGCATTTCCTCCTCTGTTCACCGTCTGGGTCACTTTTCTGCTGGATGCCGCTTTCCGGGATAATCTGCAGGCGTTTCTTGTTCGCCCCGACACCAGCCCCCTGTCAGTGCAGGGAATAGCTTCCTCCAGGCTGAACCCTGCCTTTCCATTTTCTTGTCTCAGAAACCGGGGTATGAGCTCCAGTGTGCGGTGATGATCCGAGCTCACTTACCTGATCCCCTTCCTGGAGGGGAGGCGTCCTGGGAGGCAGGGTGAGTCCCTGTCTCCATCGCTGCTACTAGCCCTGAGGGACAAAGACCAGTGCTGTCCGTCTTGAGAAAGCATGGAGGTTAGTGTTAGGATCTGGAACTGGTTGGAATCAGGGAATGACTGGAGTCCTGGCCCTCCTGATTTGGGCATTTCTTCACTGTCTCCCAGCTGCACATTTCTCCATGGGAAACAGGGAACATGAAATTTCAAATGAAATGTCATAAAGCAACATCCTGGCTTAGCAACACGGAAAGAGGAGTAAACGTGGGCCAATGGTGGCTCGTTGTAGATAGTGAGAAAGATGGCTCGTGTGTGCTCTGAGGACTGCCTGCCTGCCAGGCAGAAAGGACTTACAGCTTCTCACAAATTGTATGGTCAGCACCCATGGGACAGGCGAGGAACCCTCTTTCTAGACTCTGAAGGTATTAACAGCTGCAGACCTGGCTACTATCTGTCCTAGCTCATAAAAATCATGGGCTTCCCAGGTGGCACTAGTGGTCAAGAATCCTCTTGTCAATGCAGGAGACGTAGAAGATGCAGGTTCAGTCCCTGGGTGAGGAGGATCTCTAGAGAAGGGCGTGGCAACCCACTCCAGTATTCTTGCCTGGAGAATCCCACGGACGGAGGAGGCTGGTGGGCTGCAGTCCACAGGGTCACAAAGACTCAGACATGACTGAGCATGCACACACATGCACAAGCATGCACACGCACACATGCACACGCACACACGCACACACACACATATGCACACGCACGCATGCACACACACACACACAATATCACGGATTTCCAAACCAGTGGGAATGGAGACAGCCTCTGCTTGTGTCATCCTTGAGTGAGATCAGAAGAAAACATTCCAAAGATCAAGACTCCAGAAGCTCCCCAGAATCTCTGTTATCTTCAGTCTGACAGCAAGAGATCAGGAATCGGGTTTTAAAATTGCTTCTGATACACAAATGGTCCAGTTGAGCCTCTGGAGCCAGAGAACCAGAACTTAGGACACATAATCCTCTCTGGTTTCAACAGCCCCATTCGCCAGCCCTAAAGTAGCTGAGCAAGGAGCTTCAGTGAGCCTGGAAGGTGCGGCTCCTCCTCTTTGGTAGTCTGGGGGAGCCTGGGGGCAGCAATGCCTTATCCATCAACCAGCAAAGTAGGCCACGGCCCAGGCTTTCTTCTCTGCACCAGGCAGGGCTTCTCAATAGGCTGTGAGCCTCGTGGGCTGTCTCTGCCTCCGTGAGTATGTGTGTTTAAGCGAACAAATGTACAGATGGATGGAGGGAAGTGAGCAGGGGTGGACAGATAGATGGATGAAGGATGTATGGGCAGGTGGATGGATTGATGGACAGATATATGCATAGGTGGGTGGTGTGATGTGTGCACGCATGCACACAAGGGTGGATTGGTGGATGGATGAATAGATGGTCAGATAGGTGATGGATGGATGGATGGATGGATGAATAGATGAACAGGTGAAGGGACAGACGGATGCAGAGATGGATGGCTTTGTGAGTGGCAGATGATGGCTGGATATGATGGATGGATGGATGAATAGATGGCTAGATAGATGGCTGGCTGGCTGGATGAATGAATGAATAGATGGATGGATGAAGGGACAGATGGATGCAGAGATGGATGGATTTGTGAGTGGCAGATGATGGATGGATATAGATGGATGGTTGTTTGTATGCAAACATGCACACACAGGTGGATGGACGGGTGCGTGGATAGGTGAATAGGTGGAGAGAGGGAAGGGTGAGGGAGGGCCAGGGTTTTTTCCAGGCCCTCTATGGGCCCCTCTCTCACCTCAAACAGGCTTGTCTGGGCTGTCTTCCTGCTCTCCACATCTGGGAAATGATCCTTCAAGAACTTCAAACCTTGTGGTCTTGCCCTACTTTCTACTTCTTCAAATAGAGCATCGGAGTGTCAGGAGGAATGGAGGCAGCTGACCTCCACTCAGAGGGAAATCTGCCTGGATTAAGGAGTCAAGCCACCGCCTGGGGCCAGGAGTTCTGTGAAATGCGCCCTTGCTTTCTGATCTGTCTCTGCATGAGCCCGCCTACTGCTTCTCCCAAAGCAAAGGTAACGCGAATGAAATCTCAGTCCTCAAATGGAGTGGATTCAGGCGACCCCTACGCGGCTCGCTCGAGAAAGCAGTCAGGTTGCCGCTATACAGGCAGGTGGAACCCAAGGACGCACACTTTGCAGTTAAGGGGCCTCCGGCCACCACGGTGAGGGGGCAGTGCAGAAGGCCAGCTGTCCTCTTGGGCCCTCCAGAGGGGACTTGCTCTCTCCACTTGAGGATGGATCAAGGTTGTATCACCCAGGAGTAGCAGAACATGACCAGTATTTGGATCAAGCACATGGACCTCAGACCTTAGACCATTCTCTCCTCAAGCGCATTGTCCAGTCAGTGATATGAGCTGGTCACCGAGGGCCCAGGGACCAGGGGACGTGGCCCAGTGACGGTGACTCCCGAAGGCCATCATCACTGACTTCCTGAGCAGAAGCAGAGCAGAGTTCTGGCATCAGCAAGAATGCAGACCCAGGGGTGACACCCTGAGTCTGGTGACTCTATGGTTCTGGAGACCCCCACGCTGCACGCGTTACCACTGCTGCTGGTTTTCTGTGGGACAACAAGCTCCTCTGTTGGAAGGACAAGGGCCTCGCATCATGCCGAGCCCATCAGAGTCTGGCCTTGTCGAGAGGCACTGTCTGAAGCATCAGCCCCGAGGAGCACACAGGGACACTGGCCCTAGAGAGGCTGGGGGAGTCCCCTGGCTGATGTGGGGGGCCTGGAACATGCCTGCCCTGCCCGGCTGGGCCTCCGTCTGAGGCCAGCATCCCACGGGCAGGTCTGCCCAGGGAGGAACAAGGGAGGAAAGGGACTCAGGCTGTGAAAGCCCGTGCCTGGTTCTTGGAGGGATTCTGAAGTCTCATAATGGAAACATAAGCCAGCATTTAACTTCAACATCTGTCTAAATAACAGACTAAAAATGAGGCTAAGGAAGATGAACCAGAATGACTCCTCAGCCATTATAACTGAAGCAATAACTGTGCACCACGTGCTGAAGGGAATAACACAGCCCTGCACCTGGTGGCTAGCACTGCGATCTCTCTTCCAGGGCCATTTGCTTCTTGCATGGATAATTCCTCCTGTGTCTGCCGCTCCTGTGCCGGGTGCCCCGCAGGAGGCTGGGGGGACTCCTCGGGCTCCCTGGCCTGACACGACAGCACCGATTGCCCTCAGTCTGGCCTCTCTTTACCAAGTGCCGACCTCGCACTGAACCAAAGACGATAAAGGGTCCCAGAGGACGTAGTTGCTTTTTCATACAATCCCTCTTGCCCTTGGCAGGTGAGAGAAAGTATAAGACATCAAAACACACTAGGTCACCGTGTGGCCAAAACCAAGGGGAAGGAGAGAATGCAGATGGGGTGTGAGAGAGGCAGGCGAAGAAGGGGTGTAGATGGGGGCAGGGACCCCGAGTTGCACACGAAGGGGAACGTGCTTTCCAAGGCCGGCCTGGGGTCCCTGTTCTGACAGCCCCGTCTTCTTGGCAGGGGTGAGCAGCTCAGTGTCTAAAAAGGAAAAGTGAACTGAAGTCGCTCCGTCATGTCTGACTCTTTGTGACCCCATGGACTGTAGCCCACCAGGCTCCTCCATCAGGGGCCTCTCCAGGCAAGGATATTGGAGTGTATTGGAGTGGGTGGCCATTTTCTTCTCCAGGGGATCTTCCCCACCCAGGGATGGAAGCCGGGTCTCCTGCATTGCAGGCAGACTCCTTGCCCTCTGAGCCACCCGGGAAGTCCTAGAAAGGAAAATATCCTCTAAAACGTGTGTCCTACTCGGCCTAATTGTGAGTAGAGGGTCCCAACCACAGCCCTGGGTCCTGTGCGTCCTGTGCCCCGGTGGGCAGGGGTCTGCCGGTGATCACTCCCAGCCTGGGCTCACCACCCCTCCTGGATGGATGCTGGGTCTGTTGGTGCCTCTGCAGCCCCACATTCCCCACCCCGGGCCCCAGGCCCTCTTCCCCGAGCCTCCTTGACTGTCTGTCTCCTCCCTTTATAGTAGGAGCTCCGAGGCTGAGGCCCCACCACAAGGATTCTGGCTGTCCTCACTCCAGAACTCTGCCCGGCACACAGCAGGCACAACAAAAGCTCGTTGGTGAAGGGGCTGTGGGGACAAGCGCGGGTCACTGGACTTGCGCTCTTGCCCACGTGCTTCTGGGCAAGTGGAGGACGTGGTCAGGCTGCTGGTCGGGTGGGGGCAGCTCCCAGGCTCTCTCAGCCTTGCAGGGGCGTAGCTTCGCTGAGCTGAGTGGCCAAGTCAAAACTGAGCTCAGGGACTTCCCTGGCGCTCTGGACTCCACCTCCACATGCAAGATCCCACACTCCTCTAGGCCAAGAAAACCAAAACCCCCAAAATTGAAGCAGTATTATATTAATAGCAAATTCAATAAAAACTTTAAAAACGGTCCACATCAAAAAGCAGAATCATTAAAAAATGCCCCAGTAACTTTTTGAGAAAAAGTTGAGCTCAAGACACAAATTCCTCCAGGAATGACGGCTCCAGCCTGTGCTCTACTTTCTAAACAAAGTAGGGAGCTGACGGCTCACAGCATGGCTTTGTATCAATAGTTTGGTACTTCTAAAACATTTTTATGTTCCTCCTCTGCTTTTTTAAAAATTTATTTTCTACTGGAGGATAGTCTTTCACACGTGCTAGTTTTTGGTGTACGGAGTGTTTCAGTTATACGTATACACGCATGCACGTGGTCGTGCTGCTCGCGGGGTTCTCAAGGCTCACGGGGCTCCACTGCTTGGGTCACCTGATGTGAAGAGCCAGCTCATCGGAAAAGACCCTGATGCGGGAAAGATTGAGGGCAGGAGGAAAAGGGGACGACAGAGGACGAGATGGGTGGATGGCACCACCGACTCAGAGGACACGGACCTGGGCCAACTCCGGGAGATAGCGAGGGACAGGGAGGCCTGGTGTGCTGCAGTCCATGGGGTCAAAAGAGTCAGACATGACTGAGGAACCTGAGGACAGTGGCTGTACATGTATCTGGGTTTCCTGGGGGGAGTGCTGGTGGTAAAGCGCCCTCTGCCGATGCAGGAGACGTGAGATGTGGTTTGATCCCTGGGCGGTAAAGGTCCCCTGGAGGAGGGCACAGGAACCCACTCCAGGATTCTTGCCTGGAAAGTCCCATGGACAGAGGAGACTGGCGGGCTACAGTCCCTGGGGTCGCAGGGTCAGACAGGACTGAAGGGACTTAGCATGTGCACTCACACACGCAACACGTATCTATGCTGTTGGTTCCTTTCCCACATAAGTCTTTACAGAGCGCTGAGTACAGCTCCCTGTGCTGGGCAGTCGGGAGAGCCCTACTGTTGGTTATTATATACAGGAGTGTGTATATGGTAATTCCAAACCCCTCATTCATCCCTTCCCACTTCTAGTTTGGTATTGAAAGCTCTTCCTCAGGCCTGGGTGTGGAAGACTGGGGGACTCTTTGGGCAGGCCTGACCCTTCACAGACACATGCACCCACACACAGGCACGTGCACACATATGTGCAAACACACACACGAGCACATACACACACACGCATGTCTTTCCATCTTGGTTCTCCGGCTACTGGCTGGTGGGAATGTCCTGGAGACAGGTCTCTGACGTGAAGAAGCTGTGTCTGCTGCATCCATGATAAACGTGCTCTAGTTCCCCACAACCCTCTGCATTTTTGCTAAAGTCATCTTGTTTCGGGGGCCACAAAGAAAATGGCCTGCAGTTAACACTCTCACCTGAGGAAGGGAGGAAAGGTTATCTCCATGGCAGAGGCTGCCGTGGGCTTTGCAAGTTAGGAGGGCAGATCATATCCATTCAGAATACCCCACACCAATTGCAGGTAAGCTCTCACTTCTTGTTTTTGCATAGTCACTAAGTCATGTCTGACTCCTTGTGGCCCCAAGGACCACAGCCCACCAGATTCTTCTGGCCATGAGATTTCCCAAGCAAGAACACTAGAGTGGGTTGCCATTTTCTTCTTCAGGTGGTCTTCTCAGCCCAGGAATCGAACCCGCATCTCTTGTGTCTCCTACCCTGGAAGGCGTGTTCTTTATCTGCTAAGCCATTGGGAAAGCGGAAGCCATCACTATTTTTGCCGAAGCCAAAGGAGCAAATCTATGCGATAAAAAGAAGTGCTGGTCTGTTCACGCTTAAGTCTACTCACAAGTATTCTAGCCCGGAAATATAACTTCTTACACTGTCACGGATTAAAGAAAGAGTTTGAGGGGTTTTTTCCTTAGCATTTCAGATTTTTCTTTTAAAACTGTTTCCTAGTTAAAGAATGGTTGTGTTCACATAAAGTGACAGATTTGCAGGTTGGTTCTGAAACGACAGATGTCTGGGAGTATTGAGAACCAAATAAATATTTGCTTGTTCTGGTTTCTGTAGGAATCACCTGGACTGAATGAAAACCCCACAGACCCTCCAAAGAGACTCGACGAACCCACTGTCAGTCCCCTCGGCCATCGGTCAGTCTGGGCTCTTTCTGGAAAGAGCAAAAAGCAGAATGGATCAGAAATCATTTTCTCCACCAAGAAGTGCCGATGGCCAGCGGACTCTTTGCTTCCTCCTTGATGTTGATGGCCAAGTTTTAGATCACAGACTTGTGTCAGATGCTGGAAAAGACTGTTTCTAACTTCAGGAGTCAATGCAAGTGTAGGCAGCGCCCTGTCAGGGGCTGGTGGAATTGTCTCAGCAAAGAAAATGTATTTGCTTTCTGCTGACAAACTGAGGTTACAGGGACCGGGACAAGCCGCCTCCATTTAATCAGGGCAGATGGAGGAAAGAAGGGAGACGGACTGGTAGTGCTGAACCACAGGGCGTCGCCGGGCCGGGGCCAGGAAAACCCCCTCTGGAGGGAACCCGTGGCCTCCTGGTCTAGAGCTGGTCTGCAGAGATATTAATGGCTTCCAAAGGGGAACAGTAAGAAGGAATTAAACCGGACAGAGCTGTTTTCTTTGCTGGGACCAGCACCTGCCATACCTCCTGGCTCTACACAACACGGCCTCCCCTCCCTCTTCTCGTCCCTTGCTGGGGCCATAGACCTCAGCCCCGTTTCTCTGCAGCTACTGTGGCTCCCACTCAGCAGGTGGCCCAGTGGTAAAAATCCTCCTGCCAGGGCAGAAGGTGCAAGAGACATGGGTCCCTGGGCCGGGAAGATGCCCTGAAGGAGGAAATGGCAACCCACTCCAGTATTCCTTTTCTGGGAAGTTCCATGGACAGAGGAGCCTGGCAGGCCATGGTCTGTGGAGTTACAAAGAGTAGGACATGACTGAGCGACACAGCACGCGTGAACCGTGGCTGCCAGACCAGGGGTCGGGACCCTTGGGCTGCTGATAAAGGTACCTGAGATGCTCAGGGCTGTCTGTCTGTCACCACTGGCTCATGATTCTCCAGGCTGCTGACTTACAGGCCCAGGACCCCTGGAGCTGCATCCTGATGCCACTGTGGGGTCATGAGTGAGACGGGTGAGGATGCTGGGAGCTCTTTTTTCTTGGCATTACAAGTGACAAATAGAGCTTATCTTCCCTGGGTCTCCAGACTGTGATGGGCACCTACAAAGACACAAAGGAGGGAGAAGGAGGCCCAGTTTCCTGTCTGCAATCCCCAAATCCGAAAAGCTCACACTGCTTTTTCCTCTTCTTTATGACCAGAAACTCATTTGGCAGCAAAGCCTGATCTGAGCTGATGCAAAGTCATCTATAATCTTTATTCATGCTTCTCAGTGTGAATATTCGTGCATTTCTCTGCAGAAATACTAATGGGTCTGATGATAAGATGCTGCCCGGATTCTCCTGGAGGTGTAATGTGACAGACAGAACACGCAGCGTTCTACGTCTCCAGCCTCTCACGCCCATGCTGACCCGTCCACCGCTCAGGAGGCGAACCTTCCACAGAGGCCAGGCAGCAGACTGCTTTTCTCTTTGATGTAAGGTGTGCATACACAAGGCAAGAATTTGCTCTTTATTTTCTGGTAAGAGAATGGTTTGGAAAAGTAAACGAAAGATGAACATTGTACAATATACACCATGGCAGGACTGGAAATATGACCGCACTTTAGAGAAAAAGAATGATCTTTGCAAGATTGAATTGTTGCTCGATGGATTTTGAAAACCACTGCAAAGCTCTCTGCTGGCTCAGGGATGTCAATCATTTGCATATCCCTCGCCTTGTGGGGAAAGCGCTGGGACCTCAGTGGCGAGGAGTCAACTGTAGATAATTAATTGGGGGCTGCTGGAGGAGCAAAAGGATCAGGCAGCAGAGAAAGAGTGTCAAGGGAAAGTGATTGATACTGTGTTTTCAGTAGATCAACGTCAAGAACCAATTTGCTAGGGAAAAAATAGTGGATTATGCAGAGAGAACCAAGCTACAACTCAGCGCTTGGTTACAAGACTTTCTTCCATAAACAGTAGCCAAAGTTGCCATAGATTCTAGAAAAGACTGGCTGGACTTACAGGTTTCAGCTTGATTCAAGTTTTTCATCGGCCTTCTATGGGGGAAAAACCCTCAGCCCTGAACACCCCCAAAGGAAGGTAAGAGGACTGGAGAGAACCCTCGTTACTGATGGAATTTGAGGAGCCCTTTGGTGCTCTCCATGGAAGCTCGAGGCGAGGACCAGAGCTGCCGGATTAAAGTACCTGGTGATAAAACTCACCACCTGTGTGTGATGAAAAGATGAATTCTGTTTTCAGAAAATCAAGCTCACCGCCTGGAGAATTGTGACATCTTGGGCAAGTCATGGACACCTGGCTCGATGTGAAATGCCAAGTCCGATCCTATTGACGGGTGAGGGGGAGAAGTATGTTCTGAGAGCGAGATGGGGACAGGGGGCGGGACCCCCGGAGGCCGAAAAGGAAGCTGTCCTCCCCTGCCTCTTCCACTCCTGCCCTCGTCCCTCTCTAGCTGGCACACGTGGATTTTATCAGCTTCAGGCGTGCTTGGCACAAGCCCACAAATCACCCAACAAATGGAGCTGATAAATATTTGTTGAGCACAATGCGGGGAGACTCTATTCACATCTCCATGGCAACGTCGGTTTAGGGGATCATTTTAGTGAAATGGTTTTGCAGATGGATTAAGCCCTGAATCGAGCCAGCCCGCCCCCCACTTCCTGTGGCTCTGTCTACAGAGACCCCCGCCCTAGCCTCTCGCTCCATCCACCTGGCTGCCTCCTGCAGGACCACCTAGCATTTTAGGTGGCATCTTTTCTGAGAGGATGGCACTGGATTCTGGCTACGGGCGGCAGGGGAAACACTTTAGACACAGCAGCAAGGGGACACTCACAGGGATGTGAGTGTGTGGGGTCTGCTCTGCACAGTGAGGGGCCTGCTGGAGCCCAGGCTTGTGACAGGGTGGGGGAGGAGTACTCGGAGTAGGTGATGAAGCCACCGTCTCGAGGGCAGCAGGGGTGCTCTCTTCCCCTGGCAGCTGGGAGCCATGAGAGGCTCTAGAGCACAGGCCAGGCGGGATCCAGGTGTGCCGGGCGCGCTTAACCTGCCTTCTTGGGACAGAGTGCAGACCCGTCACCTGCCTGGGAGAGGCTCAGACTGCCTAGGGCCCGGTCTGTCGTCAGAGCCAAGTGTGTGCTAGGAATTTCTGGTGACGTCAGGGCCACCTTTGCCCCTGGCTGGTCTGCACCACTGAATAAAGTGCCCCCAAGGCTCCAGGGCCCCCCCTGGTGGCACAGTGGTAAAGAATCCACCTGTGATGCAGGAGAGACTGGAGATGCAAGAGGCGCGGGCTCGATCCCTGGGTCGGGAAGGTCCCCTGGAGGAAGAATCGGCAACCCACTCCAGTATTCTTGCCTGAAGCATCCCATGGACAGAGGAGCCTGGTGGGCTACAGTCCACGGGTCACAGTCGCGAGCAGCTGAGCACGCATGCGAGATTCCAGAGAAGATGAAGGAGCAGCCCAGGCTGGACTCAAGCCAGAAGATTGTGTCCGTGAGTCAGAGCCATCCGGAGAGGCCTGGGACGGGGGCAGTGGGCAGGGGAGGCAAGAACACAGGAAGGGGTGGCTGAGACGCTCCCAGCCTCACCAAGACTCCTGCCCCACGGGCCAGGGCCCTGCCAGAACTGTGTGCCTGGGCGCAGGGGCATTCCGGTGGCACGTGACTGTGTTGGTGACCTATGGCTGGGGGAGGGGGTGCTCCCCACAGCCCTGGAGCCAGTATCCTCTGGCCCTGCACCCCACAGAACCCCCAGGAATGGTTGAGATTGGGCTCCTTGTTAACGGCTAGGTGGAACTTTAGAGAGAAACAGTAACTCCAAGAAGGAAAAGGATGATGTTGCTGCGTATGGCTCCACGGCCCCCGGAAGCACTGAGCAGGCCTGCAGGGGTGCAGGGCCCTTGCCGGGCAGCGTCCTGGGCACCCTCAGCTTCAGATGTCAGCCGTCCGCGGGAGTCTGCGGAGTGCTGAGTTTTCAGGCAGTGCTGATTTAGCTCCTAAGACCCCTACAGGATGGCTACAGGAAATGAAGAAGCACAAAGCCTTTCCACAGGAACAACGCTCAAGTCGGCACCTCCGGCACTCGCCCTGGTTAAATCCCATTGTTTCAGAAAGTCTTATTTCAAGGTGTCTGGGGTCTTCAGCCCTCCACGTTAGGTCTTCTCTGGTCCTCAGGCAAAATCACACCAGGACATCTCAGAGCCTCACGTGCACCGCTTGACTCTCAGACCTGGAAGGACTCAGCATGAGAGGATCTTCCTCACGCCAGCCTTGATCATCTTAAGATGGGTATCTGAAAGATACACAAATTCTCATTTGTTTCCATGTTTCAGAAGATGCTGCATTTGCCACTGGGTTCAGTGAACACATCCATTATCTGTTAAACAAATAAACAACCAAATTGCGCTCAGCTTACCCAGACTCAGAGCTATTCCTCGTGCATGCTCCAGTGTAAAAGATTTTGCAGTTAAAAGTTATTTTTATTTCAGTCTGTGCCAATGAACCATAAAAGGCCTTCAGCCCTCAGCTCCTCCAGCTCAAATGTGATCTTTTTTTCATTTTTATGTGCAACAACAATTGCTAAAAGTATGACTTGAGTTATCAAAATGAAGATATATGCCATTAATTGTGATTGCTTATAATGGAAAGAAGATCAAACCAGTCGGTCCTAAAGGAATTCAAGCCTGAATATTCACTGGAAGGACTGATGCTGAAGCTGAAGCTCCAATACTTTGGCCACTGGAAACAAAGAATAGACTTATCAGAAAAGACCCTGATGCTGGGAAAGACTAAGGGTGAGAGGAGAAGGGGACGGCAGAGGATGAGACGGTTGAGCAGCATCACTGACTCAGTGGACATGAGTCTGCGCAATCTCTGGGACACAGCGCAGGGCAGGGCAGCCTGGCACACTGCAGTCCATGGCGTCTCAGACAATCAGGTAAGACTCAGTGATGAGCAACAACGGCCACATATTGGGAAATGAAATCTTACTCCCGTGTGAGACTAGGGTTGCAGAGTCGGGGCTTTGAGAAAGGCACAACTTTTCTTGGGTCTTTTTCGGTCATCGTCAAGGGCTTGGTGAGGTTCTCCCACCTCCTCTGCACCCCCAAGCTCTGGGGGTGGTGGTCCCTCCTGGGCTGGGGAGGGAAACTGGACCGGCTCTGGGGGCACAGCCTGGAGTCCCACCAGGGTCAGAGCTGGGGACGGGAGACCCTCAGGCTGGCTGCTGACCCCCAGAGGGGGATGGAAGGCTCACTTGAGTCTAAAGGGTAAGGGCCCTGGCACATGAGCCAGCGTGCAGAGGCTGGCGGGGAGCTGCAGGCAAGCGGGGGTTCACGGGTCCTCGAGGTCAGGCCGCCCACCCCGCAGGTGAGAAGGGTCCAGAGGAGTCATGGTGCTCAGCTGGACTCCCTGGGGGCCGTGTCAAAGCAGCAGACAGGCCCGGGGCCAGCTCGAGATGGGGCTCCTTTCTCGCCCACCCTCCTGGAGATGCCAGACCCTGGCACGGGTGGGGCAGAGCCCAGCCTCTTCCGGACATGCCTGGGCTGACAGCTGGCGGAGAGGAGGCGCTAGAGAGAGGCATGCGCACCCCTGCTCTCTGTTCTCTTTGGGATACTGACCAGTCAGCAAGGGGGTCCCCAACAATGAGACATTCCTGGTCAGTGACAGTTCAGTCCAGTGAGAAGTTCAGGTCAGCGGGGGGTCCCAGCCAGTCGTGGGGCTGGCGGAAGGGCGTCCCTGTCAGCAGGGGTCCTGGCTGGCAGGGTCCCGACCAGCGAGGGTGGGCAAACATGTATCAGATGCTCGCAGGGGTCTCCCTTACCCCAGCCTAGCAGAGCCCTGCCCCAGCGCCTCCAGGCACAGCCTGCTCATCCCTGTGCTCACTGCACTTCCTGTCGGTGGTGAGCTTCCCATTCATGCCCGATTGCCTGGGGCTTCCCTGGGCCCGACCGGTCCATCTGGTCCCCGCTGTCCCCACAGGAGATGGGGCATGTTTGGGGGCCACTGCCCCCAGGGCCAGAATGATGCCAGCACAGGGCCAGGGAGCCCAACCTTGGTCCCCCACCAGCCCGCGGGGATTCTTGGGGGCCTCCCCGAACTGTCGGTGGGTGCAGCTAGCCCTGTCTCTAATCTGCTCACTCCTGAGAGTCTCCCTAAACCAGTGGGTTTTCACTCCCTTTAAATACTAGACCCTGGACTTCCCTGCTGGCCCAGCCATTAAGGATCTGCCTGCCAGTGCAGGAACACGGGTTTGATCCCTGGTCTGGGAGGATTCCACAGGCTGTGGGGCAGCCAAGCCGGCGTGCCCGGACCGCTGAGCCCGATCCCCAGAGCTCGTCTCTGTAAGAGAAGGCCGAGCACCCCGGCTAGCGAGCAGCCCCCGCCCCTGCGTCTAGAGAAAAGCCACACGCGGCACCCAGGGCAGCCAAAACCAAGCAAATAAATTAAAATATATAGAAATAAGGGAGTAACACGTCCTGGGAGTCTCCCACGGCACCAGTCTGTTCCTTGTGCAGAGTAAGAGGCAGACAGACCTGTGAACAAAGACGTTTCTCTGGCCGACCGCTAGGCTTCTAAACTAATACCCAGCACAGCGGCAGTCAGGAGCGAGGCTTCTCAAAGGACTTCCGAATTCCAGGGAACTCCAGTTCCCATCAAAAAGCTAGCCCACCCGGGAGCCCCAGGGCACAGAGCTTTGCTGGGAAGGAGAGGAACAGGGCCGCAGGGTAGACCCTGAGCTGCTTCTCAAGTCACGCTGCACATCAAAAGTTACAAGCTTTAAAAATACCCCGCCCGCCCTCCTCTGGGTCAATTAAATCCATCTCTTGGGTGAGGCCAGGGTGTCTGGTAGTTTAAAAAGCTCTTCGGCTAATTCTAATGCGCAACCAGGATTTAGGGCCCCGGCGTGGGGAATAAGCGCCTTTCCCACGAGCAGCAGAGCCTGGCGGAGCAGGAGGAAGGTGAGTGGGAGGCTGGACGCCTGCGTGGAGCTCCTCCTCCAGCTCAGGCTCCCGAGGTGGGGGGGGGCTGGGGGCTGGCATAGCCCACTGGGTCTGGAGGCTGGTGCCTCCCTTCTCAGGGTTGGCCTGGGACACCAGGAGCCCTTCGGAGAAGCCCCTGGACCAGCAAGGCATGCCAGAAGCCAGTTGAGAAACAGATGAGTACTATTCCCAGGCCACAGGACCCATTGCCTATTTCCTGTGTCCAGAGTGATACCCCCCCCGTGACCCCGTGCCTGGAGTGATACCCCCACCGTGACCCCGTGTCTGGAGTGGCAGCCCCACCGTGACCCCGTGTGACCCCGTGCCTGGAGTGGCAGCCCCCCCGTGACCCCGTGTGACCCCGTGCCTGGAGTGGCAGCCAGATGCGTATAAGAGACCGTCCCAGA
>SJYX01018488.1:107221-124003 GCA_006410675.1 Oreotragus oreotragus
GGAGGGTGACAGCCCCACCATGACCCCATGTCTGGAGTGGCAGCCCCCCGTGACCCCGTGCCTGGAGTGATACCCCCACCGTGACTCCATGCCTGGAGTGGCAGCCCCCCCGTGACCCCGTGCCCTGGAGTGGCAGCCCCACCGTGACCCCGTGCCTGGAGTGGCAGCCCCACCGTGACCCCGTGTGACCCCGTGCCTGGAGTGGCAGCCCCACCGTGACCCTGTGCCCAGGAGCAGCCCTGAATGGAGCCATTCGATTTTAAAAAGCAGAGTCAATCCCAGAAACACTCTGCACTACTGGAAGCATCACAGCTGATGACGCTGCTTCTGCTTCCTCCTCCCGCTAGCTACCCTGGCTCCGAGTGAGCTGAGAGCGATGAAAGGGGACAGAGTGACGGCCTTCCCTTTGAATGACAAAGTCTTCCCTTGAAATGGATGGTGTTTCCCAAAGTGTGTTCTGAGCACCACTGACCACCCACAGCAGCATTAGTGAGTGGGCAGGGTTAAAAACCATTCACCCCAGCCTAGGCCAGGACCCGACTCTCTGGCCAGTACTCATTTCAGTAGGTTTCCAGGTGGGCAGTTCAGATACGTCTTCTGCAGTGCGCCCCAGCGTGGCGACCAGGCGGAATCACGGTTTCTGACCACGAGACCCCGGGCTGTGTCCTGAACGTCCCATCGCGATGTCCTGGCTGGGACCAGCACTTTGGAAAACTCCCCCGTGAGGTGTGGCCAAGGTTCTCATTAAACATGCACACGGTTGCCGGCAGGGCCCAAGCAGAAGCAGATTTCAGCGCAGTGGGGCTGAGTGGGGTCGTGGGAAGCTCCAGGGTCGCCAGAGGGTTGAGACTGTGCGTGCGGCTCTGGCTACCCACCCGACAGCAGGATGTTCAAGGACAGCCCCTTGCAGGATGCTGGTTAAGATCCCGCCGGTGGGGACAGGCTTCGTAACTGACCCAGTATTACAGAGACGCTGCATCAGGACAAGTGAGCATCGGCCCAGTTTCAGTCTCAGGATGGAGTCGGAGGAGGACCACAGGATTCGGGTGGTGGGAGAGCTCGGCTGGCTGCGCCCCTGTGCTCAGAGGGCGGGCACCTCGGGCCCGCAGGTCGATGAGCCAGGAGCCTGGTCGCCGGGCCTGCCTTCATCCACTCTCCCAACCTTCCATTCTCAGGCTTCCTGGAAATCTGATTCCTCCGGGAAAAGCTACCTTGATTTTAGGAGAATAGTCAGTGACCATTTATGGGGTCACACAGAGTCGGACACGACTGAAGTGACTTAGCAGCAGCAGCAGTCAGTGACCAGCTGTCAGAATCTGTGGACTGAAGACCTTTAAGTTTTCTCCTGTGCTCAGCAGCCCTGCAGATGGGGCTGGTGTGTGTGCACCTGAGTGGTCCGTTTCTGCAAGGAAAGGGCGGCGGGCCTTAGTGTGAGTGGGTGTGCCGGGTGGTGATCGGGGGCCGTCCCTGAGCTGGGGAGCACTGCTGGGTCAAGACATTGCTACAAAGGTGATCTTTCCAGCAAAGGGCTTTGTGGACTCGGTACCACCCAAGTGCCCACCCCTGAGGGAAGTAAAGACCAGTGGCCCCCAGTGAGATAGTCATCTCATCTCCGTCATCCCATTTCCATAATCTTACTCTACAGGTTACACACTTTAGGGATCTGGTCCTTGCCAGACATTCTAGCACTTTCCCTCACCTCACCTGAACAAAAAATAGAAAGCAGATGCCACTATTGGTAACTGTTTTCTAATAATGAAGGCTGAGCACAGAAGAATTGATGCTTTTGAACTGTGGTGCTGGAGAAGACTCTCGAGAGTCCCGTGGACTGCAGAGGAAATCAACCTTGAATATTCATTAGAAAGACTGATGCTGAAGCTGAAGCCCCAGCACTTTGGCCGCCTGATGTGAAGAGCTGACTCATTGGAAAAGACCCCGATGCTGGGAAAGATTGAAGGCAGGAGGAGGAAGGGACGACAGAAGATGAGACGGTTGGATGATGTCACTGACTCAGTGGACATGAGTTTGAGCAAGCCCCAGGAGAGAGTGAAGGACAGGGAGGCCTGGCGTGCTGCAGTCCGTGGGGTCACAAAGAGCTGATATGACTTGGAGACTGAACGACAACAATGGGCTTTTAAAATCCTGAACACACCACGAGCCCAAACCAGCTCATCTGTAACAGGATTTGGGAGATTTGTGAACAGAGGAGTCAGCTATTTATACATAACTCCCCAGGCACAACCAGCCAGAAAGCATAAAGTTTGCTGAGTTTCCTCTTAGTGTTCAAATGACTGTTTTTCTAACATTACATCGATGCCATTCCTTTATAAATCAGCTTCATATCACAGTTGGCTAAAACGAACCTTTCTCTTTTCTCTCAAGTAGCTAAGTGGAGGAGGGGGGTAGATATTTGTATATAGAAGACGTTTAAAGCAACATTTCACAAAACACAATGACTTGATAAAGTTGTTCACTGTCTTAGGTAAGTAACAGTCATTCTCATTTTATTATCCTCCATTAGCTAATTCTGCTGGGCTCGTGAAGGCCAAGCCCCTGCTGCATGGCAGAGCTGAGAGGGTCTCGGATATGGAGACTGGCCTGTGGGCCCCAGGCCCCAGTGGACGTGCCTCCACGCAGAGGGACCCCAGAGACCTCACAGAAGTCCTGAGCCATCACAGGCAGTCTGCTCAGGGTGCTGAGCCCCCGAGGACCCAGCTCCAGGATAGGGGTCCAGCTTCGGAGCCTGTGAGGTGAGAAGTCAGCTCTGTGCCCGCAGACGGGTCATTTCAGGTCAATAGCTCTGCCCCAGCTTTCCACAGCCCTTTAAGTCAGGCTTATGCTCATATTTCTTGCTCTGATGTTGCTAAATCCTCCCAGACTACTCCTAGTAATTCAACCTGAAGCCAGAGGAATTTTATTAGCCCTTTTCTGAGTCTCAACGTAAGATGCTAAAATCGAGGACAGAAGGCTGTGCCGGGGCCAGCCTGGCCCTCGAGGTTTCGGCTCCGGGGCTGGAGCTGGTATCCAGCGCTTGGAGCTCAGGCTCCCCAACATCAGAGGCCACGCCCAGGCCATTCTTCTCCACCCTGGCCACCCTGGGCTGCAGCTCCTGGGCCCACAGTCTGGGGGACCCCTTGGCTCCCTGGATGTCACCCCAGGCCTGTTGCATCTGCAGGAAAGCAGCCTCCCACACACTTTCTTGTCTGCAGAGGCCAAGCCCGGTACAGTCTGTCTGCCTGCACACGTCTCCTGAGGATGGAGCTGCGGGGAGGAGGGGGGCGGTGGGCTGGGTAGTCAGCAAGAGGGTCCTCTCTTGGTTCCCTGACCCAGCAGTGCCTGCTTCCCAGCTGGAGACTCTTCTGTTGCACACCACCGACCGCTGCTCTGCCCCCTTGACCCTTGCTGGGGTACCCTGGCTGCAGACTCACCCCAGAAGCCACCTCATGCCCCCATCTGGTGCCTGTCTGTCTGTCACTCTCCACCAAGGGTCCTGATCCTGAGGGTCCCCCTACACAGGACCTGAAGGTCAGGGTAAGATACGCCTGGGAGGGTGACTAACAGCCCTGGGAGGGTGAGCCATGTGCCCTAATCCTCCTGCCCTTATGGTCCAGAGGGATGCTGGGCCTAGTCACCTGGCGTCTGCAGGACAGACCAGTGCGGGCACCTGACCATCACAGCTTACTCATTGCCTGGGCCAGTGACATCAGGGCCTGCATCTCTGGATGTGGAGACAGGAGTGGCAGGCAGAGGCTGGACGCCCTGGGTCCAGAGAGTGGTGCTGGCCGTGGTCCCCATGCGCGTTTGTCCTCTTCCTGGTCGGGAGCTGAGCCCGTCCCTTGGACGAAAGGGTGCCCGTGGATCTGTTCCTCTCTGAGCCATTCCCTGGGGACCCTTGCCTCTCAGAACTGCCCTGACCCTTCTCTGAGGCAGCTCCAACATCCCCAGACCCAGAGCCACAGGAGGCGAGGCACTGACTGACCCAGGAGATCTCTGCTGGGCTCCGGAGCGATGCTCGCCCCTCCGACGTGACGGGCGGCCTTGCTTCCCCATCCACCAGCTCCTTGTCCTTAGCGGGCAGCCCCGTCTCCAGCCCCGTGCCCATTTGGAACAGGGAGGGCATGCTGGGAGCGGCAGGGCACCTGTTAGTTTCTGGCACGAGGCTGAGGCCTCCACGCACCTCCTCCTGGGATCCTCAGTGCCCCACCACACAGCCAGCAGGGCCCTGGGGTGGTTTCAACAGGGGCTCTCTCGGCAGGCTCAACAGGGCTCACCCCGCACCCCTGTCTCACCCTGAGCCCCCAAAGCATGGAAGGCTGAGCCCTCTTCTGAAAGGTGTTTCATTCACTCCCTGCAACGGAGGAGAACCAGCCTCTCCAGGGTTGTGGCCTTGATGCAGGGTGACAGGTGAGCTTATGCAGGGCAAGGCCTCAGCCTCAGAAGACAGAGGGGATGTAGGTTCCATCCCTGGTCGGGAAGATCCCCTGGAGGAGGAAAGGGCAAGCCACTCCAGTGTCCTGCCTGGGAAGCCCCACGGACAGAGGAGCCTGCGGGCTGCAGGCTGTGGGCACAGAGTCGGGCGCGGCTGCTCTCCTGAGCGCGCAGAGCACGGAGCGAGGACAGCGTGTGACCGTCCCCACCGGCGTTTTGCTGAAATAATGTTCACAAAGCCGCCAGCACGGTGGCCGGGGCGGCTCGGGACCAAGATCAGTCCCATCCTCCCCCGCCAATAGAGCTGTCGCGGGAGGCGCCGGGCTCTGAGCACCAGCCCTGCGGGTGCTCCTGCGGCCGGGGATCCAGCCCCTGCGGTGTGTCGGGAGTGCGCAGCCGTGCATTTCATAGGGGAAGATCTTTCCAGGTTTGCTTTTCAGGACGAAGGCACGCTGCGGTCTTGTACAGCCCAGGCCGTGTCTGCCCGGGCTCCCTAACCCTCTGTGGAGTGGGGAGCCCTCATGGTTCAGCCCCCGACCGCTCGCTCCTTAATATTTCAGGAAACGTGTTAACCTAGGAAGGCAGCCGGCACCCTGCTACTTTCACAGCCACTGTCTTCTTTTGCCCGATTTCCTTCTACGCTGAGTCTGTTTAAACTCTGGCAATCTGGTGGATGACAGACCGTAACTCTATGGGGTTGTGTTGCGTTTCTCTTCTTGTCATTTAGTTAGGTTTATTGAAGTGGGTTTTACCGATAGTAAAATTCACTGCTTAGTGAACAGTTCTGTGAGATTTACACATGCAGGTTCATAACCGCCTCTGCAGTTGAAAAGATCCATCCCCCTCCAAAGCCCCTCCGCCTCCCGCTTGCGGTCAGCTCCTCTCTCTGCTGTGGGCCTGGAAGCGCCTGGTCACTTTTCTGTGCTCCCTTTCACGCTCCCCAGAAAGCCGCATGCGTGGAATCGTGCCGTCTGTGACCGCTGCATCTGGCTGCCCTCACTTAGCAAGTGTCTTTGAGAGTCATCATTGTCACTGTATATATCAAAAGTTAAAAGTTAATTTCTTTTTATGGATGTCGTATTCCTGGAAAGGACGAGTGCCAGCGTGAGTATTCACTCCTCCACTGAAGAACATGGGTTGTTTCCGTTTTTGGTAGATGACACAGGTTCAGCTCAGTTCAGTCACTCAGTCATGTCCGACTCTTTGCGACCCCATGAATCGCAGCACGCCAGGCCNGGGAAATGGCAACCCACTCCAGTGTTCTTGCCTGGAGAATCCCAGGGATGGGGGAGCCTGGTAGGCTTCCATCTATGGGATAGCACAGAGTCGGACACGACTGAAGCTACTTAGCAGCAGCAGCAGCAGCATAATATTAATATGAGTTGACTTTGAGGAGAGTATTGGGAATGGACATGCTTTGTCAAAATACAAACATGTAACAGCTTTTAGGTGGAGAAGGTGATGGCACCCTCCTCCAGTATTCTTGCCTGGAAAATCTCATGGACGGAGGAGCCTGGTAGGCTGCAGTCCGTGGGGTCGCTAAGAGTCGGACACGACTGAGCGACTTCACTTTCACTTTTCACTTTCATGCATTGGAGAAGGAAATGGTAACCCACTCCAGTGTTCTTGCCTGGAGAATCCCAGGGACGGGGGAGCCTGGTAGGCTGCCGTCTAAGGGGTCGCACAGAGTCGAACACGACTGAAGTGACTTAGTAGCAGCAGCAGCAACAGCTTTTAGGAGGTGATGTAAATTGCATCTATCAATGTATATATATGCATACCTTTTCATACAGTGGTTCCAAATTTTAGGCACCTATCTTAAACAAAATAGTCATGAATGTGCTATAAGATTTATGTAGAAATAAATCATCCTAGTATCCATTGTAACAGTGAAAAAGAAGAAGTATCCTAAAGGAACACCAATAATGCAAGAATTAATCATAGTATTAAATAATATCATGAGTGGCTTTGCAACAACTAAAAAGATGTAAGGCAAATCTATACACACTTGTCTGGAAAGATTTCCAATATACTTTTAAGTGAAAAAAAGCAGTCAACAGAATACTTATAAATCTATTGGTCAATATGCATACAAATATGTGTAAATTGATAGAAAATAGAATAAAAATGTGTATATAACACACTGTTAACTGTTTATTTCTGGGGAGAAAATGGGATTTGATCTGGGGGAAATACCTCTAACCTCTTAATTTCTCATACTGTTGAAAAATTTAATGATGGAAATTTATTTACTGCTCAAGTTTAAAAAAAAGATTTTAATTATGTAACACTTGATTTGTGTCACATTTAGCATACTTTATATTACATTTCCCTCTGAGTAACTTCTTCAGCTCATGTACTTCCAAGTACAGAGTGCAAGAAAACTCATTTGACTTTTTTCTTTTTGGGGACTCTTGCACAATGCTTCCCAGGTGACCCTAGTGGTAAAGAACCCACCTGCCACTGCAGGAGATGTAAGAGACTTGGGTTTGATCCCTAAGTTGGGAAGATCCCCTGAAGGAGAGCATGGCAACCCACTCCAGTATTCTTGCCTGGAAAATCCCATGAACAGAGGAGCCTGGAGGTCTACAGTCCATAGGGTCACAAAGAGTTGGATACAACTGAAGCAACTTAGCGCGCATGCACAATTCTAACTCACAAATTAAATTTACCAACCTAAATGAATATCAGTCTAATGTGTTTCATGGGGAAATAGATGGGGAAACAGTGGAAACAGTGTCAGACTTTATTTGGGGGGCTCCAAAATCTACAGATGGTGATTGCAGCCATGAAATTAAAAGACACTTACTCCTTGGAAGGAAAGTTATGACCAACCTAGATAGCATATTAAAAGAGCAGAGACATTACTTTGCCAACAAAGGTCTAACTAGTCAAGGCTATGGTTTTTCCAGTGGTCATGTATGGATGTGACAGTTGGACTGTGAAGAAAGCTGAGTGCCGAAGAACTGATGCTTTTGAACTGTGGTGTTGGAGAAGACTCTTGAGAGTCCCTTGGACTGCAAGGAGATCCAACCAGTCCATCCTAGAGGAGATCAGTCCTGGATGTTCATTGGAAGGACTGATGTTGAAGTTGAAACTCCAGTACTTTGGCCACCTGATGCAAAGAGCTGACTCATTTGAAAAGACCCTGATGCTGGGAAAGATTGAGGGCAGGAGGAGAAGGGGACGACAGAGGATGAGATGGCTTGATGGCATCACCGACTCGATGGACACGAGTTGGGTGGACTCCGGGAGTTGGTGATGGACAGGGAGGCCTGGCGTGCTGCGATTGATGGGGTTGCAAAGAGTCAGACACGACTGAGTGACTAAACTGAACTGAACGTGTTTCATAAAACAAAGATATAAGTATAGAATATGGAGCTATGAAGTTGCCATAAAGCCCAGTTTGATTACTGATTTGAAAATTCTAGTTCTACAATTTTGGTAGTGTGACTGCTGTACTGACTTTTGAGCATCTTACTAGTCAGTACTATATAGTAGAAAGGGCTCAGCGTTAAAGCTCAGAAGAGCTTAATTGTGTGAGTTTTTGTGTACATTACTTAGCTTTCTTTATGTTCTTACCAATTGTACTTTCTAATTGTATTAACTTGGGTAAGTTATTCAATATTTCTTACATTCCTTTTTTTTTTTTCTTCTATAAAATGGGAAGAATAACAGTAATACGTCTTCTTACACAGTTAATCTGAGGACTGACTGAAGTCCCACGGTCATCTTTAAAGCACTACCATGGATCTATTAATATTATAGCAGCATTTCTTCCAGGTAAATGGTGTGCAAAGACCAAAACAAAGACACAAAGAACTTTTTAATAAAGACAGACTAAAAGCTTTCTAAAATGCAACATTTGTGTTGCTCCTTGTAACACTAGATGAAAGAAACAGTAATACTGTCTTTTTTTTGTTAACACTTGCTAATGTGTAAAGAAAAGTATTATACAGAATCTACTATTTTGTGTTGTCTCTAAAAAGGATCTGTTATGTTTAAAGAGAGTTCAGAGAATTTACAAGCATTTCTTCCTAAAATTACTGTTGTAAAATTACTAAAATTTACTTCTTAAAATTACTGTTGTACCACATTACAACACAAGGGGGCAGTATTTCTTTTTTAAAAATCCCTTTGTCAAATGTATACTTTATAATTCACTGAGGAGGTGCAATGGAATATCTTGTAACAATACGTCAAGATTAAAATAATTTAGCATCCATGTCAATTGTAACTCACAGCCATTAGGGAAAACATCACAGTATTACATTTCTGGAAATACTTGAATAATTCCTAAATCAATAAGCTCGTGGGTTAACAGATGTAGAGATGAAGTGTCTGCCAACCAGAGTAGAAAGAACAGATACTGCGTTTCAATCCCAGTCACTCAAGCTGCCTTCATACTAGAAGCAAATCAGGGATCACACTGCTGTTCTGGCAGTAGCAACATTAGTAGGTGCAAGAGAAACAAAGTAAAGTTACTTTTCCCCTCCAATAAGGTACATTTGGGAAAGATCAAATAAATGAAATGGCTGTTTCCCTGGAAACAGACAGCAAGTATCATCCCAAAGAATTCTCTACCCTGTGCTTAAAGGATTGACTTATATGAACTTCAGTTTAATACACACAAACTACCAGAGATATATAGGCCAGTGCTTCTTTTTACTGTGGGTCTAATGGCGTTTTACTCATGGGTCAAGTCAAAGGTCAACAGGAATAACCTCCCTAATAGTCTGAAAAAGTAAAATATAACACTACAACATGGGCTGAAACTCCTAATGGCCGCAATAATTCTAAATATAGGTCAGGTGGCAGAGGAGACCAGCCTCCTCAAGGCCAGAGGTGTTAATAATATCTGTGGAGTATTCACAAGCCAGGCTATCTTAAACTTCATTTAATTTATTTAATCTTCTAATCAACACTGTTTGAGATGGGTACTGGTACAGAGGTTAAGTAAATAGCAAGGGCTGGGTTGAAGCCAAGATTAAAGCCAGAAGGACTAACTCCAGAGCCTGTGCACTTAATCAACACGTGATACACTGCTTTTCACCAGGCTGAGTTCTGGACTAGCGTTCAGGCAGCCTGGACTTCAATCTTCCACTGACACTGCACCTGGGATGCTGGGAAAACGGCATCATGTCTGGGCCTCACTTCATCCCTGCCCACCAACCACCCACTACCATCACATCCATAAATAAAGGAACTGGGCTAGGTAATGTACAAGGTTTTTCTTCGACTCATAATTCATGATGATATTATGAAAGCAGCTATTAAGTTGATGCAAAATGTGAGATCTTATATTTTTAGAGACCTATGCGCAGGTCAAGAAGCATCAGAACTGGACATGAAACAATGAACTGGCTGCAAATTGGAAAAGGAGGACGTCAAGGCTGTATATTGTCACCCTGCTTATTTAACTTCTATGTAGGGTGTTGGGTGTGTGTGTGTGCTCAGCTGTGTCTGACTCTTCGCAACCCCATGGACTGTAGCCCACCAGACTCCTCTGTCCATGGAATTTTCCAAGCAATAATACTGGAGTGGGTTGCCATTTCCTACCCCAGGTAGATCCGGGGTGGATCTACCCCACCCAGGAATCAAATCCATGTCTTTTGCATCTTCTTGACTGACTTGCAGCTCTTGCATTGGCTGACAGATTCTTTACCACTGTGCCACTTAGGAAGACCTTTATGCAAAGTACATCATGCGAAATGCTGAGCTGGATGAATCACAAGCTAGAATCAAGACTGCTGGGAGAAATATCAATATTCTCAGATATGCAGATGATACCATCCCAATGGTCGAAAGTGAAGAAGCTCTCGATGATGGTGAAAGAGGAGAGTGAAAGAGCTGGCTTAAAATTCAACATTCGAAAAACTAAGATCATGGCAAATAGATGGGGAAAAAGTGGAAGCAGTGACAGATTTTATTTTCTTGGGCTCCAAAATCACTGTGGACAGAGACTGCAGCCATGAAATTATAAAATGCTTGCTCCTTGGAAGAAAAGCTATGACCAACCTAGACAGCATATTAAAAAGCAGAGACGTCACTTTGCCAACAAAGATCCAACTAGTCAAAGTGAGGTTTTTCAGTAGTCATGTACAGATGTGAGAGTTGGGTCATAAAGACTAAGCATCACTGCACTGAGACTTTCAAATTGTGGTGCTGGAGAAGACTCTTTAGGGCACCTTGTACTGCAAGGAAATCAAGCCAGTCAAGCCTGAAGGAAATCAACCCTGAATAGTTATTGGAGGGACTGATGCTGAAACTGAAACTCCAATACTTTGGCCACCTGATGTGAACAGCCACTCACTGGAAAAGACCCCACTGCTGGGAAAGATTGAGGGCAGGAGGAGAAGCAGATGGCAGAGGATGAGCCACTTGGATGACATCATTGACTCTGGACATGAGTTTGAGCAGACTCCAGGAGATGGTGAATGACAGGGAAGCCTGGTGTGCTGCAGTCCCTAGGACCTCAAAGAGTCAGACACGACTTAGTTAGTGACGGAACAGCAAAAGCTAAAGAACACTTCTTTTCTTAATAATTCATTTCTTGTTATCTAGCACCTGCACAAACAGGAACTCAGTTCCTGATAATTTGAAGGATAAAATTATTATTTCAGAGGCTACGCATTGCTGTTAGAAATTCGCCATTCACATTAGTTATTATAATCAAAAAATACTTTTTTCTAATCAGATAGATGAGAAATGATATTTAACTCTCATATTACTTTTATTTCTTGCCTACCACCAACATTTTGCTCATAACATTTTTCATATATAGTTTGCCCATCTTGCTGTTTTAATTTTTTTTTAGAATTTTGTCATAATACTTTACAGTTGTATGCATTAAATCTACTTGATATTAAAAAAAAAACAAAAAAAACAGTTTTGCCATTCAGCCTACTTTGTATTTTCCTACCTGGAAGTAAGCAAGTTAGCATGGTATCTATAGCATAAAAACTGATCATTATATCTTATATATCATTACCATTATAATCATGTGGTAATCCTACAAATGTTAGGGATAGTGAACATAATTCTAATTAGCTTAAAGACTTACATATATATCAGTGTATTTTTCAGAGTAATAGAGAACTATAATAATAGTCCAAACTTTCATAGAATTTTTCCTTGAAATCCACTCAAACCTAATAATTCTCAAAGGGCACATTAGATCAAACCAAAAAACTTCTTGCAGAGTCATAAGCAGACTAAACTAGAAAACAGGAATCCAGACAGTAATAACATAATGAGCAAACCAGCTCTACCTATGCCAAAGTTAATTTTAAAAGTTGTTTGGATTGATTATTAACTTGATTTAAGCTACGCTTAAACAACAAAAAAAAAAACCACCCAAAACTATATCCAGTCAAGAGTACTCAACTGTAATAAACTTCAAAAGCGATTTTGAAGTTTAATATCTTATTCTCAATCTGCAGATTATTATTATATTTTTTCTTAAGTTGCCATGTTTGAAAGGAGAAAAGGAAACTACCATTTATTATGTTATAGTAAAATGCCTTCAGAAACTGTGAATTATCTAATTTAACCTTCATAACTTCTCTGGAAGGAATATGTTATTTTCCAGAGAATTCAGCTGAGGGCCTTCAGACTTGAAAATAATGATACTCTGCTATTTATCAATGTGCACAAAACGACTGCCTTGGGAGCAACAGTCTTTCTGCAGCATGCTTCTAATCTCTTTATGTGGAAAAATACTTGAACTCAGTGATTAATTTGAAGTTTAGAAGACACAGGATTGGCAGGCAAGAGCTGACCATTCAACAGATGTATAGTGAGGGCCTACGGAGGCCACGGCTGGGAACTGAGAGCCCCTGTCTTTCTGCTGCTGCTAAGTCACTTCAGTCGTGTCCGACTCTGTGTGACCCCATAGACGGCAGCCCACCAGGCTCCCCCATCCCTGGGATTCTCCAAGCAAGAATACTGGAGTGGGTTGCCATTTCCTTCTCCACTGCGTGAAAGAGAAAAGTGAAAGTGAAGTCGCTCAGTCTGTCCAGCTGTTAGCGACCCCATGGACTGCAGCCTACCAGGCTCCTCCGTCCATTGGATTTTCCAGGCAAGAGTACTGGGGTGGGGTGCCATTGCCTTCCCCACCCCTGTCTTTAAAGGGCTGAAAACTTAGGGCATCTATAGAGTTACTTAAGAGCCAAACACTTACTTGGGTTTCCATAAACATCTGTTCCCGTTCTCTTTCTAACCCAAACTTTTCCCAAGTGTCTTGTAAATATAGGTAACTCAGACAAATCCCTGCCATGCTTCTGGTCTTTGATGACAATAACTAGCTGTCTTACATTCCCACATGAAGCAGCTTCTCTTTGAGCATGGTACTATTCTTTAATAGCACATTTTGGACCTCTTCCCCAATTACATGTTGGCAGGATCCAGTTATAAGAAACCTAGACTTTCCAGACTAACTGCAAGAAGGCTTGTGCTGCTGCTGGCACTACACACAATGTAGAGATTACATGTGATTTTGACTCTCTGGTACCATTTGAAGGTTCCCTAAAGAGCTCCTTTATTTGCTTTTAACAGTGCTTGCAACTGCAGTCATAATCATTCTTTCACCAGATACAGAGCAGAGATACCCCAAGATGTGTGCCTGCTTGTTTCTCTTATGTGATGTGTTGCACTTGGTCACTCAGCCATGTCTGACTCTTTGTGACCCCACGGACTGTAGCCTGCCGGGCTCCTCTATCCATGCAGATTCTTCAGGCAAGAATACCAGAGTGGGTTGCCATGCCCTCCACCAGGGGACCTCCCTGGCCCGGGGATCGAATCCAGGTCTCCTGCATTGCAGGAGGATTCTTTACTATTTGAGCCACCAGGCCTCAATTGTCAATCAGAATATCTCTCCAGCACCTTTGGGTGTTTCCCAAAAACAGCATTACGGCCCATGTACTGAAGGAAGCTGGCAGGCACAGCCCTCTTCTAGAGACTCTCTCTGGGTACCACCTACTTACTGGTCCTGGATGAAAAAGTTCTCTTAAAATTCAAATATCTAAATTCAAAAGGGAATTGCTGTGGTAGATTCCAATCAATTCTGTTGCCAAATAAGAGTAAGAAGTCTCCGATGTGAAAACAATGTGAAAACTGATCCTGGGGCAACGTTGGATGGGTGGAGGCAAAGATCAACCTTAGAACAAATTCCAGTGAGCACATTGGGAGCCATTACAAGAAGCAGTGGCCCCACCTGTGGAAAGCAAAGAAAAATCTCATTTGCCATAAAAAATAGGCAATGCGTTGTAAACAGTTACCACCTACCCCAATTCCATCCTACTTTACAGGCAAGATGCACTTTAATCCATCAATACAAAAATGTTAAAAATGTAAAATTTCTTCTTTGGGACTAAAATGTTGATTAGAAAGCCATGATATTTTTGCAGAACCAATTGCAATTCCCGCTAATAGAAATCTCCACATAAGGATAAGCAAAGAACAAAATAGCATATGAAAATCTTCAGTAAATGAAAATTCAAGTTGCCGTTTTGATCATCTCTCTTAATCTTTCCTCCATACTGTTTGCTCCAGCAACATTGTTCTCCTTGTTGTTCTTTGAAAATAATAGAAGCCTTCCTGCCAGGGGCCTTTGCACTCTGAGTGTTCCTCTTAAGCCAACTCTCTCTCCAGCTATTCAAATGGCCCACTACCTCATCTCCTTTCTGCCTTTGCTCAAATATACCACCTTCTCAAAGAAGAAGCTATTTAAAATCATAATCTATTTGCCAATTGCTTCCCCACCTGGCACCCACAATCCCCCTTACACTACTCTATTTGTTGATGGCATTTATCATGTTATATTAAACTATGAGATTTATTTGTTTACTCTTGTACAAGAAATTGTTCACATAGAAGGTCTGATGTTGGTCTTTAAAGGGGCCTGCTTAGGGGGCAGTCCTTGGCTGGGCCTAATATGTTTAGAATCTTCCCTATTTTACTTACTAATAAGGTTGGTTGCCAAGGCTACAGGCAAACCTCAGAGATATTGCCAATTCATTTCCAGACCACAACAATAAAGTATTATCAAAACAGTGAGTTACAAGAACTTTTTGGTTTCTCAGTGAATATAAAAGTTGTGTCTACACTATACTGTGGTCAAATTATGTGTGTAACAGCATTCTCTAAAGAAAAGTACATACTTTAAAAATTCCTTATTGCTAAAAATGCTAACCATTCCCTAAGCCTTCAAACAAGTTATAATCTTTTTTGTGATAAAAGCATCAAAGATTATTGACCACAGGTCACCATAATAAATATAATAATGAAAAAGTTTGATATATTGGATAATTACCAAAATGTGACACATAGGCATGAACCAAGCAAATCACTATTGGGAAAATGAGGCTAACAGTCTTATTCCACACATGGTGGCCACAGATCTTCAATCTGTAAAACATGATATCTGCAAAGAGCAATAAAGTGAAGCGCAATTAAACAAGGTCTGCCTGTATTTGTGAAAAACAGTGTGATTTACAATGAACACCTGCTTTCCTTCTGGGAGTATGGAATTTGGTAATATGATGCTGGTTTCACAGGCACAGAATGCCTATATGACTGGCCCTTAGTTATAACTCTGGATGAAGTCTCGAGTGGACTTCCCTGGGCAGAATCCATGGCATTGCACACATGTCGCTTCATTTGACGACTGGAAAAAACAGCAAGTTCTCTGCAACGTGCCAATCCCTGGGATGAGAAAACTTCAAAGGCTGTGCCTGGAGCCCTTGAGACTCTGCCTGAGGGGTCTTTTCCCTGCAGATCCTGATGTGTGGCCAGACCTGGGAGTACAAACTCCTCTGAGTCCCATGAGTATTCCCAGCAAGTCACCAAACATGAATGATCATGTGACCTTCAAAATATTATGTTTGTTGTTGATCATAGTTCCTCCCCCTAGAATGTAAGCTCCCCAAGGCAAGGGATTTAAAAGTCCCTTTAGCTCACTGATGTATCATTTATATATATACAACCTCTTTAGCTCACTAACATATGCCCAGTGCCCAGAACAAGTCCTGTTGCATAATGGACATTCAGTTAATACTTGTTGAATGAATGAGGGATAAAGCAAATGTCCTGAGAGATACATTTTTTTTAATAACTAAAATATCAACCTATATTGTCAAAGATCTTTAAGAGAACATTGTATTTATAAAGAGGGAAAACTACCTGCTAGCAGGAAATACTGCCTTTATGTGAAAGGAAGGAGATGAATTACAAACTTTAAGTTGATAATAAATAGACTGCATACTGTAGAAATAGCACAAATGTGAATGAGAACAGCTCAAGAAATTGTCCTCAAATTCAGAAGAAAAGGATAAAGAGGTAAGCGTAGTAAGTGAAAATGAGTTGAAATTTCAACAGTCAAAATTATAAACACTCAAGCAGGAGAAATCAAGTTACCTACATTGCATATAGGATGCTTCCTGTAATTGTTGAATGAATTGAACGAATAGAAATCATATTGGTATCAATATATCCTCTTCAAGTTTTCAGTGTTTGTCCTCCTTCTCTTTTGCTCCATGTCTAGCACTTTTTCCTGACTGCTAACCATGCTAACCAACATTGGTTCTAGCCCATTACCAGACACCCAGATCCTCCCCTCCCTGGGTGTACATGTTGTCCCTTCCATCAAAAGATGGAATATGTTTCTCCTCCCCTTGACACTAGGCTAGACTTGTGAACTGACTAACGGAATGCAGCGGAGGTGGCTTCCACCTCTACAGTCTTGGAAGCAGGCTTCCATGCTGGAAAGAAGGCCAAGCTTTCTACCTGGAGAGAAAGGCAATGTGGAGAAGAGCTGAGGCATCCAGACAACAGTGAGCACTAAGGTCTCAAACATATGAAAGACCTTCTCAGACTTTCTAGCCCAGTTGCCACAGAACTCCCAGTTGAATAGGATGACATAAGCAACCTCCACCAATACTACATGGAGCAGGAAAACAGTCCAACTCAACCTAATTGACCTACCGAATTGTGAGAAATAATTAACTGTTTCTGTTTCAAACATCAAGTTTTATGGAAGCTTGTTGCACAGCAGTGGGATTCCCAGGTGGCTCAGTGGTAAAGAATCCACCAGCCAAGGCAGGAGATTCAGGAGATACGTGTCTGATCCCTGGGTCAGGAAGATCCCCTGGAGGAGGATATGGCAACCCACTCAGTATTCTTGCTGGAAAAATCCCAGGGACAGGGGAGCCTGGCAGGCTACAGTCCATGGGGTCCCAAAGAGTCAGACACCACTGAGTGACTGGGCACACAAGTTGCACAGCAACAGGTAACTGAGACAGAGCGGTGACTTATACTGTAAGGATGATAGTGTTATTCTCTTTTTCTCATCCCCTT
>SJYX01018491.1:28438-42289 GCA_006410675.1 Oreotragus oreotragus
AAAAAAAGCATTCCTCCTTTTGGGACCAGTTTATTATTCTTTCTTAAAAAAAATTTCTCTTCCAACATGGTTTAATTTCATCCTAAAATCTGGATTCCTCGAACCCAAGGAACCTAGGACCTTTGTGTTTTGGACAGGAAAACAGAATTGTGGATTCAGGGTGGAGTAGGGTGGGGCTGGATGTTGGAGAACTCGGAGGGCTGTGGGAAGGAGGGTCTTCAGTTTGCAGACAGATTTACCTAGTTTCTTGCTCTTAGAGATGGGGTTCGGATAGGGCTTGCCCGAGATCTTCTAGGCCGTTGCAGGGTTGAGGAGACTTGGGCTCAGAGAGGGGAAGCAGCTTAAGATCAGTAGCGGCGTTAGGCTAAAACCTAGGTCTTCTGTCCAGCGCTTTCCAGAATGCAGGGCTGAAGTTTCCCTGTAATCTATGAGTCTCTCAAAGCCACTCCAGATAATAACCATGATTGTTTGATACGAACCATCTGTATTTCTTTCAATCATGAAAAGTGTTAATCAAAACTTGGCTACTTTTACTGACGTGTAATATACAATCTCAGTCAATAATACCTATGTTTTTCCTGAAAGTATAACCAATATAATTCCTAGATATCTACTTCCAACCATGTACCCCCTTGTCTCTTCATAGCCCAACACTAATGCAGTTCTGGAGACCCAACTGCTTGGGGAGTGGGTTCAGGGAAAACACAGTGATTGCTTTGTGCCAGACTTTGAGCCCTGGCCTGATGTGACTGTGGACTTTTCTGCCCCATCATACAGGTGCGGCACCTGGAGCAGCAAAACAAGGTTCTGGAGACCAAATGGAACCTCCTGCAGCAGCAGAAGACTGCCCGGAGCAACATAGACAACATGTTTGAGAGCTACATCAACAACCTCCGTCGGCAGCTGGAAACTCTGGCCCAGGATAAGCTGAAGCTGGAAGTGGAGCTTGGCAACATGCAGGGGCTGGTGGAGGACTTCAAGACCAAGTGAGCCTCCGTCCTCCCCAGCTGAAATCATCTCACCCTGCCTGGCCCCTTGGGACCAGAGGTTTCAGACCCCACGGCCCTTTGCTTTTGGGGCAGTGCAGTCCTGTATAATTAGGGTGACCCCAGGACAGTCTAGGTTTATGTCCATTGTTAATAGCACTTCCCTTCCTCCTTCAGTTGCAGAACTGTCTTGATCCGGACAGAGTTTACATAGTAAATCTAAGATGGGAGCAGAAGTAGCCAACAGGCCTCTGTTGCATATTAACAGCCCTGGCCCTTATTTCCTTCTTATCCCTGATTTCTGGCACATTCCAGAAAGTTCTGTCAGAGGTCTCCTGTCAGTCACTGTTGCTAAACCTCCTCATATGCCTAATCCAATATATCTTCATGGATTTGGAGAGACACTTCCTGCTCTAGGCTTCCTCACTAACTGGGGATGGCGTGGGGTAAGGCTGGGGAGATGGTAGCTGGTTGGGGCAGAATGACCAGACCAACTATCTCATATCTTTTTACATTTCCATTAACTGAATTTTCTAGATATTCTTGCGCCCCTCAAAAGACCCATGGCAACCTCACCTTTCCCTTTTATCCTCTCATTCTATGTCTCTTCCTTATTAGGTATGAGGAAGAAATCCAAAAGCGCACAGACATGGAGAATGAATTTGTCATCATCAAGAAGGTGAGGGAGCACCCTTACCCACACCAGACACAGAAGGCTGGTGCTTAGAGACTCAGGCTAGACTCAGGCTTTCTGTTCTTAAATGTTTCTAAGTCATGGGACAACATTTGGGTGCCTCCTAGGTACTGAACATAGAAGGACAGAGTTGGGTGCATTTGGACAGAGCTATGGGTTAAGAAAATGGAGCAGTGGAACTGGAGGTCCAGCTATAGAAGGCTTCCAGGACGAGGGGGAGGGGGAGAGGAGGTGGGAGGAGACAGAATGTGCAGGAAGCTGAGGTAAAGGGGCTGGGAATGCAGGTGTGGTGGGGCAGAGACCGGACTGGATCACTGAGGTGGGAAGGCGATTAGAAAGTTCCAAGTTTAGGCCACTGGGTGTCCCCAGCTTGGAATCAGGAGTGGGCACTCAGCTCTGGCTCCCCTTTCCCCACTCCATAGGATGTGGATGAAGCTTACATGAACAAGGTAGAGCTGGAGTCCCGCCTGGAAGGGCTGACTGATGAGATCAACTTCTACAGGCAACTGTATGAAGAGGTACGTTCTTAGTTGCCGGAGACTGGAGTTCCCTGGCCCCGTCAGAGGCTCCTTCCAGCCCCACCAGTGCACCAACAGANTAGAGCTGGAGTCCCGCCTGGAAGGGCTGACTGATGAGATCAACTTCTACAGGCAACTGTATGAAGAGGTACGTTCTTAGTTGCCGGAGACTGGAGTTCCCTGGCCCCGTCAGAGGCTCCTTCCAGCCCCACCAGTGCACCAACAGACAAGGGCCCAACCTGGAATAATTCCGACTGCCAATAGTAACCTGGCATGGATGTCCTTTATGTTGTCTCCCTGAATGAGGGAGGGTTTATTACACCATTTCACAGATGAGAAGATGGGCTCAGAGAACTGAAAGAGACTGTCCAAGGTCATCATACATACTGCAGAGTGGTGACCCGGCTACCTCAGACCTGCTCTGTCCCTAGGGTTTAGATAGAGCCTTTGGGCCGTATGGGAGTCCCCTGGGGGCGCCATACTGGTAGCTGAGAGTGTGGAAGGGCTCTGCCCGCCCTGGTCTCTCACCCAAAGCCGGATTTCCTTTTATCCTGGCCTCATTTCATCTTTACTGCCCTCCAAGTTCCAGGCCTTTGGCCTATCTCCCTTCTTTAGGAACTTTGCCTTCTCTCCTGCCCTAACTGTCTTGTCCCCTGTGGACGGCCCTTCTATAGAAGGGGACTGCTTGTGTGCAGGGCCAGGGCCTTACCACCTCCCCTTCCTGCCACAGGAGATCCGTGAGATGCAGTCTCAGATTTCTGACACGTCCGTGGTCCTGTCCATGGACAACAACCGCAACCTGGACCTAGACAGCATCATCGCTGAGGTCAAGGCCCAGTATGAGGAGATCGCCAACCGCAGCCGGGCTGAGGCCGAGACCATGTACCAAATCAAGGTAAAGAGCAGGGGCTCAACCTGGTGCTCCCCCTTTGGGTAGTTCTGGGTGCTAGTCCTTTCTTGAGGGAGAAGCGAGATTTCAAACTCTGCCTGGTGGGAGCAGGGCTGCCGAGTCGTGCTGGGGGACAGGGATGGGATGTTCCAGGCCCAGAGGTACGGAGCCGGGTGGGCATGAGATGACCTGGGCTCTGGTGACTTGGCTGAGGGTACTCTTTCCTCGGAGGGACCAGGAGTCCCCTCTCAACCTTACTCCTCATCTCACCTCTGCAGTATGAGGAGCTGCAGACACTGGCTGGGAAGCACGGGGATGATCTTCGTCGCACGAAGACGGAGATTTCTGAGATGAACCGGAACATCAGCCGTCTCCAGGCTGAGATCGAGGGTCTCAAAGGCCAGGTGTGTGCTGGGCTGGGGGTGGGAGAGGGTCCTGGGACACCTCTGGGGTGGAGGAGATAGTACAGAAAGGAGTGAGGTGTCTGGAGGTTGGGGAAAGGATCCTTGGAGTTGGAGGGATAGCTACAGTCCAGACTGTTCTGGGAGGCTGAGGGGTCAGAACAGGGATCACGGGGCTGGGCAGGTAGGTTGGTGGTCCAGGATGGGTTCCCCAAGCTTGCTTTATCTGTCTTATAAATCAGGGTGCTTATATATCAGATGCCTTAGGGGATTTAGAAAGCAGAGATCTAGTCCCTTTGGGAGTGGGGATACAGCATCCCAGGTGAGAAGTGTGTGCAGGAGGGATCTGGAAGCTGCTCATATTCCCCCATTTCACTTCCTGAAGCTTACCCACCAGTAACATTTTCTTCCTTTTTAAAAAAAAAATTATTTATTTGGCTGCTTTGAGTCTTAGTTATGGCACATGCACTCTGTTTCGTGGGCTCCAGAGCACATGGGTTCAGTAGCTGACATGTGGGATCTTAGTTCCCCGATCAGGGCTCGATCCCCTGCATTGCAAGGCAGATTTTTAACCACTGGACCATGAGGAAAGTCCCCTCTAACATTTTCTTGGAATAAGGCGGGTGGAGTTGGTTAGTCCAGGTCGTGGAGAGGGGGTCCCTAAAGGAGGGGAAAGGGAGGGTGGGTGCAGGTAGAGAAGGAGAGGAGGCAACCAGACTCTGCTTTACCTGCTTGCCTGTCCCTTCCCCCCACAGAGGGCTTCCCTGGAGGCTGCCATCGCTGACGCTGAGCAGCGTGGTGAGATGGCTGTCAAGGATGCTCAGGCCAAGCTGGCTGAGCTGGAGGCCGCTCTGAGGAACGCCAAGCAGGACATGGCGCGGCAGCTGCGTGAGTACCAGGAGCTCATGAATGTCAAGCTGGCCCTGGACGTGGAAATTGCCACCTACAGGAAGCTGCTGGAGGGCGAGGAGAGCCGGTAGGTGTGGGGGTTCCTTGACCACCCCTGGTGCACCATCCCTGGATTGCGGGAGATGGGACCTGGGTCCTCAGGGCCAAGGGTTGGTCCTGACATTCCATGTGTCCTCTGGGTACAGGCTGGAGTCTGGGATGCAGAACATGAGTATCCACACCAAGACCACCAGTGGCTATGCAGGTGAGTGTCCACGTCTTGGGGGCCAGGGCCAGAGGGCAGCCTCTATGGGTCCTTCTGGTGCAGCTAAGGAAGCTTGGGCCCAACTAACCTCCTGTCCAAGGTCCCACGCACATGTGCATTTGTGCTTAGTGTGACCCTACGGACTGTAGCCCACCAGGCTTCTCTGTCCATGGGGTTCTCCAGGCAAGAATACTGGAGTGGGTTGCTATGCCCTCCTACAGGGGATTTTCCTGACCCAAGTCTCTAACATCTCCCCAAGGTCACATAGCTAATAGCAAAGCCCTTCCCACCCTGCTCCTGGTTTTCACCCAGTCATCTTGGAGAAGTGAACCGGGGCAGTTCCCCCTCCCTGGGGACCACTTCTGGGGTGTCAGGGAGATAGGGGGAACAGCACCTGATGTGAGCATAGCCTCCCATACTCACGTGGCTGTCTCTTCCTGACCAGGTGGACTGACTTCGTCCTACGGGGCCCCTGGCTTCAGCTACAGCCTGAGCCTGGGCTCTGGTGGGGGCCCTGGCTCCTTCAGCCGCACCAGCTCCAAGGCTGTGGTTGTGAAGAAGATTGAGACCCGCGATGGGAAGCTGGTGTCTGAGTCCTCTGATGTCCTGTCCAAGTGAAAGGCTCCTGCGGTCCCTCCCAGCCTTCCCCCACTCACTGGCTCCTGCAGATGGAGCTGTGCAGGGGAGCATCTGCATGGGAGACCTGAGGTTTCGCCCCTGTCCTCCACCCACACCTGGGGGGAGTCGACTGCCTGGGGTTGCCCCTTTTGCTCATGACCCCACCTAAAAGCCAATGTAAGCGTCTTTTTCAGAATAAATCCAATTCGAGTATCTTTTTTTCAGAATAAAGATTCAGTTGGCTCTGCCAACCTGCTATGCTGTGTGCAGCCCTTGTTTNGGTTGCCCCTTTTGCTCATGACCCCACCTAAAAGCCAATGTAAGCGTCTTTTTCAGAATAAATCCAATTCGAGTATCTTTTTTTCAGAATAAAGATTCAGTTGGCTCTGCCAACCTGCTATGCTGTGTGCAGCCCTTGTTTGTGAGGTGGGAGAGAGGTTGTCAGGAGGCCTCTCTGTGGGATCAAAAGCTGGGGTGGGGAGCCACGTGGATGAGAGTCTGGCCTCCTCCATGCTGTTCCCAGAGAGACATTGATGCCGTGGTCTCAAATACCCCACTTGACTTTTATCCGTGCAGCAAACCCTGTTGGGGAGCAGAGCAGATTTTGGGTGGGAATATCAGGAGGGTTTCCTTTCTGTAGGCCTCACAAGTGATTGGCATCAGGATCAGGCCCAGAGAGACCAAGTAGGCCAAGTTAGGCCAATGGCCTAACTGAAAATCAGGTATTCGAACCCTGCACCATCCAGTTCTCAGGCCTGTACTGCCCAACCAGGCACATGGCATTTCCTCGGTGGGCCAGAGATGCCTTTGTACCATCTTCGTTCCTTAGCACCTGGGGACAAGGAATCCCTAGGGACACAGGCAGTTCCTGCAGAGATCTAGAGTCCGTTCTCAGCAGCTGGGTGTGTCACACCCACAGTTTCTAGAAGTCAACATGGTATAGGGACTTGGCATGGACTGATGCCCCCTTCCCTGCTCCACTCACAGTCACAACCACCCTCCCCGCTCCCGCCCATGGTTCCTCGGCGCTCTTTCCCACTCATTTACATGCAGTGTTTGTGTGATATACAGCGGAGTGGGTAAAGGGCGTGTGTGTTCTGTTTGCACGTGGAGGGTGTGTTGTGTGTATATGGGTGTGGATGGGTTCTGTGGAGTGTGTATAGGGGAGTTGCTTATCTCCAGGGTTCAGGGCAGGCACAGGGCTGGGTGAAGCAGGGCGTCTGGTGGTTGGCTCCGCAGCTACTACCACCACTCCTGGAGTTCTGGGCAGATTCGCTGGCCCCTCGGTGCTGGACGAAGTGAGTCCTTACTTAGCACCGCTGAGATGGGGGGCATTTTCAGGTTTTCCCAAACACCAAAGGAGAACGAACAGGTGGGGGCTGTCTCACTCTCTCCCTGCTGCCCACCTCAGTGGAGCTGCTTCCAGACCCAGCTGAGACATTCTGCCTCCTCCTCCCCCGCCACCCAGCCCGGGACCAGGGCCAGGGCTCCGTCCTCTGTCACACGAGAGGACTTCACTCTTTGATGATAAAACTTAACAGCACTGTTATCCGGAGCAGTGACTCTTAACTACTGTGGCAGCAGCTCTCAGTACGAAATTCATTTTTATCAAGACCTGCAGACGTTTATATAAATGAAAGAAAAATTTCATAAGACAGTATCAGCCATCTGCCCCCTGTTCACATGTGACTGGCCGTCTTACTGGGAGCCCAGAAAATGGTGTTGAAACCCAAACAGGCGCAGCAAGCACCCAGTGAGAAACATCTCCCCGCTACTGAGGCCCCAAGTCAGTATTTCCAACTGTGCCCCGTAGGTGGAAGCCAACCACCTGTCTTATCAGGCCTTGGCCCCGGGGTGGTGGGCATGTGGTGGGGGTGGGTGGGCAGCCATCAAAGGTCCCATCAAAGCTCTCCTGGAGTTTCCACCCCTCCCTCCACTTCCCCTGCTGTTTGGTTATGGAAGAAAGCTCCAGGAGAATTCCCTTTCTCTCTTCCACTCCTCCTTCCTTTCTTGGTTATTGTGTATCTAAGACACCATCTTCTTTGGCTTTCTGTATTTAATCCCGTAAAAGAGCTAGGTCCTCCAGTTCTCATTAGATGAGACACTGCTGAAGGATGGATGCTCACATTTCCATCATATCTGCCTGGTGGTAGATCTCGTGCTTCATCACATTTCAAGCCTCCGAGGATCCAGGGAAGCAGGTATTAGAACCGCCCCCCCCCCCTCTTCTTTCAGGAGCTGTTTTTCCAGGTGCCTGCCCCTAATTGCACCTCTTCTCTGGGGCCAGAAAGGTGGAGGGAGCCAGGCTTGGCCAATCACAGGCCTCTTTGTGAGGTTAACAGTGAATGCAATAAAATGCAGACAGTGTTCAATGGGTTTCTTTTGACATTCACACTGTAATGGAGAACATTGCCTGTGTCACAGAAGATTCCCTTGGGCCCCTTGCCAGGGTGCAGCTGTTCTTTTAATTGAAGTATAGTTGACTGACAATGTTGTGTTCGTTTCTGGTATACAGGAAAGTGATTCAGTTTATCTATGTATATACTCACATATATACACATATATATTCTTTTCTAGATTCTTTTCCATTATAGGTTATTGTTGTCGGTCAGTCGCTGAGTTGTGTCTGACTCTTTGCAACCCCCATGGACTGTAGCCCACCAGGCTCCTCTGTCCATGGGGATTCTCCAGGCAAGAATACTGGAGTGGGCNTTGCCATTTCCTTCTCCAATGCATGAAAGAGAAAAGTGAAAGTGAAGTCGCTCAGTCTGTCCGACTGTTAGTGACCCCATGGACTGCAGCCCACCAGGCTACTCCGTCCATTGGATTTTCCAGGCTCAGCCATTAAAAAGAATTCATTTCAGTCAGTTCTAATGAGGTGGATGAAACTGGAGCCTATTATACAGAGTGAAGTAAGCCAGAAAGAAAAACACCAATACAGTATACTAACACATAAATATGGAATTTAGAAAGATGGTAACAATAACCCTGTTTGCGAGACAGCAAAAGAGACACAGATATATAGAACAGTCTTTTGGACTTTGTGGGAGAGGGAGAGGGTGGGATGATTTGGGAGAACGGCATTGAAACATGTATAATATCATATATGAAATGAATCGCCAGTCCAGGTTCAATGCATGATACTGGATGCTCGGGGCTGGTGCACTGGGATGACCCAGAGGGATGGTGCGGGGAGGGAGGAGGGAGGGGGGTTCAGGATGGGGAACATGTGTATACCTGTGGCGGATTCATGTTGATGTATGGCAAAACCAATATTGTAAAGTAATTAGCCTCCAATTAAAATAAATAAATTTATATTTTAAAAAAGAAAACAAAAGAAAAAAAGAAAAACTACACAGAAGGTGTAATCAACATTCCCATTTTATAGATGAGGAAACTGAGGCCCAGAGGTATTAATGAAGTTACTAGAAAGTGAAAGAGATGCTTTTTGGTGAGTGTACAGATCCATACTTAGTAAACTTTGTGGGAAAATGCATTGTCGGTCCAGATTATTGGGGAAAAAACTCGATTTCAACTCATTCTTCTAAAAAAACACAAAATTAAGTATGTTACTTAGACTGCTAAGCAATGTCCTTGGTGTTTTCGAGGGCTGCTTCATTTAACTGAAAACAAAATCTACAAGGAAATTGTTGTCAATATTCCCATTTATACCTCAGGAAGCTGAGGCATTAATGAAATTGCTAGTAAGTGAAAGAGATGCTTTTGCTAACCATACTTAGTAAACTTTGTGGGAAAGGGCATCATCTATCTAGAATGGTTGGGGGAAAACCTTGATTTCAATTCTATTAAAAAAGAAGCCCCAAATTAAGTATGTTACTTAACTCTATTCAGCATGTCCTCAGTGTTTTACATGCTCTGCTTCATTTAATTACAAAGATAATGTATGAGGAAGGTGTTACCAACATTCCCATTTTATAGATGAGGAAACTGAGACACAGAGACATTACTGTTGTTACTAGTTAGGGAAATACATGCTTTTTGTTGAGCATATTTATCTATTTAGTACACTGTGTGGGAAAGGGCATTGTCTGGCTAGATTGTTGGGGAAAAAACCCAATTTCAATACTCTGTATTAAAAAAAAATTAAGCGAGTTGCTTAGATCTTCTAAGCAATGTCCTGGTTGTTTTGCACACTCCTTTTCATTTAATCAAAAAGAAAATCTACGAGTAAAGTGTTATTAACATTCCCATTTTATATATGAGGAAACTGAGGCACAGAGGTTTTAGAAAGAAATTAGTAGGTGAAAGATGATATATTGGTGAGCCTATTTATCTATACTTAATAAACTTTGTTGATAAGGAAAAATAAAGTACAAGGTGTGCAAGACATTTAGGAGATTAGAATTTTTAAACAATTTTTCTTTGTTAAGAAGTTGACAGACTGAATGAAATATGCAAAAGTATCCATTTTATATTTTCATTGTCAGTCAACCATGCAGATAGATGAGCAAAGCCTAGTATGTATTTGGACAATGTATTAACAATATCTGGTTGATATTTCCTATGGTTTCATTAAAAATAATCATAGAAATCAAGATTCTCTGAAACCCCATTTTTCAACTACTTAAGAGCCAGAAGAAATCTGTTTTTGATTGAGTGTATCATGTGATAACTGTTCAGTTCAGTCGCTTAGTTGTGTACAACTCTTTGCGATCCCATGGACTGCCAGGCCTCTCAGTCCATCACCAACTCCTGGAGTTTACTCAAACTCATGTCCATTGAGTTAGTGATGCCATCCAACCATCTCATCCTCTGTTGTCCCCTTCTCCTTCTGCCTTCAATCTTTCCCAGCATCAGGGTCTTTTCCAATGAGTCACTTCTTCACATAAGGTGGCCAAAGTATTGGAGTTTCAGCTTCAACATCAGTCCTTCCAATGAATACTCAGGACCGATTTCCTTTAGGATGGACTGGTTTGATCTCCTTGCAATCCAAGGGACTCTCAAGAGTCTTCTCCAACACTACAGTTCAAAAGCATCAGTTCCTCAGTGCTCAGCTTTCTTTATAGTCCAACTCTCACATCCATACATGACTACTGGAAAAACCATAGCCTTGACTAGATGGACCTTTGTTGGCAAAGTAATATCTCTGCTTTTTAATATGCTGCCTAGGTTGGTCATAACTTTTCTTCCAAGGAGTAAGCGTCTTTTAATTTCATGGCTGCAGTCACCATCTGGCGTGATTTTGGAACCCCAAAATTAAAGTCTGCCACTGTTTCCCCATCTATTTGCCATGAAGTGATGGGACCGCATGTCATTTTAGTTTTCTGAATGTTGAGCTTTAAGCCAACTTTTCCACTCTCCTCTTTTACTTTCATCAAGAGGCTCTTTAGTTCTTCACTTTCTGCCATAAGGATGGTATCATCTGCATATCTGAGGTTATTGATATTTCTCCCGGCAATCTCGATTCCAGCTTGTGCTTCATCCAGCCCAGCATTTCTCATGAGGTACACTACATATGTTAAATAAGTAAGGTGACAATATATAGCCTTGACATACTCCTTTTCCTATTTGGAACCAGTCTGTTGTTCCGTGTCCAGTTCTAACTGCTGCTTCCTGACCTGCATACAGATTTCTCAAGAGGCAGGTCAGGTGGTCTGGTATTCAAATATCTTTCTGAATTTTCCACAGTTTGTGGTGATCCACACAGTCAAAGGCTTCGGCATAGTCAATAAAGCAGAAGCAGATGTTTTTCTGGAGCTCTCTTGCTTTTTCCATGATCCAGCGGGTGTTGGCAAGTTTGATGCTTACTTTTTTCATATTTACATGTGTTTAATGTCTGCTCTATTAGCTATTGCCAGAGACTCGGAGTTCCTATAATAGCCTTATTTTTGTCTATCCTGTTGTCTTTGGGGTTCCCTAAGAATTACTTATCAGATAGAATATATGTCTTGCATGCATCTTTCAGCTGTAAACCATTGTTACTATACTGGAGTCCTGTCGGTGTGGTGGTAAGGCGTGGGGGAAAGGAAACATCCTGAAACATCCTATAATCTTTTGAAATCTTGGTCTTTTAGTGGGTCTGTGTCCCTGGGCTGTGACCTTAATAAGTATTTCTTGGCTTTTCTTTCCCCTACCTTTCAGTGGGAGAGAGCTGGCTGGGTAGATGGAAGAAGAGTAAAATATATCCAGAACATTCTCCCTAACAAAGGTCTACTCTCCAAATCCAGTCCTTTACATGTTGGAGCTAAAATGAGCAAGTCCCTTACTATGTTTACATCATATGTCTGTCTCTTCTTCGAAGAGTAGTTTTAGCTCTCACCTACGGCTCACCCATTTTGAGTGAATTTGTGTGCATGCTGTAAGGAATGAGCCTCACCACCCGCTTCATTCTTTTGCATGTGCATCTAGTTGTCTCAGTACCATTTTTAAGGCTCTTTCTTCTTCACTGAATTGTCCTGGCACCTTTCTGAAACTCAGTTGACAATGAATGTAAGGCTTCACTTCCGCTTTCTCAGTTCTGCTTCACTGGTCTCTGTGTCTACCCTTATGCCAGTGCTGCACTGTTACGATTGCCGCAGCTTGGTAGTAAGTTTTGAAAATTTTAAGTATGAGTTTGTGAACTTTGTTCTTTTTTTTGAAAATTGTCTTGGGTTATTCTGGCCTTTTATATTACCACTGCATTTTATATTTAGCTTGTTAATTTTTGTTTCTGCTGAGATTTTGATAGGATTGCACTGAGTCTGTATATCAATTTGGTGAATACTGCCATCTTAACTAAGTCTTCTCATGTATGAACATGGGGGAATCTTTCCATTTATTTGAGTCATCTTTAATATATTTCAACAGTTTTCTAGTTTTCAGTGTACAAGTATTATACCACTTTTATTAAATTAACTCCTAAGCATTGTATTCTTTTTGATGCTTTCTAAATAGAATCATTTTCTTAATTTCACTTATAGGGTGTTCACTGCTAATATACAGAAATACAGTTGGTTTTTTATAACAGATTTATTGAGATCTAATTCACATACCATACACTTCACCCATTACAATTCTGCATGTTTTTTATCTTGCAACCTTGGCAAACTCATTTATTAGCTTCAGTAGTGTGTGTTGTGTGTATGTACATATGTGTGCATGTATTCCTTAGGATTTTCTATATATAAGATCATGTGTACTGCAAATAGAGGTAGTTTTACTTCTTTGCAGTCTGGATGTCTTGTATTTATTCTTCTTTCCAGATTGCCATGCCTAAACCTCCATTATGTTGAATAGAAACATTGAGAGCAGACACCCATATCTTGGTCCTGATCTTGGAGGGGAAAGCATTCAGTCTTGTACTATCATCTCTGACATTAGCTGTGGGATTTTCATAGATGGCCTTTATCAGGTTGAGGAACATCCCATCTACTTCTAGTCTGGTGAGTATCTTTGTTTTAAAAAACATCATGGAAGATGCTGGATTTTGCCAGACCTTATCTCTGCATTTACTGAGATGATTGTGTGCATTTTGTTCTCTTTACTATTAATATGTATATTACATTCTTTAATTTTTTAAAAAAGTTTTTATTGGGTAGGTCAGTGGTAAAGAATCCATCTACCAGAATGGATAAGAAAGCTGTGGTACATATATACAATGGAATATTATTCAGCTATTAAAAAGAACACAGTTGAATCAGTTCTAATGAGGTGGATGAAGCTGGAGCCTATTACAGTGAAGTCAGTCAGAAAGAAAAACACCAATACAGTATATTAACGCATATATATGGCATTTACAAAGATGGTAATGATGACCCTATATGCAAGACAGAAAAAGAGACACAGATATAAAGAAAAGACTTTTGGACTCTGTGGGAGAAGGCGAAGGTGGGATGATTTTAGAGGATAGCATTAAATACATATGTATTACCATATGTGAAATAGATCACCAGTCCAAGTTCGATTCATGAAACAGGGCACTCAAAGCTGGTGCTCTGGGACAACCCTGAAGAATGGGATGGGGAGGGAGGTGGGAGGGGGTGTTCAGGATGGGGGACACACGTACACCCATGGCTGATTCATGTCAGTGTATGGCAAAAACCACTACAATATTGTAAAGTAATTAGCCTCCAATTAAAAAAAAAGAATCCATCTGCCAACCAGGAGACACAAATTCAGTTCCTGGGTCAGGAAAATCCTCTGTAGAAGGAAATGGCAACCCATTCCCGTATTCATGTCTGGGAACTCCCAGGGACAGAGGAACCTGGTGGGCTGTAGTCCACAGGGTCACAAAGAGTTGGACACAATGACTAAACAACAACAAAAGTTGATTTACAATGTTGTGTTGGTTTCTGCTTTATAGCAAAGTGAATCAATTATACACATATCCACTCTTTTTTAAGATTCTGTTGCCATATAGGTCATTCAGTTCAGTCGCTCAGTCGTGTCCGACTCTTTGCGACCCCATGAATCGCAGCACACCAGGCCTCCCTGTCCATCACCAACTCCCAGAGTTCACTCAGACTCACGTCCATCGAGTCCGTGATGCCATCCAGCCATCTCATCCTCGGTCATCCCCTTCTCCTCCTGCCCCCAATCCCTCCCAGCATCAGACTTTTCCAATGAGTCAACTCTTCGCATGAGGTGGCCAAA